>VZSF01004548.1:1193205-1307105 GCA_013398295.1 Chionis minor
GAATAGTTGGCATTGGAAGGGACAATTAATGACCATCTAGTCCAACCACCCTGCAATGAGCAGGGACATCTTCAGCTAGATCAGGCTGCTCAGAGCTCCAGCCAACCTGAGCTTGAATGTTTCCAGTGATAGGGCATCTACCACCTCTCTGGGCAACCTGTTCCAGTGTTTCACCACCCTCGCTGTAAACAATTTCTTCCTTATATCTAGTCGAAATCTACCTCCTTGTAGAATCATAGAATGGTTTATGTTGGAAGAGATCTTAAAGATCATCTAGTTCCAACCCACCTGCTATGGGCAGGAATATCTCCCACTAGACCAGGTTGCTCAAGGCCCCATCCAGCCATTACCCCTTGTCCTATCCCTACAGGCCCTGATAAAAAGTTTGTCCCTAGCTTTCTTATAAACCCCTTTTTAAGTACTGAAAGGCTGCATTATTCCAGCCTCTGGTCTCCCCAGAGCCTTCTCCAGGCTGAACAACCACAACTACTTCAGGCGGGGTCTCACCAGAGTGGAGTAGAGGGCTGAATCACCTCCCTCAACCTGCTGGCCATGCTGCTTCTGATGCAGCCTAGGATACAGTTGGCCACCTGGGCTGCAAGCACACATTGTCGACTCATGTCCAGCTTTTCATCCACCAGTAGCCCCATGTCCTTCTCAGCAGGGCTGCTCTCAATCCTTTCATCCCCCAGCCTGTGCTGGTACTGGGGGCTGCCCCATCCCAGATGCAGGACTTTGCATTTGGCCTTGTGGAACCTCATGAGGTTCACACAGGGCCATTTCTCAAGCATGTCCAGGTCTTTCTGGATGGCATCCCTTCCCTCATGCATGTTGTCTGCAAATTTGCTGAGGGTGCACTCCATCCCACTATGTCATTAATGAAGATATTAAACAGTACGTATCCCAATATGGACCCCTAAGGGACACCTCTTGTTACCAATCTCCATCCGGACTTTGAGCTGTTGACTACTACCCTCTTGATGGGATCACCCAACCAATTCCTCACCCACTGAACAGTCTACCCATTAAATCATACCTCTCCAGTTTAGAGAGAAGGATGTTGTGGGGAACCATGTCAAAGGCCTTAGAGAAATCCAGAAAGACAACATCTGTAGCTCTTCCCTTGTCCATCGACATAGTCACTCCATCACAGAAGACCATCAGGTTGGTCAAGCAGGACTTGCCCTTGGTGAAGCCATGCTGGCTGTCTCGAATCACCTTCCTGTCCTCCATGTGCCTTAGCATAACTTCAAGGAGGATCTGTTCCACCATCTTCCCAGGCACAGAGCTGAGATTTACAGGTCAGTAGTTTCTAGGGTCCTCCTCTCTACCATTTTTAAAAATGGGTTCAATGTTTCCCTTTTTCCGGTCATCAGGGACTTCGCTTGACTGCCATGACTTTTCAAATATTATGGAGAGTGGCTTGGCAACTACATCAGCCAATTCCCTCAGGACACTGGGATGTACCTTGCTAAGTTCCTCAGGTTTTCATGAACCTGATCTTCTCTTACAGTCCCCATCTTGCGGTCCATCTCCTTTCCTGGTTTATTTTCCTTGAAGAACTCCAAATGAGTTTATCAAATTATTCAGCTCCTGATCACAGATTCTGAGACCCTCACCCAGGCCCTCAAAGGAAGAGAATCGTTATTGCCCATTCTTACATATGGAGAAATGAGACAGAAAAGCAGTAAATTCATTCCCCAAGGTCACACAGGATGTCTTGAAGGAAAGCTGGGGACAGCACATAGGGCTCTCCAGCTTCAGAACAGAACATCAGGAATTACTACGGGATCTTTTTGGAACAGTCACTATGAATGAAGCTGCGCTGTTTTAAGGCATGGACCACTTATTGAAAGGATGGACAGAGTCCAATGCAATGGGTTTCCTACCTGTTTGGTAACAAAACTCTAGTATAAGTGCTAAATATATAGTACTAAGTTTCCAGAAAAATAGGAGAAGCAGGATGATCCGATATGAGTCAGTATTCAATGGTGAGTAGCAGGTTCCCCAGTTATTTATTTTAAAGATAACTCAGTCACTTTGACCTTCCCCATCCAAAACTACACTGATTTTGAAGGAGAAAAACCAAAATGAAAACAAAACCACAACTGGAAATCTGATGGACTGAAAGTCATGAGTTCTGATCCAGTTTCTGTCACTGTCTGGGCACACGACCTTCCACAGGTCCTTTCTTGCACTGCCTCATTTTCCCATCTGTGAAACAGGTCAGAAATTCCCTCCTATGTTTTCTCAGACATGCTGTGAGAGCTGATGCATATTTGCACAGGGTAGGAAGAGACAAAACGTCATCTGAAGGCTGACAATGCCAGGGTTTGTGTTATGAAGACTCCCACATGTATTAAATTTTATGGAAAACAAACAGGCGGATGACAAACAGTACTAGCTGTTGTAAGGCTGTATTGTCAGCTCATTTGTAACTGTTCATGTAATGTGTTCATAAATGTGCTTGATTCAGTTTATGCACTTGAATCAGAGAGAGAAAGGAAGAATGTACAAGGTAGCTAGGGTTTTTTTTTTCCTTAGAGTGCGTGTCTATGTACCAGGGCTAACTTCATGATGAAGATCACTGTTTTCATCCCTCAGGCTTAGATAAAGCTACGGTGTGATGTTTTCCGGCTTAGATTTCCCTCTACAGAAGGCACGCACAGTTTGCCGTGATACCCTTATAGCCAGATCACTCAGCAAACACGGTCCATGGGAACGCTTTCTTTTTTCAAAGAAACAATATACTGCATTACCTTCTGCAGAGAGTGAAAATGTTGAAATAATTCTGGAATAGCAGTACTACTATTTTTTCCCACTGTGCACTGGAGCAATGTGGCTATGGCTGGCGGGGACAGGAATTATGAGACCCTCTCCCGCCACCTGACTCTGCTCTGGTACTACCAGTCTGGTTTGACACAATATTCCTCATTATACAGGATCCAGACCACCATGTGATGGCCATGATTTCAGCTGCCTGGATCAACACTACAAACCCCATTTTCATTTCTAATTTCATAGACAGTTTTTAAAACCGTTTGCCAAAATCACTCTTGATTTGGGGCATGCAATGTAAAGTTTGGCAGGGCCCACTTTTCATTGAGAAAAAATGAAATACAGGAGCAGGACATTGTTTACAGATTCAGAGCACTATATAGATAGTTGATACATTGATCCAATTAATTACCTGTTTTTTATAAAACTTTGATCATAGTTCCCAAACCTCTAGCAATAGAAACTATAACATGAAATGACTCCAGTCATGCTGAATTCCTATATGCAATTTAATTTGCAGTATGCTTTGCAATTAATAGACCAGTGTGCTATAGGAACATTTTAGGCAGTGTTAAAGCACAACTATTTTAAGCATTTAGATAAAATTGCTTGCCAAAACTTGAAAAACAAAGTTAATCTATGTGGTTTTGCATAAGCACTATTTTTATGACATGATTCCTTAGGAAAACCAAAATCAGTCTGTGGTAGACAAGACATACTACTCTTACTCATTGTGATGGTATATAGTATCATATTGACTTCTGTACTTCACTAACATCTTTCAACACCATATAAATACATATACAAACAGGTATTTTAGTATATAAAAATTTTTTTTATGCTTGTATGACTTCTACAATTTAAAAAAACCGGCTTAATGTAATTTCTCTTTTTTATACCAAAGTCTTAACCAAATACTAAAAATACCAAAAAATTTGTTTGCAGTCTTTCCCAAAGAAAATGGGAACAGTTCTACAATAGAAGCATTTTCAATGGAAACTTGCTTTTTATGAAACATTCTTAATGCAAAAATTTGATTTTCCAGCCAGCTACATATGGTAATTGCAACATTAAAGCAGAAGTCATTCCAGACACAAAGAACATGCAGACACAAACAGCATATTCGGATCAGTCAGTGGACCAAATTCAGCTGTAGTGTAAGCAAGAACTTGTTAATTTTACTGAGAAAGGCACCAGAAGACAGTGAAACAAAGAGACAAGTAAATGAGAACACAGAAAAACATGGCAAATTGCCAATATTAGATGGAGTGTAAATCCAAGTTTGTGTAAGGATTAAAAATAAAAAATAAAGAGTGAAGATCAAAAGGAAAAATTCCCCAACTGTCTTAAAGGTGAGATGCTGAAAAGTATTTCTTGTTTTAATAAAAATAATAATAATAATAATAAACCCAATAATTTTTACTCTAGGAAGCACAAAAGCAGCTATTAAGAAGATCTGGGGTAAAAATAGGGAGATTTAACATATTGGAACCTAGTAAATCAAACAATAAAGCAGTTGGGATAATTTCACTCTTCAGACTTGTCTATACAATGATTACAAAGACACTGGCCAAATACATCTCCAGTCTAAATGAGCATAACCCTCATTATCTCCAGTTCAAATTATACTGACTTACATCATGAATTACTTTGATCCTGAAATTGCTATCATTCATACATACAACCATCTTACACAAACAGTTGAGTAACAGAGCTATTTAAAAAATTCAGAGAGCAAGTTTGCTCCCATTTAAATATGTTGAAACATGTAGATTTTAAGGTTAACAATTTCCTACAAGCACTAATTTACTCCACAAACACATCATTCATTGTCTCTCAGTAGTGTCACGTATCCTCAAACAATACAAATTCAAATTTGGCTTTTAGATTTTTCTTACCATCAAACTCTGCAACTATTGCCTATGATCAGGATTATCAAGATGAATTCTTTTTGTCTCACATTTCTCCATATATAAAGTCCGATTTATGATATAAAGTCTGCAATACAAATTTAGTTGCAGTTTTCAAATGTTACATAGTCCACGTCAACTCATTCTTCCAAAGCTGCACCATACGGATAATGCTAAAAGAGTAGAAAGCACTCAAAATTTTATCTTTGAAATAAGCACACATCATCTATTAATCTACTCAGAAACAAAGACTTGTTCTATCAAATACTGCTGGTGCATGATGAAAGTGATAAAATGGTAATGACACAAGATAGCAGCTTGGGGTGTTTGTAGTAGTGATGCATAACAACACACCAGAACTCTGGGAGGCTTGAAGTGCTTTCAAAAAGACTCAGGTGCCAGTATAATAATAATTAGCAGGCGAGTATAAAAGCTCTTAATGATTTAAGTCAGTTAAAAGAATTGCAATAAAAGAACATGTGTGAGGGGTCTAGCATCTTCATCTACTCATGCAGAAAAATGAGAACTTGATGCCATATGAATGAGAACTTGACATCATATAAAATAAAATCAGATAATGCCAATGCTATCAAATGACTAGCTCATCCTAATAAGTTTTAGTAGAGTATAGCTGCAGAAATTAAAGAAGAGGCAGAAAGCAAATGATGCAAATTGCTCATGCAAATGCTTCTAGACTTTGGGCTCATTTGGACTTAAGACTACTCACAAGATTTGTTAAGCCAGCAAAGGTGTCCTGAAAGGAGGAATAAAACCAGCCTAGAGGTAGTAATCTTGTATTTCACTAGAGTGGGCTCTGCAAGAGAAAATCTGACCATATTCTTGTGTTAAAGACCTTAGGCCAATGCAGTTTGTCTCCCAAACTGGAATACGCTGCACCAGAGTAAACACTAATGTATTTCTATCTGTACTGCCAGGGGAGCTCATCTTTCCTACAGCCGCAGAAATAAAGTGTTTTGACAGCTGATCATTACAGCACAGAAGGTGGAAAAAAACCCCAAAACCAAAAAACAAGTTGATGGACATAGAGTAGATGTTTGTTATCATTTCTTCAGCTCCAGAAAACTAACATAGGAACAAAAAGGAAACACAAGTAATAAAATGCAGTTAGACGCTGGGAGCAGTTTGCACATGATGAACTCAACATCATTCATTATCTTTCTTCACATTCACTGTCCTAAGCATAGCTATCCGCATTTTCTTAACTCCTAATCCTTAAGATAAAAACACCCGAATCCTTTTTATAATGACAAAATCAAGAATCCTGTGCATAGAGCATGTTCTTTGCAAAACATAATGATCCTGCAGGACCCCACTGTCCAAGAGAACCTGAAAAATATTACCACCATTTTCATGCAAAATGTACATGAGGTCTACGCTTGTTTGTTATGGGACACTGGTGAGGTGATGATAAGGAAAAAGGATTCTTACATATTTATAAGGACCAAATAATTAGCAAATCTCCAATTCCAGACCCGCAAAACCACATGGGGAGAAAAAGAAAATAAATCACATAATCACATACCAGATAATAATCTTATGAGGGAAAATTACAAAGATTCCAAAAGGAAACAATGCACCTGCAGTTAACAAAATGGTAGCTCTAACAAATGTTCTCCCTTCTAAGATCAGTACACAAGGCTAGAAGGGATCTACCAGATCAGTCCGGTCTCCCAAAAGCACAAGACTTTAGACAGTTGCTCTTCAACCCAGGAAGGACAGACAGAGCATCTGCTCCATGTACCTTCATGCACAAATCACACTCCACCGCCTTCTATCAGCTCAAGGCCTCCAGCACTACCTAAAGGAAACAAACACTGGAGGAGATCAAGGGTTTCACCATTGTCCTAGCCACCTTCAACAGCAAGGCTAAGAGTTAGTCAATAAAAATCTATGGGTCGTTTCTGGAAGTAGACTATGCCCTGGGAAAGCTCCCTTACTGCTCATGTCTGCAAAAATCAGAGTTCTGAAAGCGACAACTCCGGTAGATCTCAAACCCATTACTTTTTTTTCCTTTTTCTTTTTTTTTTTTTTTAACTGTCAACTTGAAAAACCTTTAAAACCTGTTTGTATAGATAGTTAAATATTCCTATTTATTTATGGGAAATACACATATAATTTAAGCTTCAATATAAACACTTGCAATAAATGTCCAAAAACTGGTGTATGTAGGGAATTTTTACCATTGCCTTTCCAAACACACTAATCTGAAAAAAGTGTTCAGTCATACACCATGCTCATAATCTCCACATGCCAAATTACAACAGTAGAGCTACCCTGGCCGAAGTTCACAGTAAACTGTAATTGAAAGAAAAAAATCTATACTATCAAGAGACATTTGTTTGAAAAGGCTCTAAGTTTAGGTATTTTGTAGACGGACAATAGCAAGACTGAAGCAAAGTCACTACTTGGTGTCATAAGCAGTTTTGTTGGAACAGAAGAGGAAGCAAAGAAAGACTTCTTCTGGTGGCAGTTTTGATTTAAAGTGTGGCTGAATTACGACATCAAGTACCAGTAATGTGACACCTTTCATGCTTTCAGCTCAAAATCAGTTTTAGAAAGATGAACAAATGATGGTGAAATGTTCTCATTTCCTTCTTGTCTTCAAGTTCTACAGCATGAATAGCAAATACAGGGATGTAGACTAAAAATATGAAATGCATATTCCAAAACCTACAACAAAATTCACTACAAAATCCAATATGATGTGCTTTCTGAAAGAAAAAAAGACAATTGCAGGAACAGCCTGTCTATGAAGGCTTTTCACTACATTATAAGATGTGCATATCTTCAAGAAACTTCTGAAATTAAGAACTTTTGATGGCTGTCAAAAAAGAAATATTAAATTAGTCAGGATAGGTACTAACATTTGCTAACAGACACACATAAATCTGTCAGTTGTCTCAACTTCTTTGGTCTGTTTTAGTAAATTATCCCTTAAAGGTCCTGAAGAATCATTTGCAAACATCTCTGGGAAGTAATACGGATTTTATTTTCTCTTCTTTAATTTCTCACCCGTAATTGCTCGCAACTTAGTGTTGAAGTGCACCTTATTCATAACACTAAAGCAACAAAGAGAGAATCACATCGTGTTTGAAGTTAATTTATATAAACCCAAATGCCTATAGAAATGCTTAGGTTTCTCAATTACACCACTAAGATACATAAGGAAATATAACTTACTATGGAAGCATGGAAATGAGACAGTGCCTGGGGAGGTGGCTGCCTGAGGGAGGCTGGGGCACCGGGGTCCTTCCTGAGGCTCAGAGGCACCTGAGTCTGAGGGATTTCAGGCTAACTGGGCAGCTGGGAATCCAAGCTTTAGCCTTCAGCTTGCAAATGCCATTTGTTTCCTCCTTAATCTGTGTTATATTAAAGCATCCTCTCCCTGATACCCACCAACCATTTAGCATATTCAGTTTTTCAGCCAAATTCGGATCCGATATTTTGAAAAAAGGTGACATTTTCTGCAAAGTGTGACAATTCCTGTTCCCGCAAAGCACAAGTGTAACTTAGCTCCCACCACCACTTGCCCTTCAAAGGCTGGAAGGAGACAATGTTTTGTTTTGCTTTCCACCAAACTTAGAAGGCTGTAAGTGGCACAAAATTGTGTCAGTAGCAAGTTTGCTCCTTTTAGGTTAGAAGACTATGCCCTGGATCCTGCAGATCATTCAAGACCTGACTTTGAACACAAAGGCTCTGGAATCACTGCTTAACATCAAGTTAAGCAATGTTTAAATACCTTCAACGTTTAGCACCTTGAAGTCTGAGCCTTCTTTAAGAAAAAGATGTTCTTATCTTGTCTTTATATGCTAGTCATCTGGGGAAAGGTCAGCTGTGCACCCCTCTCTTCCTAAACAAGCAGCACAGTATCAATTGGATGCTCATCTCAGAGATGTATGAAGGCAAAATAATGTGAGGAAAATATTACAACATAAAATGGAAATGGATACAAATAATGATATCCTTACATACAAGTATGTCTACAGAGAAAGACTAAAAATCTATAGCCTTGACCTTGGAATAAACTCCAAGTAGGTTAATTTTCATCTTTCGAATTTCAAGATTTATATTTCTGGAAAATTATATCTAATAAAACATATAAACCAACTAATTAATATTGTTACTCATATTCTCACAGAACTCACTCAGCAACCAAAGAAAGTGCTGTAAATGAAGGATGAACAGTCTTTCTATAATTCGTATCTGACAAAGTGGGTAAAAATATTTTAAGTGGGAATTTTAACTAAGGGACTATTGCATAGTTTGTATTAAAACATGTTAAAAATGTATTCCTACAAGAATACTCTCATGATCAGACTGTAAAGTTTTGTGATATGCTAATTTGTAGGAGGAAAACACAAAATTCAGATAAGAAATCCCACAACCAAGTAAAAAAATGCATATTTAACAGAGGAATTTTGCATCCTAAAATTCCAACCAAATCCGATACTATCATACATTCTTCAAAGAGCCTACTACATTTTTTAAGGTGCTGTATGTAAAATCCAAAGCTGTATGTAAAATCCAAAATAGAAAATTAGCAGACGTAGGACTACTCAAATCCTGCAGCACTGAAGATTGTGAAACATTTGCTATTGACGTTGTATCACGCACATACTCATGAAAGCTGAAATGAAGCATGTCTTGGACTACTCAGATTAATTTTTTTTTTTTTTTCAGTTTGCATTTGAAGCCCTGTTTGAAATGGAGCCCAAGGAAGGACATGTCTTTGTACAACCTTCACTAAAGAAATATCCACATCAGAGACAAAACTGTAATTGAACTTCTTTCTGGTAATCTATACAGAGGCAGAGGTCTAAAGGAAAACATAGATCAAATGACTTAGAAGTGGAAAATAACTACAGAAAAAAAAAAAAACCAAAATCAAAAGAGACTACAAAGTTAGGTGAACACAGAAGTGTAACAAAAATCTGCTATGAATATATGTTTTATGGATAAAATAATGACCTAGAGTATCCAATATTAATGCTTGAATACTTTTATTATTATTTTTTAATAAGATTAAGATTACACTGTGTTTTCCTAGGTCATCCACCCTTCTCTACTCTCATGCTCCGGATGTTGTACGGATTAAAATACTAACTGCCACATAAAGCAAAAATGTTCTCAAGTTTTCTCTGTTTGAAATGCAGCACAAGAAAGTGGTCTTATATAAAATCACTTTTATTGATCAAGTTTAGAGTCACAGTATCCTGAAATTTCTGTGGAAAGCATCTTCTAGAAAAATTTAGATTTTAATGTGCAGATAAATACATTATGATAAGGAAAAAAAAACCCAACTCCAACTTTTTGACTCGGGAAACAGACTAACCTGATCCCACTCTCCATCAGCTGTAAGGAGAAGTACCACCAGGTCTCTGCTTTAGAGGTGAACATACAAACTTTCTCACCGTCTTTGATAAACGCCCTTAAGATCAACCTGCCAACAGAGTCCTCAGCCTAGCAATGAATGGAACCAGACATGAAAACCTACATGGGGTCCCTCCTCAAGAGGTAAGTGGCAATGGATCAGGGTCTATCCCTACATTCAGGTGAGCTGGAGACAGAGGACAAGCAGTAGGAAGCAAAAGAGCAGTAGACTTCAGTCACACCCTGTTAAATAAAGCGCACAGTCCTTTAAGGTGAGCCTAATTGTAGCCTGAAAGTCTGACTCTTCAAAAGGTTTATAGGCTTCTTAAGACCCCAAATGGCTGGTGAACAGTGAACAATGGGCGGGAGATTCCCCAAACCAGCTTGAACGCCTCTGCGTTGGACTTCTGCTCTCCAGAGAGCTGGCTTGCTGCAGCTGTTGTGAGCACTAGGGCCCACAGCCAGCTATTACTCCCATTAATGATGTTTTTAGAGGGTGAAGACCTCATTGAGTCCATTGATGTTGACCCACAGGGCTACATTTTCTCTGTGCTGCTCAGTGAATTAGGCAGGCAATTGCTATTAATGAAAATAGGAGATCTGTATATCCAGTTCCTAGCTCACAGGGCTGCTAACATACCCCATAATTTGAGAGAATTATGTCTTAAAGGCTATACTGTGATAGAGAAATCATTCACGATGAAACAATGTTTAAGTGGTGGAAAAATCTTGGTTCTAACGTTAAATGAATTTCTCTAACACAGACTTTCAAGCAAGTATTACAGGATGAAAATTTCACACTTCAGAATACCTAATTTAACAGCTTATATGTTAGGTACTCTGGCTCACTAAAATGATTAGGCCCATTTCTGTGAAGTGCCTGTCCCAATTCATTTTGTCTGGCATTCGCTGCCCTGCTTAATCAAAACAAAACCTAAGACATCTACATTAATTTTTTTTTAGTAAATATAATGAGCACGAGTGGAATTTTTATGCTGCTTTTTGCAAGAAGAGGGGGGTACCCATAAAAATACAAGTGACCTACCACCAATGCCATTACTTTAATTGACATCTGTGAGCATATTTTCTTGGGTTGCATCAAGACAGATGAGGGCCCTTTGTGCCCTTCTGACACTGATGGCAATCATTAAAGATTTACCAGGGTCATTAAAGTGAGAAATAGCAGAAATGCAGAGCTGAATATCACCATCCCATGTGGATTCAACTGAAGTGCAAAGAAAGCCAGCACAGAATTAGCTGAGATCCTGCGCTGCCACCTTAACCTCACTGTAAAAAAAAAAAAAAAGGAAAGGAAAAAAAAAATTACCAACTTGTCTAAAACACATTAGACTCTCACATTTCACTTATATGGGAGGTATTGCCAGGAAAGGACATAACGCTCCCCCTTCGCATCAAAGCACTACTTGCGTTTTCACATGGTACCAGCTATGACGAGAGCTGGTGGTGGGACACAGGGTCACTGCATTAGTGCCAGCCCAGGAAGCGTTTCTGTTGGATTATCCTGGGATACTGCAGCAAATGCAGCAGGAGGTGGCTCGTGGGCCACCCCCGCCCTGTAGGGCTGCGTCCCCCGGTGCTGAGCAGGGGCGTGCAAAGGGAGACCTTGACGTGGAGCCACCAGGGAAGCCCCAGGGACAACCCGCCTTGCAGGACATGGGTTGCAACTCATTCTTGCCCTTCCAGGGATCCTTGTTGAGGAACCAGCACAGTCCTGGCAGCCCATCAGTTTTAAAAGGCAAGAGCAATTACTATGAGTCAGTAGGTTGTTACCTCACAGGCCAGCTGAACCCGGTCCCTCTTCTCCACAGCATCTGCCTTCCTTCTAGTGCTCTTCTCTCTGAGCACGAACCAAATTTCTGCTTCATTATTGTGCTTGAACTTAAAAAGCAACATCCCACCATGTCTTTGAAATATAGTCCTTATATAGGCACTGTAGCTATTTTTAGCAAAGACCAAAAGACACTGAGAGGCAAAGAAACAAAAAGCTGCAGGTGTAATAAGGTTTAACATGTTTAACTACAAGCCCGATGACTCAGAAGACATGCACCTTGCCAGAGCAGCTGTATGTAAATTATTCTAAGGTAAAAAAGGAAACTATTTCATTATCACACGTGTGTTCAATTATTATAATACCTTGTGAATTGACATCAGAAAAATCCTTGGAGAAAAGGTACAGGGGGTTTCTAACCTTGCTTTGATTATCCTGTTCATTATATCAGATGGAACAGGAAAGTGATTTCCTACGGGAATCAGTCACTGCTCTTGTTTTCTTCCACCTCCTTTGATTTCCCAAGTAGCTCAGATTAAAGATAGACCTTCTCTTCTGTCTGATGTGGTGCCTCACTGCAGAGCGGTGAGAAGGAACAAGCAGCACAAAGCCCTTTGTCTGCCAGGGCTGGGCTCACCGTCCAACCCGTGTCCCAGGTACAGTGCCAGGCTCTCCGGTGGTGGAAAAAATGCTTCTTGTCAGACACCTGAAGAATGAAACAACTGACAGCAGCAGGCACAGGAAGGTTTGGGGGGAGGCGGGGGCGGGGGGGGAAGGATGAGGGATAAAAATAGTCACAGGTTAAAAATAACCACTGAAGATCATTCTGGGCATGCAAGCACACAGACACACAGATATATTCGTAAGAAAGCATCATATAGCCGTAATGCACCAAGGTTGGGAACACTCCACTTCAGCCGACCATGTGTGACTACCCTTTATACCGCATTACGGATGCTGGTTTTGCGGAAGCTCTGGGATTCTGATGCTAAAGTCTCTTTCAAGGTAACTTTTACCCATCTTGCTTATCCCAGTCTAAAAAAAACCCCAATACTTCATGCTCCTATCAGCTCAGACCTGATATATTGGTCCTTGAGAGTCAGACATAATTATCACATGATGCACAACAGTGAACATGTTTTAAACATATGTTTTACATGGCGCAATCAATCACGATGCAACTAATAAGGCTAATAGTTGGTATACAGTAACAATACACCCTCAAGCTTGTGCAGTGGTGAGATAATGTGTTTCCCAGGTCATTGGAGGCACTAATTTCACCTTCTGTCTCATGATAGTTCCAAGGAGTGTGTTATCTCAGGGTAACACATGTCTGCTGGTACCTGACTGTTTAATTATTGTACACAAAATTCCAAATCAGAATAATTGTCATCTCAAGGTACTGCTGTGCACTGCAGGGTCCTCCTGATGTAAGTGAACAAATGCAAGTTATGCAGCAAATAGAATGACCTTGGTAAAGGTTTTTTCCCCAAACCAATGGCTTCTCACAACTTTAAAGCACAATCTACAGAAGAAAAAAAATACAAATATTGTAATTACATTTTTAGTTGAAAAATTCACAATGGTTTGCAATTTGGTTTTAATACGGAATTTGTCTAAACAAAAGGTGTCTTGTGGGAAATACACAAGCCAGGATGTCCCAAAATATTTTCTCTAGGACATTTCCTAGCAGTAATGACTGTTATAGTTGACAGCCTTCCACTTTATATAAACAAACACAAATGCACAAACTCCCGAGCAAGGCTTTTCTATATGAGGTGGATGGGTTACAGAGTCAGTCTGTGATCCAATGAAACAGTTATATGAGGTGAAGCGGCGGCAGCAGCAGAAGTGGGAAAGACCCAGGTGTGAGCAGCTGGAAGAACTGAGTGACAGGTGCTAAGCTTGAGGTGTGGGAGACCCAATCCTGATTCTTCAGTAGGGCTAGTACACTCAGAGTTTGCACCTGAATCTGCTCTCCTGTGGCTTAAACAACTGAAATACTGAGCACCTGTGTCAGAGGTCTCGCTATATACAGCTAACTGGTTTTACCTTTCTTTCAGGAGAAACCTGATCTCCGAGTTGAGCTGCATTTCCTCATATGACTCGGCCTCATAACCAAAACCATTCCACAAGCATGTGGATTTCTGATCGGTTGCCGTTTTCTGTCACTCCATATCCCTGAAAAAGAAGTAAAGACTGATCCCTTACATATCCACTGGCCTCCAAGTAACTTAAAGAAAAAATACAGTCATATCTAATTTTCATTGCTATTTTTTAAACACTCAAATATTGTGATGGTAGAAACACTTAAGTATCCCGGCACATTTATTTACTACAAACAAGGAACTTTGGGGCAAATGAGGAACTTCATGGAAACATAAGGTTTCATATAATTTCTTTGCTGTTCTGGACTGCGGCTGCACCATCAGTTCTATTCTGACCCCTAGAGCAATTGGTCCTGACTTGTCGTGGAATGAAAATCCATCACTCGAATTGCTTGATATTTGGGACGGCAATCCATCATCCAAGCTACTTGATACACAGCATACCGGACAACATCTTACCATGAATCACTAACAGGAAGATATGGAATAATACAAAAAAATAGAGCCCTAAAGGATCAATAAAGGTGATTTAGTGCAGGCCACAACCCTACAGCAGGATCATTAGTACCTAATCCAATCCTGAGAGATGTTTGTGCAACTCATTCTTTTACATAATCAAAACTGCCTTAGCCTAAACAGCATGATAAGGACCCGAGTCACAGTGGCAATTATGACTAGCTAAAGGACTAAAAGGTTAAGAAACTGGCAACATTATCAATTAGTTCTTAAAAAGGAACGCTCACAACTTCCCCCCACCCGAATCATGACATCTTCTAGAGGCTTGAGTCCTTCTAATGGAGTATTTATGAGTACACGCAACTTGAATTCTGATTTTGTTCCTACTTGGACAGTATCTTTTCAAGACATCTAAACCAATCATGACTTCTCAAAAAATTGCTGTTCTATTTAATCATTCACTTTTTTATGTTGATACTTACATATGTAACTAAAAGTAATTTATGAGGACACCCAGTTCTACAAACTGGAATCTACTTTGCGGTCTATCTACATTAGCAAGTAAATCGGCATTTTCTTGTGGAGACAAATATTTCTAAGGTCCTCACATCTATGCTACAGTTGTTTGGGGAGTTTTGCTTTGGTCTATGGTCAGTCTGATCGCCTGACTGAACATCCCCCCTGTGCACACGGCTTGGAGATGACTCAAAAAGAGCTCTTGGTTCAGACACATTCTCCTCTCCAGCAAACACTTGGAACAGTCTCCCCCCTTCCATTTAAAGGAATCTATTTCCCATGCACTAAAATAGTGCAGTGAAACACCATGGGATACACAGAGATGGTCAAGGAGTGAACCGGGTCCCCCTCTTTACACTCAAACTGCACTGCTCCTCCATCCTCAAAGGCAGGCGCATCTTCACCTTGTGTTTGCCACCAGCAGTCTCTCTGGTCCCTGGGGAGCAAGTAGAAAAATGCTGTTAGTACCAAGTGTCACCATGAGTATGATTAACAGTTGTTTGGTATTTTGTGATAGACTCCTTCAGGAATTACCTATTTGGGAAATTATCCACTTACAGATAAGTGAGAAGCTGTTTGTAGGAGTAGTCTCAGACACACACACACAAAATCAAAAAGAAGCTCAAAACGACACACTTTCGTCTTCTGGATGGATATTTTTCAGCTCTAAGACCTGTTACCACAACTTTTACCCACTTGTGATTTTTCAGTGTCACTTTCTATTATGCTCTTTCTCAGCTGCAAGAAAGGAGAAAAATTATGAGCTCTTTCATGAAGGATATAGCTTTATTTCACTTGGGCTGAGAAATTAAGGATGCCCTGACTGACAGCATGTGGTTTCTATTTCTCTTTATAAGCAGCCTTACAATAGCAGGTCAAAAGGATTAGAGGCAGGTCAGTATTACTGTTTCTAGAGGAAACCAGCAATTGTAGATTCACTTCAATGTTCTTGCTTTCTAAAGAAACTGGAAATCTTATATGGCAGCGTTTTTCAAACACCTGCTCTTTTTCTTTAGTAATTGAAGTAAAGAACTGTGGGGTTGTTTACCTCTCTTTTTTCCCCCTTTCATCCATTACATAATAAATATTATATACAGAGAAGAAAAGTTAATTTGTTGTCTGATATAAGCCCTAAAATATTTTTTTTTTCTTGTAACAACAAAGCAAAGTAACAACTATATCAATACAACCCATATACTATTTAAGGCAAAAACACAGAGAGGAGCTATAATATCTCTGAGCAACACCACACTCAAATACTGTAAAAGAGCAAAATATTCTCTACAGTTCACTCTCTTAATTTTCCATTCTCACACAACTGTCTGATCTTGCTGTTCGTCAGCAGAAGGGGGGGGAGGAAATCAATTCACATAGTTTGCATCCGTTTATCGATTTATTAACAACTTGTAAAGAACTGCCAATCTGTGACCTATACATTTAGGATCAATATCCATGATACAGCAGGTGAATCGCTATGCTGGGCACTTACAAAATATTAATTTATGCTTGCAAATTCCTAGTACAGAATCCTAGTGCAGGATTTTAGCTGCTTTGTCACTCCTTTTCCAGATGACTCCTTTTTCTAAAGTTTCCCTACAATTCCCTGGTTACTGTTTCATTCAGCTGATGGTTGTCTCCTTCTTTAGCATGACAGGAGTTCAGTGTGACATGCACGCACAGCTTACACCTCCCTATCTTACCAGCTGTTATTCAGCCTGTTCTGGAAAAGGTGGGCTATGTGTACCCCCCCCTCCCTAGCCATCCCATGCATCCCACTGCTGAAAGCATGTCGGAATGGAGAAACTGCACCCTGTACACGGTAGTGCAACACATGCACAGCAAATGGGGCACACCTGCATTTTTCTGAATTGCACAGTGTAAGCCTCACTCTATTAGGACCTATTTCTCCTACTGGAAAAAAAAGAACTGCAATGCTCCAGTTGCTTTTAATGGTTGAAAAATCGTGTTCCCTTGAGTGAGAAGATAAGCTGAGAGGTTTTTTAATTAAAACTCGCTCTTCCTCAGCTTTAGCCCAAAAGTCTGTTTCATGTTAAAAGCCAACCTTTCTATCATTCCCTGACACTCCAGATATGCGTTGCCCACTACCTGTTTGCTCTTTTTTGTAAGGAAACTAGATTGCACGTACATACTGTAAAACAGGACCCCTACATCACCAGACACATCCTGACTCAACCATAGGAACACATTGGTAGCAAACCAACCTGCAAAATGACAGTATTGCTCCACTGCGTGAAGCAGTATTTCCTTGGAAAACGCATGCAACACACTTCATATTGATGCAGCCAAAAAGCCTACAGCAGTGAGCTGCACGCTGGTCTTTCAGGTTGTCTTTGTAGGCTGAAGTTATGGATGCCCTCCGCAACGTCAGCAGCAAAGATGCTAATGCAGCTCATCCATGGGGTTGCCCCCATAGAGGGAGGGCAGGGACATAGTGCAGACCTACCAGGGACATTAGCTATCGAAGTGGCCTGTTTGCAATGCTGCTGCCTCAGACTGACAGGTGGATCAGGTGAATCCATTGGAGCAGGTCCAGAGGAGGGCCACAAAGATGATCAGAGGGCTGGAGCACCTCTCCTATGAGGACAGGCTGAGAGAGTTGGGGTTGCTCAGCCTGGAGAAGAGAAGGCTCCAGGGAGACCTTACAGCAGCCTTCCAGTGTCTGAAAGGTAGCCTAGAGGAAAGATGGAGAGGGACTCTTTATCAGGGAGCATTGTGATAGGACAAGGGTAACGGTTTGAAACTGAAAGAGAGTAGACTTAGATTAGATATTAGGAAGAAAATCTTCACTCTGGGGGTGGTGAGGCACTGGCACAGGTTGCCCAGGGAAGTTGTGGATGCCCCATCCCTGGAAGTGTTCAAGGCCAGGTTGGACCACGCTTTGTGCAACCTGGTCTAGTGGGAGGTGTCCCTGCCTGGGGGTGGGGGTGGGGGGGGTGGAATTAGGTGATCTTTAAGGTCCCTTCCAACCAAAACCTTTCTGCAGTTCCATGAATCTCCTGTGCTGGGTGGGTGAGCTCACATTCAGTGCTGCAGCACCTCCATGCACAAGGGCTCCTGATGCTGACGAAGCTGTGGGGCTTGCCACTGTCCTCTGCCTACCAGTGCAGCTATACTCATAAGCCTACTCAGGAACACAGCCTCTCACTTCCAGCACACCCCAAAGTATCAGATACATGTCCTCTAGTTCTTGGCCCTGAGAAGATTTTACCCTGGAACTGTAGATTTGCAGAAAGAAAAGAGGAATGCTGCTGGGGAAATTAAGGGGAAAATAAGAGTGGAAACGAACTCTTAGGATGGATATGTCATAATGCTGTAAAACACCCAAAGAATCAGGTCTTGTCCTTCTTCACAGAAGTTACTCAAGGCATGGATTTTGTCCCAAAAGGCTAGGAATCCCATTGACTGAAGCTAAAGCAAAACTGCTTCCAACTAACAACTGGCTAGGAGAAGCAGGTCAAAACTAGTGCTGACAAATAAATCCAATCCCATACCAACCCCAAAGCTACGCTTCCAAAGGCAGCTTGCAAAGAGTCTGGGTGCTCTGCTCTTTAGTGAAAGCTTTCACGGAACACAAAGCCTTTTTTATGGATCCTATGGATGCATTTTACCATGCTCACAGCTGTATCAAGAAAGACAACAACAATAATAAAAAAGAGTAAAAGTATTGAGAAAAATCTAGAAATTCACTTATCATTGCCTTTAATGGCAATGTTTGATATGTAAACTATCTAGCTATGTATATTTTCACATGAAGAAGCAAAACATGTAGCCTTAAAATAACCATCTGAAGCCTATATGAAGAAGGTCAGGGAAATTAAGAAACACACTTAAACATGGTGAACTGCACTTGTTTTGTTTGTCTTTTCCTCAGTCGGTTTATGCTGTGGGATTTTTAAGGTAAGGGAGGTACTAACGCACTAAGGAGACAATTCTGGCTGTTTTTCTCCCTCTTCTGTTTTTATCATATGCTTTGTTTAGATGAGGTTTTGTTTAGATTGGTTGGGGTTTTTAATTATTGTTCTCACCACAATCTTGTTTGTGCTGTAATTTTCATGATTTTGCCCTGAACTCATTTGATTACTTATCATATTTTTACAACTTTCATTTGTAGAACTATTATCTTTTGATCTTCTGCTGTTTTCCTGTATGTTTAAAGATTTCCAAACTAATTAAGATGATTAACTAAAAAAGACTAATTGCATTCATAAATGAGATGTGTTGCTTTTGATTAGCAGGTGGCTCTTTTCTGTTTTGGATACATAAAAGCAGATGGAAATGTGGCAGACTTAGCTATATTTAATCTGCCCACTTCCTTCCAGTCTGCTCCACTTTCCAGTTAACATTGCTGATGACAAGGAAACCTATGAAAGCTTCAGATTACTTTTTTTTCTTTTTTGCCATTTCTCATTTGGCAAGGGATGTATCATTTGAAACCCTGGCCATTCTTAACTGAAACTTTCCCAACTTTTTTTTTGAAACATTTGTGACTTCTATTCACAAGCTTCAGGGTACCTGAAAGGGCAGAAGGAGAAAACATACTCAAAAATGAGAATTCTGTTTCTGATTTTGCTATTCAATGTTGGTATAAATATCCCTTGGTGATGATTTTCAAAGAGAAGCTGTCTAAAAAAGACTCCTTTTGCTCTTCGATTTTTTTTTGTTATGTTTTAATATAAAAGCAGACATATAACACTCTTTTTTCCTATATCCAAGATTTTTTCTGAGTATTACCAGAAATGCTACTCTGAATCAGCTTGTTTCACTGTATTCTCCTTTTATTTAGGCTTCTTTTTAACTCTTGCTTCTTTTAACCTAAACTTTCTTATTTCACCTTTTACTCATTACTTAACGTTTTCTGTGCTGCCACTTTTCATACAGTATCTGCAACTCACCCCTTCTCTAAACCTTGTCTTTTCCTCCCTTAAGCAATTTTCTTGTTGATGTACCCAATAAAATTTAGCCCACTTCACTCAACATCTGCACATCTGATGCACGTTTGTGTTACGGTAATAGATAAAGAGACACCAAAGAGTAGATTGCCTTTTCATTTCCATATGCATAGTATCAGAAAAGAAATGAAATTGTCAGATATATTTTGCAAATTCACATGTTCAAAGTGCTAGGAAAACTTTTCCTGTTTGTAGTTTTATACTGGTAGTATCCTTTATAATTAACTGCGTGTGATTTATTTTTCAGATGTTATCAGTGTCTTGTTTATTACTATTAAGCATAGGTATGCTAAATGCATAACTCAATAGGAACTTGCTTACAGGTCTTATGTACCTTCACATATTTTTTCCAGTGCTTCAGAATTACTTTCTAAAGTGTGCAATTAATTGTTAGCCAAATGTATTGAGGATAACGTCAAGAAGTTATTTCTTTGTGGTGCTGCCAATCTATAACAATTTTACCACTGCACAAATAAGAACATAAAATAACGGTACAGCCACACGACAGTATGGGAAATAACCAGTTCATAGAGGCCTGAAGAATAGTGGCAACTTATAAATTTTACATCTAGAATACACATGCTCCTTGAAAGTACATGAAAACAATTTAACAGTTTAAGTGCGCCTGGAGCCAGTTTGCTTTCAGAGGTTACTTCTTACAAAAGTTCAACGTAAATCAGATGTTGACCACTCTAAGTTATAGTGCTTACTGTGCAAAACACTGTTTTCTGTCCACTTTTATCAGAATAACTCTACAAAAGCTTATCTGGGATTTATGCAAGTAAATTTTAGTTATATGGGCCAAAATCATAGAATCACCGAATCACTTGGGTTGGAAGACACCTTCAAGATCATCGAGTCCAACCATAAACCTATGCCAAAAACCACCCCTAAACCATATAACTTGACACTAACTTTTTGATAATGCAGCAGTTTTGATTTAAGTGGAGAGTGAGAGAAGAGTGAGAAAGAGAAGGCGGGGGGTGGGGTGGGTGGAGAAGTCCAGACCACAGAGATACAGAGATTTAATTATATTGAAGCAAAACCTCAAGTTCTTCCATACCAAATTCTGGTGCTTTGTCTGTCTTCAACAGATCTGGTCACACACTTCTAATGTAAAAATGTAAGAAGTTAGTGTAATTTTTAAGTTGTCTAGCAGCTCCACCTGTATTGTATGCATTAACCAAAAACTGGTCAGAGGATAACACACACAGGTTGGGACAAAACAATCTGTTGCTTAAAGTAATGGTGAAAGCGAAAAAATGGAAAAACAAATGAACAGATACTCATAACAGGTAGTTATGGTGCAGATTTCCACCTGCATTGAATAGTGAGAAGGGTTACTCTCCCTATCTCTTGTTCCTTTTTATCTCAGTTCTTCTCTATTCAGACATGCACACTAAACAATAGGACTGAAATGCAAAGATGCGTAGCTTTTAAGATAGCAGTAATGAGAAAGTGTGCTAAGTCCCAATCACAAATGAAAAGGACTGCACCGGCATTAAATATAGGAAAATGCGATACCAGAATATTTTCCGAATTCAAGGCATTTATTTTATCCAGTATATTATTGTGAATAACAGCATGCCAGAATTCTAAAACAAATCCGGATATTCTTGTCTTTAACTCTTGTTTAAGATACTTGTCTTCCACAAAAAGTTTAGATGCGTCAGGACTCAAGGATTTCATGAGGAGTTCATGAGGGCATCGACATGCGGCTATTTATTTGTTGTTCAAAAAACAAAACCTGGGAGGTATCTTTGCCAGTAAATTTGAGTAAGTGCTATTCGTACAGATGCTATTGAATACTAGCATCCTGCATCATCTGTTTAAAGTGCCGTTGTAAGGAACCGTATGACACAGGGAATTGGTAATGGGATACAGAGCCTTTCACCTCTAGGTCAATAGTTATAATCTGAAACAGACGGAGGGAGCCCAGGAGTCAATGCTATGTAATTCCCGTCTACTGACTTTAGTAAAATTAGTCTGTGGCCTCCAGACAATTTCTATAGAAGAAACACTGTAACCACAATAGGCAGGAGAAAAATCACTGGCACTGGTATCTGGCACTGACAAGAAGAGGAAAGCTAAGAAATTGTCTGGGGGAATATGTGGTCCTTCTAAAATAACTAAGTGGAAGCTTTTCAGTAAAGAAGCGAGAGGAAAATGGTTTGCAGTAATTTTTCATCTTTCTATGGCACTGGCAAGTCTCATGCACTTGAACCCACTTGAAATTTTAAGTGTTCACCACTCGTACAAAATATCAGACAATACAAATCCTGCATCCCATAAATATTGAGCAAAATCCGTAACCTGTACACATCAATATACTGTACTTGTTACCTCTTGTACTTGTACTGTACTTGTTACCTCAGTAACAACCTACAATCTTCAGCTGTCCTGACACACCTAATCAAACCCGTAGAACGTTGTATATCACCATCACAGTAAGAGGCATACAGACAGATTTACAGATCTGTGAACAGCCTTTTGTTGGAAACTCCCAGCATAGTGAGCAAGGAAAAAAAAATTACAGTTCAGTCATTCTGCATTGAGCTGAAATATGGATAACCTCAACACCACCAAGAATATCAACAGATCAAAGACAAGACATCAGGGTTACCTTCAGCTGGGATATGCGATACCAGCGCACAGCAACCTGCAGGTATGCTACACAGGTGACATGCGACTCCTTGTCTGGTGACCCCTTTGCCCACCTGCAATGTGTACAAATCAGGGTCAGCAGGCTTGAATTGCAGCTAGGTGTACTATGGACAACATGAAGCTGTGTAACAATTGTATTTTTCAAAGAGACTTTGGAACCTTTCTGGAAAGAGGATCTGGACTACTTTATCCTAGTGTTAACTGTGAAACTCAAAGAACAAATGTCCCCATTCACGTGCTGGGAGCCCTGTTAATCTTTAGCTGTAGTGATGTTGACAACTCTATAAAACTGAAACTGAAAAATATCTAAGTATCTCAGGTCATCATGGGCAATGTATTCATCATCAGAACAAATGTATCAGACTTTCAGACACTTCCCTACAATCACATGGATGAACTTTTGTTAGTACAGTTAAATAATGGGATTTAGTTCAGATATAGATGACCTCCCAGGACTCCTAAAGAAAGTTCTGCGTCTTTTCAATTTATAAGAGCTTAGATGATCAGAGATATGCCAAACAGGAATTATTAACGTTCAAAAGCAATTATTGCTCCTTACATAAAACCTACTTTAGTTACCTATATTACCAAAAGACAGAGCTCAGCTCTTAGTTTAGAAATAAGGCATATTGGTCCTTTCTACCCTCCACAACATTTTTACCTTTAGCAGTGCCCCTTTAAAGAGAGAAATGAAAATAGTTGGTAACTGGAGGAACCATTGTTAATGTTTCCATTCATTTTTAGTGTGTTTCTTCAACTCATCAGTTATAATTTATTTCTTGTGAATTACACATATGAGTAAAATGGATAGAAATATTTTTTTAAGTGGAGATTAAGCTTTGACTAGCTTTTCTTCCCCCACCCTTTGAATATGAAAATATTCTTTTGGTGATGAAAAAAAGTAGATTTCTCTATTTTCAGTTATTTCACCTAGTTGATGCTAATCCACCCAAAGACTGGCAGGTCCTGTACCCAGAAATAGTTTTCACTAGAACAGTACAAGAAATTAATTTTTTGTTTGACTAGTGTTTTGGTTTTTTTTAAAATTCCCTTTAAAATTGAAACTGCATTAAATAGAATAATATAATTCCAAAATGAAAGACATCAAAATAACACTCTCTAGGTGTTTTTTTTTTCTCCCCACTTGCACCCTTCATTTTGGAGTATGCAAAGGTGTGAAGACACAGGGAGAAGAATAAATTCTTTGAACATGTCAAGATACCAGCTAGTTTCAGTCAACTGAAGAGGCATTTGTCTTTCTCTGCTCTCTCTCTTGCTTATGTTCAGTGCAGGCAGATCTATGATGTCAAAGCCAGGATTTTGGCACCTGTTTTCCCACCAGTTTTTAATGAAGAACTGAGCATCCAAATCCCCTTTGGACAGTTTTCAAAACAGCAGCCCTAACTTCTTCGTCAGGCTTTTTGGGTAATATAGAGGTGACCGTTCCAGTTCTCAGAGCATACAGCCACGAGGACCTTTCTAGGGTGGTGCAGCACATGGGACACGTGCAGGGGGAGCGTCACAGGGCTGGTTTGACAGATGGCCCCCCACCCATGGGCACCTGGCAGTCCTCCGCCCCCTCCTAGCACCCCTCACAAGGATCCCCCATCACCAGCAGGAATTAGGCACGTACCTATGCTGGCAGCAAGCTCTTGACAGCCACATTGCAGGTTGAAAAAACAAACACACCCCACCTCCCCAAAAACTCCTCCCAGCCCTGCATCACATTTCTACACCCAGCAAATGCTTCCCACTGCCTTGGGCATTAACTCAGGTCATCTCTCTGTGCCCGCACTCTCCTCATGGGTTTCCAAAATTGACTTTGCTGGCAGGATCCGGCCAAGAGTTGACCTGAGTTTCCCCCATCAGGATAGCTGTTTCCTCAGCCCGTTACCGTATTCCCTGGCCTGTGACAGAGTGGGGAAAGGAATAGAAGCAGAAAGGAAAGGCAGACAATAAGAAACAAAGAGGAAAGCAGGCAGGTAGCTGGCTCTCTCCCACTACCAATGCATCCTTGCTGACCTAAGGGACATCATTCTCAGAGATTAGGATGAATGCATTCACCACACGCATTTGCCTAAACCAAGTTATTAGCTGTTTGGTTTTCATTGTTTTTTGGGGGAGTTTTTTGTGTGTGGTTATTTTGGTTTTTTAAAACAGTCCCTTTTGATATCCATAATCTCCATAAAGATAATTCATGGCATTCTGTATAACGTTATCAGGCTATAGAGCAGAGCTGGCTGAACTCACTGCAAAGGGCGCTAGATTAAATGCAGGTAACAGTTATGAATCGTTAGTTGTAATTTTCTGACTGTGTCAGGGGAAGACAGAGGGCATGGTGTGGTTTTCACAGCATGAATTAGAGTTCTCTGGTGAAATAAGGGTGCTTTGTGCTGATTAAATTATAAGAAATGTGCACCTGGGCCACATAAAGACCTGACATTCTC
This sequence comes from Chionis minor, assembly GCA_013398295.1. Classification (NCBI taxonomy): domain Eukaryota; kingdom Metazoa; phylum Chordata; class Aves; order Charadriiformes; family Chionidae; genus Chionis; species Chionis minor. The sequence continues at coordinate 1,218,235 of VZSF01004548.1, forward strand.
TCCCTATATTTTGACTGATAATATAAATGATGTACGTCATAATTTCTGCATCATCTGAAAGTTTAATACATGTAATTGTGAGCTGCTTTTCTTCTTTGAAATTGCTAACACAGCAAAATTGCAGGCTTGTTGCTACTGATGAGTCATTGTTGGCCTGCTGTATCTGTATTACAATGGCCATACACATAAAGAGAACCATGACACTCCAGTTTGCTATCATTATCTGTTTCCTTTTGAGTTGTTTCCACAGCTGAACGGCTCAGAAGGAGCCTGGGTCAAGTAGCAGGGGAGGAGTTGAATTAGTAGCGTTTAATGGAGATGAGTTTGGTATGATCTCAGCCACCTCTAAAATATACAGCATTTTGCATGACGGATGAGGGAAAAGGGACTTGCAAAAGTATACAATGTACATGCAAAAGCAAAAAAAAAAAAAGCATCAATAGATAAATGGAGAAAACTGAATATGTTAAATCGCGGAGTGTCTTTTACCTCTGTCTATACCTGTGGAAGTTTAGAATACGGTATGGAAAGGAATTTAGCCAATTTTGTGAAAATTGCAGCTATATAAAGATCCACCAAATATCCACGAATAAAACCATCACTTCAATAGCTGAAGCACTCTGTTGTCAATGGTTTCTTCTTTAATCCTGTTTTCATCACAACTCCAGAAGTCTGGGATGTACATGTAGACACACTGTTCTTTTCAGATGCTTTAAATCTGAAAAATTTTGTTGAATGAAAAAAACAAATGTTCCAAGTTGGAGGTTAACAGCATCACTTCACTTATTAAATGTTTGAAAGTAGGAAGTTACCAAAAGAATGTATTATTTCTTTAGAAATAAAATAGGGGAACCTGAAGAGAATCATCCACATTTACTAGATCAAAGAGAGTAATACTCATCTTTGTGAATGTTATACAAAAAGGAGTATTGGGGAAAAAAGCCTAGGAAAGGATAATCTGCAGTGTACAGGATATATTGCATAAACCACTCCTGAGGAAGGGTTTGTTTGGTTCAATGCTGACTTCTGGTATTGCATACCAAATTTCTTTATCATCTCAGATTTTTGGAAAGCGTGTAGGCAGAAAGGTGCTTTATTAGTGTTCACTCCTTTTGCAGATCACAGTATATTTGTATATTTTTCACAGAAATAAAACTCAATGGAATACGGTGTTACTCTTGAACTGCAATTCAGTCAAATGATGCCTATTCCTTATTCACCTTGAAAAATCAGCTTTGAAGAGTTATTGAAAAGAGTGATAGAGAACAGCTTGGTCAAAATCAAACTCAAGATAGCGCTTTCATAACTGCCTACCAAACTGACTGCTACTCCAGGTCAGATCATAGTAGACCACAGCCTTCGTTAACTATAGAATCAATCTGGATGGGTGCTGTGTAATCTTGGAGAGCACGAACTCTTTCAGTCAAGCTCATACTCTTCTAATCTTAAGAAAAAACATTCCTCTAAATCAAAGACCCGTGCTAACTATCACACAGCATCACTGTGATATATAGCAAGAATTTGATTAGGTAGATAGGGAACATACACTGTGATTAGTGTAAGGGTTATGACAGCTTGTTTGGCATTGAAATATTACCTTCTGCCTGGGGATAGATTTGGCATCTCCATTGCAGAGAGTCTCATAGTAGATGGTAGTAAAATGCATAACAGGCATATTGTGATATTATCTTGTATGAGAATGAGCAACCAGTGTTACTGGCTTCACAAAAAACCAGAAAGCATTCTCAGATTGTTTCAAATTTTGCTGATGCAATAGTAAAACCTCTTTCTTTTAAAGCAGAAATGTTCCCTAAACTCTAAAACCTTCAAGGGGATGAAATTATTTCAACATAACTTCATCTTACTAAGAAAAGGAATCCAACATATTTCAGCTGGCGTAAGGGCTTACCATCATTTCTTATCCAAATAAAACTGACAGTCATTATTTTCTCCATAAGTGAAAATAAAGGAATACGAGAACATGTACAAGTTAGATTTAAGGTACTACCAACAGCAGCTTTCTTAGTGTAAGCTGTAAGCGCTCATCGTTTGGTTGAACACTGATAAAAAGGAAGCAGGTCAGTTTAAACTAAGCAGAGACTTGGCCCATGGAAATCCCTGGACAAGCCCTCTGACTCCATTTTCTTCAAACCACAGAACCAGCTGAAAGAAAGCATCCTGGTTTGGAGTCTGACTGCCTTTTTTCCCTTCTGAACAAAACTGCTAAGTATAACAAATTACAGTTTTTGAGTAAGAGTTTCTTAAATTTTAAATTTATTTCAGGCAGAGGACACATCATCTGAAGTAAGGAACTGGGGCCTTGCAAGACATGGTTGTAGCAGCTCAACCGCTCTCTGGGCACGAGAAGGTATTGCTCTTCTAAACTCAGAAAAAAGGCTTACTCTTACACAGAGCTTATTTCTCATTGCTTTTTAGGCTAGTAATAGAGGTAAGACAAGATGGAGAAGCAAAGGAGACAGAGTAAAGAATTATATCAAAGCCTGACCAATTTTTCCACAAGCTGTAAGTTTCCCAAATACATGAGCGATCACGGTATCAGTGATTTGATTTCACAAGAGCTTGCCAGGACTCAGTCCTTCTGTGCCAAAAATCTGCCACAGGAGTGAGAATGCCTACACTGTCACTTGGAAAACAAACATTTTCAGTCTTCCCTGACAGTGACACCAGTCCAGATAAAAACACCAGACTCCAGCTATGGGTTTAACATCTATAATTTTTTTTCAGGTTAAGGAAGATAATCAGAAAAAATAAGCAAAAGGAGCATAAGTACATATAAAGTGCCAGAAGGTGGCTGCTGGAACCAGGCTCATCCTAAGAAGAAATCATACACTGGACACAAAGACCACTGAGCCATAAGTGAATAAAGCAGAAGGACAGAACTGCTTATTTATTGAGCAATGTTCTGCCTGTCTTACTTGCAGTGCATAGTATCTCACCACAGCCTCACTGGGACTATTACAGAGAAAATTACTGCTCAATATGAATAAACGTGGAGAAGTCTGGGTCTAAGCTTTTAAGTGTTCTTTTTTCTTTTCTTTTTTTTAATATTTTAATGTGTTTTAAATTGTTTTTATTATTATGCGCAGCTATGTTATAGGGGCAATTCTGTATAGATGAAGCTGAGCTGAGCTGTCTGTTGAAAGGTCAAGGCTTGTAAGTGTTACTAATTAGGGACACAGGCACAGAATGAGTTATGTTTCCTTAGATAAGGAAAAGAAAAGAGACCTAGCTGTTGTTTAACATAACATGAAATCACTTCTGCTTCTCCACAGAAGAGTTTAAAAATATCACAAAATACATGCCCTGGTTCTTAAGCTGCATTCTGCCCTACCCGACAGGTGCAGAATCACAGAAAAGGCAGGTATATACCAGGCTATTTCACATTTCAGAAGAAAGCTTATCTATCACAAAGGTTTTGTCAGTCTCACAAGAAAAGAGAGGCTAACATGAGATTTCTCTGTCAGAATCCATCTCAATGAATCAAATGTCAGTGTGGAGGAGGATGTGATGAGAGCGCAGAGGGTATGGAGAAGGCAGGAGGTGATATACAAAAGCTGAAAAGTCTATTTTGTGAGGTCAGGGAGGTGACAGTTTGGACCACTGAATCAGAATGATCTTTTCAGGTTAAAATTCTCGTCAGGGTGAAGAATGCTCTCTTTTAAAGAAAAAACATTGCAACTATTACATGGTACAGCTGGTATACAACTGTAACTGGAAGTGGGAACAAGAATTCCCCACTGCTAGAACTAACCTTTCCTTACAATATCAACAGTCAGTATGAAGATTTGGAACTTAGTCTATGTTTCCTCTGATGGTCATGCACAGTCTGGTTAGACAAAGGACCAACGCTTATTACTTTACAGGTTATATCTGGTATAGGCTGACATCTTCATACCACTTTCAAGAAGATCAGATGTTAAGAAAGTGAAGAAGAAACCAAACGGGAGCAGCGAAGAAGAAAACTGTTAGAGAACAACAATTAATTGTTTCCTTTCAAGTCACAAGTTAACCTAGTAGGTTGAGATTAACCTCTAAGACAAAGACCCAGATCTGAATTCCTGTTATTAAGGTGATAGAGACTATGATAATTTACAGAGGTGAATGCTGAGGTTACACCCCTGACAGCTCTAGATTGCTTTGTCTAAATTAATAACAACTCTGAATAAAAGCCATCTAGTCCAGCTGTACAGTCTCACACTTAACTTTTCCATTAGTGTCACTGGCCTCCCAGGGGTCTCTTCTTGTACTTCTTATGTTTATGGACAAGACGTAAATGACCCCATATGCATCAGCTGGGCTCAGTGAGCATCTCTCTCTCCCCCTCTGATATCCATCAAAATTATTCCCTGTGATTACACTATGGTCATGTCAGCAATACAGCCATACCGTACCTTGAAAAGCTAAATAAAAGGCCTGGCAACTAATCCTGGAAATCTTATTCACGCGAGCAGGCTCGGTGTGAAACAGAGGTGCTGCAGTTGATGAGGCTACTACACCTGCATGTGTAAGTGGCACAAGTGCCTCTTGCAGATAGATCCCTACCGGTTTCCACTTAGCTTTTCCTTTTTGCTACTCAGCATGCAGTTAGTTTGTGAGAAACAGGGGATGTGCATGGTGAAGTCATATACAGAGCATCTGAAATAATAAAGCTCTTACCTGCACTCAAGTCACAGAGAGGCGCTGCTCCTGTTGTGGAGCTCTGGATTTGGTCCCTCGCGGATTCTTGCTTAATTTGGGATGGGGTCTCCTGACTGCCTGGGGAATGCAGGTAAGGCTGGAAAAGAAATCAGCATCACCTCTTGAGAACATCTGCTAATGTTTTGGTCGGATTTAGTAGCAAAATACAACATTTTGCTACTGTGACTTTAAAGATCAAATAATCAACAGGAGATGTTTTATGATTATATCAAAATGCTCATTCTAGAGTTGTCCTTAGGGTTCTTAAAGTTTATGCCAGGCAGCTGGGCAAAGCATGCTTTTCAAGTCCATCCATTGGCTGTCCATGAAAACTAAGTAACTGAGTGACTAGTCAGAACCAGAAACTGAGGAGAATCTGAGCTTGGCTGCTCATAATCACAATTCTGCTGAGGGACACAAATTACTCTTCAAAACCCTGTCTATTCATCTGGTCACCAGCTTGTCTGTGGCACTGACTGTTAACTGCATTACATTGCTTGATGGGTTTATGATGTGGACAAACACACATTAAAGAGTAAAACATGCCTATCGAAACTAATTTCCAGTGTGACCTATGCCAGCATTAAACTGAGGTCTCCAAAGGTGAAAGGAGAGTGTATCAATCAATTGTGCCTCATAACCACCCCGTCAGCCACAGAACACATACCAAATAAAATTAAGTGCTAAATCAACTTAGCTATACACACAAACTAATTAAATACTATTTATTGATTTGCATTTTCATTGAAAAGGGGGAAAAAAAAGCTGTTTTGGTGCAGAATTTTCAGTATGTTGGTCTCATACAGGCAATAGCTTCAGATTTCATTGGCACTAAAATAAAACCTTGCAGCCTGTAACTGTTAGGCTTTCTCCTTTCTACAACAGAAAATCTTTTCAGTATAACAAAGTATGCATCTGGATGGATGTATGCAATGGATTCTGAAATGATCCTCTCTGGACACTTATTCCAGATTTTAGAATGCCTATTCATTTTAAATTATAGTGCTTTTAGGAGACTGAAACTAAATTGCAATAAAAGACAATATCCATTTAATTTTAAAAGCACCCATGTTAACACATGCAGTGTCAGAATACCTGTCTGTGCTGAAGGAAGTCTCTCAGGCAGAAAAAACCCCAGAGGAAACACTTTGTTGAATGGCTTAAATAAGAGTTAAAATAGCTCTAAAACAATCACAGAAGATACACCGAAATTTAGCATTATTAAAATTTTCTTTAATTATAAAAAGAAAAGCTCAGAAAAAAATCATAGAGAACAGTCATCTGTAAGATAATGGTCTGTTTGCTGCTATAAAAATAACTGTTTGTTAATAGCATTATGCAAATAGGTCTGTCTGTTTAATTGAAAATTCAGCAGGACCAGTAAATAGCCAGGAAGAAAAAAAACTCTCAGCACTAAACTCACAAAACTTTTTATGTCATGCTCCACATTACACTTACCAATACTGCAAGATTTTATAGAAAAATCTTTTGTACAAAGGAGTTAAAAAAAAAAAAATTGAACCAGTGCCAGCAGAATATGCAAGGTAGTAACAAAAATCAGGATGGGTTTACAAAAAGTAAGCCTTAGGAACATTATTCTTTACTCATTTAAATTAATTTATGTGAGTCAGTAAGACAACTCAAATGGGTATAGCTCACTGAGATAGCAGTGAGCTATCTCTGATAGTTATCAGAGATATATGACTACCTAAAAAGAAGAACTGGAAACTGATTGAGAAAAGCAAGGAAAACATAACTATTACAAGCAGATCTCATTAGGTAAGATTATATAAAGTATATGGAGAAAATAATGTGATAGTATATACTGTATTAAAAATACTCTCAGTTCTAGCACATTTTCAAAAATACTCAAATCTAATTTGTATGAGCTTTGTCAGAAACATTATCCTAAATCTGCTATGTCTGGTTATTAAGCGCATGATGCCTTTCCATTTCTTTCATCCTGTTCCACTGTTTTATTGTACCTTTTTCCTCCATTTTCCTTTGTCTGATGGGCATGATGCTGGACTTGCTGGTGAAAGGAACTATTATTCCACAGATGACATATCTGGAAGAACTATCCTTGTGAAGAATAAACATTTTGCTGGAAAAAACAAATACCTGTCACCAAGTTGCAGTTCCTAATATTTTTTCCACTGTTTGGGATTAGTTCAAGAATAGTGAATACTTTCACACAATTAGGAGAGCTTACTGTTTGTCTGGACTTTAGCAATTTTTTTTTTTTCCCCTAAAATTTGTAGTACTTTGGTTAGGCACAGTTTTTCTTGGTGTGTTTTAGATTCATTTTCTGCAGAAGCTGCACACATACCTTGAGTCTAGATACACACTCAAGTCTCTGACTTCAATGCAAATGAAGCATGTTTTTGGATGGGTACTGTATAAAATCGGTTATCATTGTGAATACTCACAATTATGAATTCAAAACTCACTTCCCATTTTTGTCCCATGGAATTAGCATAACATTTATTGCTCCAGTGAATATTCCCTTTATATTCTGTAGAATATTCATGGAAATTAAATGGAAAAGAGGTACAATCAGCTTCATTAAAAATTCAAATGAATGTTTTCCATTTCTGGCAGCATTCCTCACACATCATTAAAAATCTAAACAGCTATTCCATCAGAAACATAAGTATAAACAAACAAACAAAAAAATGTCCTGTGACTGTCCCTCCCTTTGACCTGACATTGAAACTGTCCCTCCTGCTTCCCGTGCTCCCCACAACCCTTCTCCCATCCTCCCTCCTCCTCCTCCAGGAGAAAGATATCCTGACAAGGGGCAGAGGTGCCACCAGCTGGTGACATGCTCAACGGAGTGACACCCATTTCCAGGAGCCACATTCCTTTGGGATTTGCTGCTCCTGAGAGATTTGGTTGATGTTGGCTAGCATGCTCTCCAGCTTTCATGAGCAGGAAAAAAGGCGACGGCTGACAAGGTGATTGCCTAAAACAAGCTAATACCAGAAAGAACCACAACCCACTCCTCCGTTATTCATTTCTTTCTCATCTGTCAGATGCACATCATGTACAACAGGCAACTGCCTTATAATGACTTAATTTTATGATGAAGTGGGATTTTCCAAAAAGAAAAGAAAAAAAAAGGAACCTCTTAAAGCAATTGTGGGTTGTTTCATTGGGTACTGTCCCACACTCTAAAGCTCTGAAGATAAATATATCTAGGATCTGTGCAGCAGCAGGAAGCCACTATGAACGCCAGCAGCAAAGGAGTTGCCCATGGGGACCTAGGGGGATGCGCCATGGGTCTAATGGCACAAGGTACACGTGCGGGGCAACACCCGATCCTCAACACTTCATTTACAATTTTAGGGAGTGGGGGTGGGGAGGAAGGACCAGTTAGATGGAAGACTGATTCTGAACCTTATCGCACAGTTTTTTCAAGATCAGACACATATCCGAGGCTTCACTTATACTTGTTCACCATTTCCTCAGTGTATTTCTCTATTCTGTAAAGATTTTTTTGTTTCCCCTGTTGAAAGAGTCTAGCATTTATTAAATACAAGCACACCTAATGCTCCTGAAAAAGTAATGCTGTCATCGTATCCACTTTGATATGACTGGGTCCCCCAAGACAACCTTTTGCATGAAGCCCTAAGGAGGTTGCAGTCAACCTTGCTAATGCTAAAAAAGAGAGACGTGGGCTTTCTAAAGATCATTTTGGATATGTAAATTTAAGAAATAGGCAGAAAACCTCCTACAGATACAGGCACAGAAAGATGACTTAAACCAACCCAATTTAGACTACTTTCTGCCCCACAGAGTCACTCTTAGAAAAAGTGGGTTGGAAAAAAAAATCTAAATAACTATTTTAATATCACAAAGGTCAGGAGAGTTGAGTCCAGTGTTCTGGGTGGGCTACCTTTGCTCTTCTCAAGAATAGTGGTTGGATTTTGAAGATTCATAAACTTGTGTGCAAAAAATATGGAGAATGGGTTAGAGTATTTCTGGAAAAAGTCTTCACATGTTAGTTTCAGGGAATAATATGGACACCTCAGTAAATACAACAAAAACCAAAGAGATAACAGCTAATCCTCCCTGACAAATGCATGTATAAAAACTGAAAAGGAATTATATAATAATAGACAAAAAAAGATGTCATTAAAGAACGACATTCTTTTCCTTATTAAAAAAACTCTACAAGGAAAAAATAATAGACACCTCTCACCCAGAAAAAGTAATATATTTAAACTGGAACACAGTTTAACTGGCCCTGAATATACAAGCTGAGAATGTAATCAGCAAATTATTGTTATCACTTTCCAGTAAAAAAAGAGTATTTAAAACTATAAAGCCCAATTTGTTGGATACACAATCAAGCAAGATGAGTTTCAGCCTGTTGAGCACATAAAGAATAAATATTGTAAAAAAACAGGAAAATATTAACTTTTAAAAAATGTAAGAGCATAGCATTTACTACACAAAGGTACACTATGTAAAATATGCAGTTTTATGGCATTCCCATGTTTATTTTTAGACCCTTTATAACAGTATGAGCCTATACATAGGTGCATATATGTATCTATATAAAATCATAATATTTTAGAATAATAGCCTGTCATTTATGCTTAAAATGACAAGAAACATTATAATTGGCACAAATATCTGAGTATTATGTTACTTCATATGTGAGTTAAAAGTAACTCTTCAAGATGAGTAACATAACAGGTAAACATCAGTGTTTGGGCACAGAACAGCATTTTCAAAATGATGTTCTCAGGCTTCAACTTCAGTAGTCACATTTGTATTAATGGGAGGTGAAAGAAATTGCTGCCTCAGTATCTTTTACTTCTTTGTCTACAGAGGAATATCTGTTTAAATTGCCATTTTAATAACTGACCATTTTGCTGTAGGGCTAGTGCTATAGAAATTATGTTCAGTAGGCCTTTACTGCAATGTAACACAAGAAGACGCTACCTTCCTTCTTCAGTCTAATTCTGCATTTACTTCCATCTGTACACTTAGAAAGGAAGAATAAGATGTCTACTGAAAATCAGATGAAATCACAGTAAAACACGGGATGGTTAAACTACCTCTAGAAGAGGGCTGCGGCCCTTGACATTCCAGTGCCAAATAAAGCCACTACAACGGGCAGGACAACCTAGTACCAGGACCCAGCATGTAGGGATCACATACAAGAGCAGTGTCTGCAATCACCATGGCTGACGCCTTCAGTATGGCAATCAAGCTGCACAGGGACTTGGGGCTCTGTGGAGACTGCATACAAGCTCACTGTCCCTCACACTTACCCCTCTTGGACTAACAAAAGCCACTTCCCAAAAAAGTCATGTTTTGACTCTGAGCAGGCAGAGTTTTCTGCTGTCTTCCAGACCTTGAGATTGTTTTATGTCCATTTTCTGCAAAGAAAGCATTTAATCTCAACCCATCTTATCCAGACAATAATGTGTTATTTGTGCTATAGTGGGAGACCTGCTGACAATGCCCAGTCAAACAAACCGTCAAACCCAAGTCAGTCCTGTCCCCAGGGAGCCATTCTCAGAACTGGCTTAGTTTGAGTTGAACACTGCAGCTGATATTCCAGGTTTTCTATGAAACTATACATATGCTACCACTTCCGTTTTACTGCTGTTTTGCAAGCTTCTCAGAACACCCACACAAAAAATTAACACACCTACCTACAAAAATATGGCCAACATTAATACGTGACATTGTGAACCTGACTATGGTATGCGTCTGTTTATCTTCAAATAGTATGAATACACAGATCTCTACCAACATACTCACTACAGCAGAGCAGAGCAGAAATGCAACAGACTGTAAGTGGCAAAATAAGTGGCAGTGCAACGCCACTCAAGCGCTTTGCAATTTTAATGTTTTCCTACTTCTGCTGCTGTCTTCAGACACCACTTTCCACAGGCACAGCAAAACTAACTTTTCACGTTATCAATTTGCCTGTACCAAACAACTTGAAAGCCCTGCCACCATAAACAGACTGCGCCAAATAACGAGGTCCAGGGAAGTGGCAGATTGGTTTCCCTGTATAAGGGAGAGGAAAAATTATGCCACACCTTATCCTGGCCAAAATCAAGTCAGCTCAGAAACAGATGGAAACCAGTTCACCAGTTCAGCTGATTACATACACTGCTTGCTGAACACTGAAAGTCACCTCCCATCTTGCCCAGAGCAATGGGATCACACATTCTGGGGACTGACACCTGTGTGTTTCTTGGTGTAGGGTAGGAAGGAGTAGGGAGCTGCTCTTCTAAACTAGCTCCCTGCCACCAGGATGTTCTCCACAGACAAGTCATAGAAATATAGAATTGTTTAGGTTGGAAAGGACCTTAAATATCATCTAGTTCCAACCGCCCTGCCATGGGCAAGGACACCTCCCACTACACCTGGTTGCTCAAAGCCCCGTCCAATCTGGCCTTGAACTTCCAAGGATGGGGTCTCCACAACTTCCCTGGGCAACCTGTGCCAGTGCCTCACCAACACCAGAGTGAAAAATTTCTTCCTGAGATCTAATCTAAATTTCCCCTCTTTCAGATTGAAGCCATTACCCCTCATCCTATCTCTACATGCCCTTGTAAAAAGTCCCTCTCCAGCTTTTTTGTAGGCCCCTTTCAGGTACTGGAAGGCTGCTATGACGTCTTCCTGGAGCCTTCTCTTCTCCAGGCTGAACAACCTCAACTCTCTCAGCCTTCATTCCCACCTTTCATAGCCTCAGTGCACACAGATCCTCTTCAGTTACTTCTCCCTGCATACTTATCTCTGCTTAAAATACGAAACATTAGGAGAACACCTCACACAACAATGAAATTTTTACAAAGCAACTTGATGAAGGCCACTATGTTAAACCACAGCTTGGCATTAGTAGCCATGAAAGGCTGTCAGTGATCCATCTGAAATGTCAATACATCATTTCAAATGTTCTTACTCAGAACATTTGAAGGATCCAAAGGCAGCAAAATCAAAGGGATAGCTATCCCTTTTTCAGAAAAAAAAGGAGAGAAAACAGAAAGGCAATTAAGTCTCACCCTAGAAGCAGACCATTCACATTAAAAGGCTATACTTCAAAGGACAGCGAAGAGGGAAACTCTGTATTTCAGACAAGTTGAGTGAGGAACCTAGGACAGAGCAATAGGTGTATTGTGCAGGAAATCTGGCATTTGAAATAATAAGAGTTAGAAACTGGAAAAGAGCTAGAAGCCAAAATAGTTTTCTAAGTGCAGTGCCCAACTGAAAAAAGAGCAACCATAAAGCACAGTACTGGCAAAGGCACTCTCATTATCCTCTTCTACATGATTACCTAACACACAAATTGTCTGGGTCTCATCAAAATATTAACTGTGGAAAGGAAGGACAGCCCAGCCAAGAGGTGCAACCGATGTCAGCCTAGAAGTCAGGAAACATATCACAAGTAAACAAAATTTGGTAGTGCTTCAGGAGAGAGATTTCTTCAGACATCCCTTATGGCCCCAGGCAGAGACCAAAGATCTTGTATTGCATTTCTGCCCTACTGTGACAGTGTCATCATTACTAACACCACCCATGGGCTGGCACGGGAAGAGCTCTGTATTTCTGAAGGTATTCCCCTAATGCTGTGTTCCGTTCCTCTCCTCTATGAGGCCCCTCTCTGCTAGAGTTTTTTGTGTCTTATTTTCCCTGACAAGCCGGTCAGGAGCATAACGGGAATGTGTGTGCTGGACCTCTTTTAGCAGTATACCCTCTGTCTTTGAAGGCAGCCAGGGCTGTCGGGCTATCAGATCTACATAGACAAGGCAAAGCAAACATGGGCCTTCAAACAGATTGGCCAGTTTAATTTCAAAAGGGAAGTCCCTGAGAAAAATTAAAATTGTACATAATAAATATTGGGGGGGGGGGGGGGAGAGATCAAAAAAATTCCCTTTGGCTTATTTTTCACAGCGGTTTCTATGTCTTTCTGAAAAGTCTGATTCCACTGAAATTCATGAGTCTAGTGGTCAGATGCTGTACGAGTCTCATGGGGATATTTGGAAAAGGATGAGAAAGTGGACATAAAGGAACCAAATACCATGTAAAAGTCTCTATTTCTGGTAAGACTACTCTACTAGCTTATATTGCCTGCCATTTTTATCTGTGTATGAAATGATCTCTAGGTTTTCTCTGAGATTGAGTACTTCTGGATCATATGGCACTGTCTGCCATGCTGCATACGTATTTTTATATTGAAATCATATTGAATCAACAAGAAAACCTCTGTTTGAGCTAAATTTCACAAGTAATTCTGAAAAAAAAAAGGAAACAAACCCAGAAAATACTGAAATACTGTCAAACACTTCAAAGAATTAAATAAAGGTTGTACAATTTTTTAAAAATAATCTTTTGAGAAGTGGGGAAGAAAATAAAGTATTTATATTAAACATATGTATCCACGTGCAGAGGATGTATTCTTTGCCATTATTGAATACTTATAATCTAGGAATAATATGTCTTCTTTTAAACTTCATCCATCAGTTTTAAGTACAATAGTACTTTTGTTCCTGCTCTTATTCAGTTGGTCATACAATATTTTTTCCTATCATGAGACTATCTATTATCCCACACTATAAAAAGTCTCTAATAGTTTTACTTTTCTTTTGAGTAGGGGGACTACTAGAAAACATAAGAAGGCTTTAAAAGGTGAACTTTTCACTTATTATTAACAAATTATGTGAAACTTCATCATATTTCAACTGCTCACTCAAAAACACCTCTTTTCATCAAATTCAATATTCTCTTAAAACAATACTTCAAAATATTACTTAAAACCTTTAACCTTTTGTTCCATTTTCATAAGAATTGAGATAAAAATTCACAGAGATGAAAGGTATCTTAAGGTAAGAAGATGACGACCACAGAGCACATACTGATTGAAAGGCAGGTGAATACCTAAAGGCTTTTGTCATAGCCTTATTTGCTACTTTTATCCTCAGGCTTCTCTTCCAGAGTCCCCTAGTTGCAAAAAGTGGTGGAATTCAAAGGATAGTTCCTACTCAGTGACTTTCCTGTGAAGTTCTTTATATAGGCTAAAGACCCAGTCAGTTCCCAACCTGAAACTGTACCTACCTGCTCATGCAGGAAGAAATGTAAACTGCTGAAACAGATTATTGCAGGTATTTCAATACAGTGCAACATAACCGCTGCATTACACCAGTAGGAAACTTAACGAATGACTCGTGGATTTGAAAATGGATGGTCTTATTACAACTACTTATGCTAGTAGGATCAGCTAATACTTTTTAACTCCAAATACAGTTTAAAGATTTTCTTTTCAAGTTGAAGACTCAGAGAGCTTTCAGGTTTTTTCAAAGACTTATTGATGTTTTTTTGGGGTTTTTTTCAATTTACATCTAGTTTTCTTTCTCTTTTTTCCTTTCTGCTACCAAATTCCATAGAAAGAATGATCTCAAGATACATTTTTTCTTTTTCTGAACTTTGTCTGCTTTTTTCTGATACTTTTTTCTCAAATAATCTTCCCCTCTATGTTGTAAAAAGCAACTCATAATCCATGATTTCTCACAATAAGGGACTGAGATTCCAGTTTCACGGAAGTGTGATTTAAAACAGTGCTTCTTTTCCCAAAAACTTCACTAGTCATTTTGTTCTGCGTCGGTTCCTTAGCTCCAGCTTAGCTGGGGCCTAAAATCTATGCAAACACACAAATGCAGGGGTTTAATCTTTGAAGTGGTCACTCAGTATCACCCAATAAAGGGCTATCAAGAAAGGAAAAGTGCTTTTGAATAGTTCCTCATTTCCATGTGGTGCAGAAGCGCACCAGCTTTTGCTTAATATTAAGACACCCTTCAAAGCTACAAAAGTTAAAACATTTCTTAATGCAGTATACACTGGAACAATTGGACAATACTTCAAAGCTTTTGGTTTTAAATCTTTTGGTATCACCGCCATTCAAGAAAAAATTATTTATACAACACTGTCAAACAAAAGTTATTTTGCAGCTAATCTGACAAAGTTTTGGAGCAGAAGATAATAAAAATCTATCGCATCCTGTTTATTTTCTGAAAAAGTGAAACAAGATCAGATCAGGCATTTTAGTTCTGAAAAACCTTAAAAACATTGACATTGTTTATATGATATCAATGTTGAGTATTTATCAGCTGTAAACTAGGAAAGGTGCAGAATAAAATTATACAAGCTTTCCAAAAGAGTGCAAGAAAGGAGCAGATAAGGCCAGCCGACTATCTATCAAGCTCTAAGACTCATAATCCTCTACTGAGAGGGTATGTGAATCAGTAAGTCATACTCATCCATAAATTCATATGATTGAGAAACACTGCAAAAAATTAAGACCATGTTCTTCCTAGAAGCCTCTTACTAATAGGAAAGAAACTACTTTCTGCCTATTGCTTGGCTGGTGCCTAGAAATCTTTTCATTAACCAACGACAAGTTTACATGAACATTTTCCACTAGTTTGGGAAGTATTTAATTATCAGTCTTCCACATTCTTTTTCTTCTAAATTAATTGGTTTGCAAAGAGAGGTACATGCATCCATGCATGTAAATGCCTGGTCTTTCCTGCATTGCGTCCCACCTCCCATTCTTGTAATGGCCAAAGACTTCAGAAATAGTCCGCACAGTAGGTTGTAAAGAAGAAGAAGAAAAACCCAAACTATCTGTCCCTGCTGCTCATAACCCTTGCAAATATCACTGCTGATTTATTATTTTTTTTAATCCCTGGGTGTTTTCAAAACATAGTAATTCATCTTTTCAGGACTTATACTTAGTTTTACAAAATCAAATAATTTGTTTCAGTGTATGTAATGGGCAGGATACTCAAATAAGTCACAGGATGCGCTAGAGAAACGGACAAGATATTGGATGAATACATAAGAAACTCAAGGACCTGAGTTTTGAGTTCGGTGACATAAAAAGTGTTGCTACCCACAACAGAGACACAAGCTTTCCTTAGACAAACCCTTCCTCATACAAAAGCAGGCAGATCTACATTGAATCTGATGTGTTTGCCAAAGCCCGAGTGTCAACCATTTGGCGTTTTAAATCAATCTAGAAAAATAAGATATTAGCCCTACTTTTTAGAGCTTAGCATTTATTCTTGGACAGAAATACACAGGAGCTGGAGGTTTTGGCAGTTTGTTCACCAATTGACCATCTTCGGTTGAGGAGACCCGACAAGGAGCTGTTGAGGCTAAGACTGGGCCATTGGATTGGACAGCAGGTCACACAGCCCCTCAGGCTCCTGAACTGTCCCTCTCAGTGGCTATCATCCATCTAGTCCTTAGCAAGAGAAGCAAGTTAGTCTCAGGCTTTTTTGTAGCCTCTGGAGAATGGTCCAGAGTCAAAAGAGAACTGTCAGACACTATAGAGTATCAGGCATGGATAACATTTGGTGTTGTCCATCTTAGGTGAAATAAGAAATCAAAGACCCAGTTTATACACAACCTAAAGAAATGACCTTTTATAATTCTGAATAACCCATGGCATTTCAAAACTACCATCTTTGTCTCATCCCCAGCACGATTTTTTCTGAGTTTACATTTCACAGCTATCCCACAATCAAGAGGATTTCAATTCACTTTCTGGAAATTAAAAAATTCACAATAAAACCACACAGCTATTACATACATTTAATCTTTATCTAGTCTTGTAGAGATTGAAAGGAAAAATAATGAAAAACAATAAATATATTAGCATGCCAATTAAACACTCTGTGGCTCAGACCCACATCCAAACATATTCATTATAATTCTGTACAGGTACTTGGAAAATATTACTTTCTTCACAGCCATACAACTTCCACTGGACTGCATATACATTTCACAGTTGCCTAAACACTATTTCCTATTGAAATCAGTCATTTACTGTTATGGATTTAAATTTTGTAAATCAAATACATTATTAATAAACAAGATATGGTTTCTGAGGAGAGACTCTAGAAGCACAAAAGTAGCTTTTATTTTTTAGTTCCATTTTCTGTTTTCTAAGTACGTTAAGCAGATCCTAAGTATCACCGAAAGTTAATTCTGAAACCCATGCAAGAATGTCAAGCAACTCTACCACTCATATATAATTTTCTACATCCTGAAAACAGTAATTTACATGGAAGTAGGACTCAAGAGTGATGACATGGCAAAATACAACTGCTTGGATGTTTAAACTGCTTTTCCTGTTTTTCAAAGTACTTTGGTTCCTTTAAAGATGAGAGTATATTCTAAATTCTTGAGGTTTATGAAGATTATTCTTAGTAGAATTGCCAAAATTCTTGTCATTTTTAGCAGCAAGAGTTTAACTATTACATTATCAAGGAAAAAACCCCAAAACTTAAGCTTAAGTCCAACTTCACTTCATTTCTGGAAGAAATGCAAACAGGTTTGAGTCTCCTTTCACTTAAATATTGCAAGTTGAAATCAATAGTCACACCAGTGTTCAAAGGTGTTCTTTTAAGAAGAGAAAAGCCTTGCAAATACTATATTTCTTGAGTAAACACAGTGGTATTATAAGGGGTAAGGAGCCCCTCTACAAGATACCCCGTTTTAACACAGTTAATAGATAATTCAAAAAACCCAACCCAGCGCAACAGCTATATTTTGGTTTTAAACATAACCTGCATTTAAAAAGTACAGAAATGGTTAATCCAAATAGTGAGAAGACTTGCAAACTTTTCCAGATATTACTGCAGTTAATGAAGTGAGAGGTTAAAGTAAACCAGCTAAACTATATTTTGCCATAAAATTGTGTCCCAGAACAATCTACTGCAAATGAGAAGATAACAACTGAGGCCCTGAAGGATTTGTTAGTGTGACTGATACTGTTTAATGGGTTCATATAAATTGTTTGGGAAAATGAAAGTGGCTGTAGGTTGTCCAAATTTGCAGATTTATTAAAAAAGAGGAATAATAGTTGGAACCCTGTCAGGGGCAGGAAACAAACACAAGGAATCTCAATAGGGTAGAACAATAGGGACTGAGAGATCATATGCAGTGTCAAGAGATATGATTTAATGCCTTTAGGGAGGCCCAGCAAAGGATTAAAAATAACTCAAGTTTGACAAGTCACAGGGAAGATGAATGAATCATGGATAATGACAAAAAGAAACAGCATGAAGACAGGATCACAGAATTTGTGTCCCCCAGCAGCAAGAAAGTCAAAAGGTCAGTGAGGAATTGGTAGGTGAATCAGGCACTTATGCCGTGTATTCTCATCAAATAATCAATTTTCAAGTTTTAGAAGAGCAGTAAATTTACAGACTTATACTTTTAAAAAAGGAGCAGTGATTTGTTTCAGAAAATTCATCTTCAGTCTAGCCAGAATTTTCCTCCTTTTTGCTACTAAGACTGCACAGAGTTGGAGAAAACAACAGTTAAAAATACGATAACCGAGAAGCTGGTCATTGACTACCATTTTGCATGTACCAGTGGTAACAGTATTGCAGCGCAGCTTCTTTTCTCTCTTCTGTCAGATTATCTACTTAAAAGACTGGTTTGCAAGATGTTAACTGTGTTGTGAATAGCGAGGTCTTTAGGGCTGGGGGATTTCTCATGGTAGAGGTAAGGGGAAAACGAAAAGGGGAAAGGCATGCTCACAGAAGAAACAATGCTCTCAAACTGAAATCTCTGAAAATGGAAATGTTTCACTACTATAACAGGCAGAACATGTAAAGCAACAAATAAGCTCTCAGAATTTCACAACTGGGAGGTAGAAGCTTCATCTAGTTAGATGCCAGGACTCTCATATTTTCAAAAACATGCACAGAAATACATTCTTATATCCCCTTGAACTTCAAACTGTTTCAGACATTCTTCAGTCAGGCTTGAAAACGGCTATTTAAATTACGGAGTAAGTAGAAAATATTACACACTTTAGAAAAAAGAAGAAAGAAGAGAGAAGAAGTAGAAAGAATAAAAAAAGAAGAAAACATAACTAGATGTACTTCATTTTTATAAGCAGTGCTTTAAAATGTGGGGAAAGAGGCAGGAAAAAAAGGATCCTAAACCAAACTGTGCCCAGAAGCAGAAAACTGAAAGCACAGTGTTGTCATTGCTTTGCACAGCTGGTATTGTGTTGAGTACTCTATCTTCAGGAATTAATTCTTTTCAGACACTCATTGGCAATGGTTCTCTGAAATATTACAGACCTCATGACATGAACAACATGCATAATTTCTGATCAGTGAATATTGCCTTGTTGCCCAGCAAAGCAGGCTACAGCTCTGCTTTTCTCTGTACCATTCAAGGTGCAGCAAAAGCACCATGTCTTTGATATCTAAACGCGAAATGAAAATTAAGGACTTTTTCAGCTTTTTGTCTTGTTTGCTTGTTACCATTTTCTATAGTGCTTACCCTCAAGACTCAGTACTGTATTCCACTAAAATAACTCTTAATAACTGTATATATATTGTAAAGCCATACTTATGCCACAGACTGAATTATTCGTACTTACTATACCAGTTAGAAACATTTCTGATGATGAAATCATATTTTAAAAAGTTAGAACAGACTTTTCAACTGTTAAATGTATCTTCCTCCGAGTAGTAAGATTTTCTTTCTTGTTTTAGATTTTCTCTTTTTTTCTTAAAAAGATATGCACTGACTATATGAATTGTGTTGTTAAGTAAAGCAAGCTCTCTGTTTGAAATTCATTTGCAGTCACAAACATTAGATACCACTGAAAGAGCGATAAATTGTATTTGTGTCAGTTATTAAAATACATTAGCTTTTTACTTTGTTTCAGACTGTTGAGGTTTATTGACATTTTGAGTGCTCCCAGAAAGTAAAAGAACAGTTTCAAGCTTAGTTTCAGCAGGGCAGACTAGCTCAAAATCACAAAACCAACCTATTAATGATGGAAAGAGAGCTTTTCTTTTCATATATCTGTAAACTTGATTCAAATTACACTTGAACCTGCATGTGAAAATGACTGATCAGGAACAGCAGATTTGCCAATAAAAACAAGCTATTAGAAAAAATTCTGAAACTGTTTTTTCTTGTTTCTCAAATTTAAAGTTATTGATTGTGTGAATATATGGTAGGAAGACTACAGCTGAATACCCTGTATCATTACAATGAAGAACATATAATCTTCATAAGTGAAGCACTTTATGAAACAGCCTTTATCTGCAGGATTTTTCTTCTCTCCATTAAGTTACTTGCATTCAGAACCTTGAAGGCATATGCAGCTCCTTGCACAACCAACCTCAGAGGGAACCTTCTAAGCTCTTCAGTACATTATATATCGCAATAATTAAAGCAAACATTCATATCACTAAGAACCAGTTATCTCCTCTTGTACAAAAAAAGTATTCTCACACCAGTGCTACCTTCTGCTCCTCTCCGTCAAGCTATAGTACTGTCTGATGGTACCACAGAATCACAGAATACCAGGTGTTGAAAGACCTCAAGGATCCAACCTCGGATAACAGCTAAAAAAGTTACCTTGATGCACTCTATTCTGGCTACGAATTAACGAAGTTTGAGCAGAGAACTGTGAACAGACCACAACTCTTTCAAAAATCTGCATTTCTGAAGAAATATCTTCTCTTTAAGGAAAAAAACAAAAACAGACTAATGCTTTCTCCCAACCTTAGCATGTAAGTGATGAGCCAATGTTATATTCACAAATTTTATCTAGGCAAAATTTAGATAAAGAATAGTTTCAATTAGGAACAAAAAAACCGCTACTTCAACACTCCATCCTTACAGGTAATGTGATAGCCACACAAATGCATGTACATATTAAGGTCTTCTGCCATCTTTCTCATCACTTCTAGGGAAACTTCCACAGTAAAGAATAGTTCTTTTTATTTTAATGATGAGCAATCATTTAAATCTTTCACAATTCTAAAAACTATTACAATACCGCTAAGTATTGCAGTATTGTTAAATCTGCTAAGAAAAAAAAGTCAATGAATTCAAAATAAGGCACTACAGGGTGAAAGTAGAAGTCTTTCTCTCTCTGAATTACTGCTCTGTGGGTCTCCACCCTGTTCCTGTGGCATTTCACATTGTGAAATTTATGAGACAAGATGGCTCCATAAAACTGTGCCCTTTCCCACTGCCTGGGGATATTATTTCTGATGCTCCGCCTAAAATATCCAGGAAATTTTTTGCTTTTAGGTTCCCTCCTCCAGAGCAGCTATCAGCATGCATCTGCAGGAGCTCCACATTCCAATAGATCACCTTGATTCATTGACAGACCATTTTTCTAAGAGAAGCAAACTTTAACTGGAAAATACAGAAGCACAAAAATGTAATTGCAAATTTGGTTACTATTTGTAGAGAGTTGTAACTACAAGCATTCAAACTAGGAGTTACAATTCAACAGCCAGACAGATGGCATGCCAGGCATCACACCCACAGCCTGCACACACTTTTTTCAAGCGCCCATCCAGAGCTCCAAATTCTTTCTGTGATGCTAAGATGATCAATAACACTTTTATGTCTAAGAATTTTGTCTTGAACAGGGCTCAGGTGGATATTCCTTTTAAAGATCCATCAACATATAACTTCTTTACTTTCTCTGATCTGGAATTAAAGCTTGGATCCTGACCCAGATGAAATAGGCTTGTAAAATATCTGAAAGCTAAGGTAATATTTCTTTAATGAATACAAGTCTTATTGACTGGAGGAAAATAAAACACAATATGAATCAATTTGTGCCTGTTCTAACTGCATTTCAGTGCTAATGCTGTACAAGATAAGTCTAAATGGTACTTGGGGATAATTTGTGCTTTTAATTTGTGCACTTTTTTGGCATAATCCAAGGGTCAAGTTTTATTTTAGTTTAAATTCACAACACAGCAGACCTGAGTAGCTCAATCATTATCTATATTTACCTATTTGGTTTCTCCTACTTGTATGGCACAATGGTTTGGCAATACTGAAGGACAAGGGGCAAAGTAGAACCAACCTGTCTTTTCCAGCTGTGATGGGCTGACCGGGGCTGGCTGCCAGCCTCCCATCAAGTTGCTCTCTCATTCCTCCTCCTCAGCATAACAGCATGGCTCCTTTCCACGGGCTGCAGTCTTACAGGAATAAAACTTCCTCTGGTGTAGTCTCTCCACAGGCCACAGTCCCCTCAGGGCACATCAATCTACTCCAGCACAGAGTCATCCACAGGCTGCAGCCTCCTGCTCCAGTGTGGTCCTCTCCATTAGCTGCAGGGGAATCTCTGCTCTGGCTCCTGGAGCATCTCCTCACCTCCTTCTCTAACTCCGGTGCTTTCAGGACGGTTTCTTACACTCCCCCCTGCTCCCCCCGGTCCTTGGCAGTATTTTTACTCTTACATCTATTAACGCAGACATGCTACACACATGCCTGATGGGCTCAGCCATGTTGGAACCTGTAGTGGTTCCATCAAAGCCAGCTGTATGCAGCACAGGGCAGCCCCTGGCCTCTCTTCACAGAGGCCACTGCCTGCAGCCCCTGTAGCTGCCAGCACCTTGGCAGCTAATGTACACCAGCCTAAACGTATCTTTGGTTCTATGACGGTATGATTCAAAAATTAAGAAAACCAGGAGGGAAACAGCGGGAAGAAATTGGCCCTTCACTTAGCCTGCAGCTACCCCTCAACCTTAACTGTAAATGCAGAGCTATCTTCTCGAGTCCCACCTCCTCTGGAACCCTCATCACCACTTGGGCTATTTGAACAACTGCAGTGGTAATTTCATGAGAAGGTTTAATATTAGCATATGACCAAAGAATAAATAAAGGAAATTGAAGAGTTTTTTCATCCCTGCTTCTTTCAGGATTTCCTGCGCTAGTTAATGCCATCTTCTGTTGCCCACGTTAAATTGTCCCCTAGCCTTGCCCAGAAGGGCTACAGCTACCCTGAAGCTGAACACACACATTTGGACATAGATGGCTAGAGAAACAACCATGCTGCCAACAGAAGTTGCTGCATTGATGCAGACCTAGATATCGCCCTGAAAATACGAACTAAGCTTTTTGGAAGTATAATTATGGAACAGATTAAGGCACTATGTTTAATAAATTGGCCCAGTTATCTAAAAATTTGGGGATAAGAATTTATTGAAAGTGTGGGAAAGTCAACAGTTCTGATTATTAAATTTTACCTCGTATTATGAGGCTCAGACTCTACAATCCTGTCACTTGTATAAACACAAAAGAGGATGCAACATGTGAAGTTAAAGACTAATCCCATGAGAATTACTGGAATGACTTTGAAGTGAATAGAATTGACATGAGATGAAAAGTGATCCTAAACTTTAAAACTACAAATAAGGTATACTAAGGAGTGGTCCCATTTCATTGTCAGAACACAAGCTGTTAAAAAGAATTACCACTTATATTGCAAGGAATCATATGCTGTTTCGTCCTGTGGGACGCAAAGGAGATACCGATCTTTGGGGAATTATTGAAATCTGATGACAACAAACAGATGAAGTAAGATGCTCTTAGCTTAATAGTGGCTGTCACATGCATCTGTACAAGAAATTGAAGATGGGTGAAATCAGTCTTACATGCTGACAGATGAGCTTCCAATACCAAATGCACTTTTTGACTCTTTTTTCATTACTTACTGGAAAAATGGTTGTTCAGGCTGAGGTATTTTGTTATTTTCTATTTTCTAACTCTTTCAAATAGTTGCGGTCTTCAGCTGTTGGGAAAACAACAACATCAACCATGCAAAACCTAAGACATGTACTTTATAAAAACTTTTTTTTTTTAATCTACTGAAGAGATATTTTAAATAGCTGCTGTCTTCCTTTCCCATTAGAGCTGGCCAAATTCTGTGCAACTGATTGCTTTATTGTGGAGGCCAACTTTTGACTCCCTGGTGACAAAAGCCATAATAGATAAACAGCTGGGGTATTCTCTTCACTCGGAGACTACCTTTGCCAAGAACGCTTTTGACTGTGAAAGCAAACACACACACACACAGACACACACACCAGGGAAAGACTGTGAAAACCATCTATGAAAAGCTGTAAACATTGCTAATTCCTTCTTCTAGGATTTTCTGTCATGCTTATGACTGTACTGTGGAAGCAACTCATAGTGCACAATTCAGCTTAGCTCCACAGCATTGCCAATTACAATTCTCTTAGTTAAGCAGGGGAGCGACAATGCAGAGATGTAAAATGAATTCCCTGATACCATAAAGAGCAGCTACAACACAGACAAGAATAGAAGGTAGCAACATCCATGCGCTGACTTCCAGAGCACAATTCGTTCACTCTCTTCCTGTTTCTGGGAAAACTGGACCGTATGTTTTAACTACACATGGATAAAGCCTCTGATCCAGTGCAGGTTTACCATTGCCTACAGGCCACACATAGTGCATGAAAAAGGACTTCTTATTTTAGAAAACATGCACATGCCAGAGGCTGAAATCATCTGACGAGATGAAAAGAGAACTACCGATATGAAGAGGAAAGGGAGTTAATGTAACCAGCGTGACACACTAGCGGGAGTATTTTAGCAGCAGTATTTCAAATGAGCCAAGCACAGTGGCAGCAATCAAGACCAAAGAAAAGATGGTGAGATATGACTGCTTGGACATGGGTCTCTAGGAGCAAGATTCAGCCACCATTTCCATCTAGCCAAGAATTAGGGTTACGTCGAAGACGACATGCAAGCAATGGGTCTTAGCTACTGAAAGGTGATCTCTAGCGCGGGGCGGGGGGGCGGTGAACTGAGGGGGAGCGCGACAGATGGAGACAAGATGAAGGGATCATCCTAAAATATGCACTGAAGAAACACACAGGGGTGGCAGGCAGGGCAGTTTCAGTGAAGTATGTAGGAAAGGATTCAGTTTGGAAAGAATATGAGGTGAACCTGAAAGGCAAGAGGTGCAGACAGCAGTCATGGAGAGGTCATTTAAGGAATTCAGAGGTGAGGGAGAAACTGGATAGTATTAAGATACGGAAGACTCAAGATCAAGTTTAAAATGCCTATGGTTGGATGGGGCTCAGAGCAATCTGATCTAGTTGAAGATGTCCCTGCTCATTGCAGGGGGGGTTGGACTAGACCTTTAATGGTCACTTCCAACACAAACCATTCTATGATTCTATGACCACAGTGTATTTTTACTAGGAAAAAAAGAAACTTGGTTAGGAGGAGTTTGTTAGGATGACCATGAGAATGAGAAAGGTAGGCACTGGTCTAAGCTTATTAGGAGTTTTACAGACAGGCATTAAGACTATCTGCCCCAAAGAACTTACACTTTTCATAAACGAACTTCTTGCACAGTCTGGGACTTTGTAAAGATTCAGTCTTTGTTAATATATGGATCAAACTCACAGACGAGCTTTGAGTGTGAAATATCCCATCCGGCTTGTAGCACTCACCAACCTTTAGACAGAAATAATAATAATGTGGTGAAATGGGATATGGCATACACCATCTGGCAGCTGTGCAAACAAGAAGAAGAACCCTATGAAGAACATTATTACACATTTGGGGACCTGCTGATTACTTTGCGTGTTTAAGGTTAGACATTTTGGTGCATAAAATTTGAGAACACAGTCTAAATCATGGATAATTTAATAGGTTGCACATGGACTTCATCTCTAGTTTATTAATTCTTTTTTATTCAACAATATATCCCTTTCTAAAAGGCTATCTCGCTTATATGGTGAACTGCTTAAAGTGCTGTTCCAAACACACAAAGCTGAAAGGAAGAATTCTCAGTTTTTTGTAACAGTAGGAATGTGCATAGTGGTCCAGTCCTATCGAGGTGTTCAGTATGGCCATATAGCCAAGAGTTCATATTTCAAATTAATATATCACCTGCATAGATGGCAAATCCTCTTTCCCTTAGAAAGACCAAGGCTTTTTATTTGTGCTTTTTGAATTTTTTTCCCCCTTTATAAAGGAGAACAACAGAAAGTCATTAAGGAGAGTGTGTTAATAAAAAAAGCTCTTTAAACCAACAAGCTTATGGATTTTGAAGGACTGCCAGGAGAGTCATTAACAGAAAATATTCAAAAGGCACTTAAACGTGTTCTCTGACTTCAATAGATTTGTTTCTGTCACCCCACAAGAAAACAGAACAACGGAAAGCTCAAGCTCACTCCCTGGCTGCTTCTCTGTGCTCAGCAATGCATTTCAATTATCCATTCAGGCCTGCCCTTGCTGCCAGTGTTCTCTCTCCTGCTCCCTCTCCATCCAAGAAACACTCATCTTTCCTTCACCTATCTCATGTTGACCATTTCTACTACTTGAAGCCCTGACTTCTCGCTTCTCCTTTAAACCATCTCTATTACTAGGGCAGCGTATTTCATCACACGTGACTTGCATGTGGTCCCCTATGCATTCCTGAATTCTTTTCCTGTCTACTCTCACTGTCTCACGCCAAATTCCTCTTCTTTCTGAAAAGCCGTGATGTGTACATCATGCTGGTACTGCAGCAGATGGTGCTTTGGAGAAAAGGGATCAGGTGCACAATTAAGATGGACAGGTCTGAAATGGCAGATTGAGATTAAGTTTTCCAGGTATGGAGAGGATGTTTGTATCAGATGTCACACTAACTTGGAAAATGACCTCAAGCACCTTGAACCCATGCTCCTACTTGTAACTGGGATTAGCATCACTGAGAAGAAATTCTTCCTCTCTCTTCCCTTATAAATGCAGGAACATTATCACTTAATATTTATTCACCTGTTCTTTCACGCTGTCTCAGCACAGAAAAGCACACTGTTTCAGAATTATGGAACTGTAGAAAATTTGGTTTTCTATAGATTTCTGTCTCAGGTCTCCCATGTCACCCCCACCACAATACCTTTAGACCTCTTCTATACCTCCTAGCCTAATCTTATGGCTCTCTGCCTCATCTCATCCTTCCTGTGATTGTCATAATCCCAGCTCCCTCCCTCCTGTTTTTCCCTTCAATACTCTTACAGCTTTCCTTCCGTGACTTCTGCATAAAATCTTGGGCTTGCTGACTAGCTTAGTAAGGAACAATGTCTTGTGACCCTCCACATACTAACCATCCTGATGACCGCTGCCTTGCTTTTTCCTAGTATCGACATTAATTTAGTCTCTGTTCTGATCCCAGATGTTGACTTCCACAAAATTCTGTCAAATTTGGCAGGTGGAATGACTGCTTAAGCTTCATTTCCTAGGAAACCAGCTAAAACATTTCACTTCCTTTTTCTAAACTGGATTAAATAACTGCAAGATGGATGGTGTAGCAGTCGGACAAACATGACCTGGTCAGGAATGGTGCCAGGGCTCACAGGTGCTCCTTTCAAGGGCTGGGGAAAGCAGCACACAGTGTTGACTCATCTTTCAGCCCTCACAGATTCTCCTAATTGCTCAGTGAATTATTCACCCCAGCTTGCTCTTCCCTCACTCCCTCCTCTGATACCTACTTTGCTCGTGTATTTGCATGCAACACCTATTTGTCACTCTTCCCTTAAAGTAAGTACAGCAACAAACTCAAAAAGATAGCTCCCACTTCCACAGCGTCAAGGACTGACCCTTCTGCAGGTGAGGTACAGCACATGGATGACAGAACAGAGAAACATTTTGAAGTCCTGAACGAATACCCTGTAATAACCAGGGTACAATGGCAAATAATGAAATATCCTTCAGTGGAAGAATGGACCTGTTTTAAAGCTGGAGAAGAGCTGAAATTGTTCAAGTATAAAATTATTTGTGACAAAACACAGGAGGAGGACATAGCAGTAGTAAATTGCAAGCTGACACAGCACTGCTCTCATTAGCCCTTAATTTAACTTGGAAAAATACTCCTTTTTTGCTGTGCAACGTATTCTTTTAGAATACTCAGAGCACGTAGTACCATAGCTTTTCTCCCCTCGCATTCAGCCAAATAAATTACATTTGAGGTTACCTTCTTAGTAGACCTCAAAGCCTAACATAATATACAGTCAGAATATTGAAACCAAGGATCTGAGCTTTTTGAATCAGTCCAAAAGATGAAAGAAATACTTCATGAAATGCTGGTTAAAACATACTGGTTTTGTAAATAGGAGAAACACAGAGTTTGTACATGCAAGGCTGAAAAAACAGCAGTTTTGATTCCCCAAATCCTTTCAGCAAAAGATTTCAGAGAGGTTACAAATCTTAATTGACCATAGCACCACGTGTCAGGAAAGGTAAGTAGTGTCATTCCTATGCCAAGGAGAAGAAAAGGAGTACAACAGGAAGGAGCAATAGGTCAAGCCTGGACAGCATGACAGCCTGGATTAGAAACCAAGCATTTTTGGCTCTCAATCCATGCTTAAAAATCACTCCAACAACAAACAAAAAAATTGTCGGTCAAATTTGATTGAATTTGAGAGACCGCTCTATAATCAATGATGACAGGGTTAATTCTCTTAAATTCTCACTAACAGATGCTAATCTGCCCTGGAGTACATCCATGATTCTGGGATAATTATGAATGCAAATCTCAAAAAGCAGTTTCTAAGTGAAGAATTGTGCATAGCTTTCTTTTTTATTCCTTTTCTCTGCCTCCCAATAAACTGGGACACACACACACAAAACCCTTAGCAAACACTCTCCCTAAAAACTAAAATTTTAATCACATTACATCAAGGAGAGGTGACGAATATACAGACAGATTTAAATAACCCAGCAAAACTGTAACAACTCAATAAGACTAATTAAGTGGGTCCAGTGTGAGAAAGCAGAGGGCTCTCATGAATTAAGCCACAACTCCAGGAACACTCCAGTCTCCACAACCTCACTTCCCTACAGGAACCTGGTTGTCCTAACTCCTTTCACTCTGTACCCCGGCGGAAAATACCTGAAGGGGAATCCCACCAGCTGAATTCTAGGCATCTGTTTATCCTCAGTCCCTTCTGGCCTTCAGATCTATCAAGCGTTCATTGCAAGTAGCTCTTCCAAAAAATGCCACTGCACTTTCCAGTATTCAGCTACTCCATAGCTACTTTGAGCTCAACCTGTTTTGAGCTAACTCTTCTTCTGCCAGAGGAAAAAAAAAAACAAAACAAAAAGCACCCACATACCAAAAACCAAACTGACACACAAATAACACATCCCCTATGAGATTTCTACCAATTTCTGGAGAAAGAATTCCTTACTTCAAAGTGAGCAAACAGAAAAAACCCTAGTGCTATAAACACATAGCTCCTATATAAAAGATACACGAAAGAAGAAATGGGTAGAGAACTCGGCAAGAATGATAAGTTCTGGAAGAGATAGGCAGAATTCAAATTATGAAATTAAATGAGAAGGAGGGGCATAGGGTTATCACCTTCTGCTGGTGGACTAATGGGAGTGAAACACCTTTATAAGTGGAAATATTCATCATTTTTTTTACCCCTAAAATGCAAATATGTTGTTGCCTGTTCTGGAGGGATAACCCTCACACTGTGTTCAAGTTGCTTTTCCCCACCCACCAGCTGACAGTAAGGATTGCACATAAAGCATAACACATGAAAGTAAATGAACAAGCGCCAAAAAACTGAAATCTCCTGGAGCGAGCGCATCACAGCATGCTAAGCTTTTTTACGCTGATTGCAATGGTTCTGAGAACAAAATAGTTGGGGCTGTAGCACAGCTCTGTAATTCCCTGAACAGAAGTCACAAAAGTTGCTTTTCTGAGGTGTTTTTGAACTTTCTTGGTGGCTACTTTCCCCTCACTGGCCATAACAAATATAAATCCTCCCTAAGATATAACAGCCAGAGTACCTACGCACATGCTGAGCAGCTGGCCAGCAGCTGTTATATGAGATTGCTGAGTTAAGTCTATTCTCAACCGAAGCGTTATTTGGGGTATTGTCTCTTATTCCTGGATATCTATTAGGAAACTTACTGCACTTTTAATAATATTTGAGTATATAATAATATATAATAATAATTCAGCTTCATTTTCAACATTAACTAAAGTTAGGACATGAATTACAAAATACTTTGGGAGGGGAGAAGAGACAGACAGGATGAGACTGGGAAAGTAACTAGACAAACTTAATTTCCTTCTGACACAAGCCTAAAAAAGCACTGCCTGGGAAGCTGGCTCCAGAACACAAGGTTAGAGTTTGGGCTCTGTAGCAGCCAGCATTAGCTGAAGAAATGAACCAAAAAAGCTAGCAATCACTTTTAAACCTCACAACTAAAAAGCCAGCTATTTTTAAAGAAGAAAAAAAAAAAAAGTAACAGAAAAACAAACCAAACAAACAAAAAAACCCCTGAAAAACCAAACCAAAACACAGAAGCACAGTTATTCAGTCTCTCTAAAGAGAGGCAAGAGTTTTCAAATGTCGTCATTGTTTCACATGTTCTTTCTCCAAGCAATCTTTTTCGATCTTTTTATCTGAGTGTTTTTCATTTTTCAAAAGGTGGTGGCAGGTATGGGGGGGAGATGTCTGCATGTATATGTTTGAAGGACAGAGAGACAGGCAGAGAATGAACGAATGAATCCCTAGAGCTGAGTACAGTAGCATCTACCCAAACATGTTTATCATATTATTTCTGGGGTCAAACAAACAGCTGGTTGACTGGCATCAAACAGCACAATTTAATGAATGGAAAGGTGTGAACTTGCAGAGTATTTTTTCAGAAGTTAAATAATTTCATTTCAGTGGTAGTGAGGTCAGTAAAGCATAAATCCAAAAATATGTCTCTAGTTAAGTGATAAAGCTAATTGGATCTGAGTTTATTTCCTGATAATAGCCTGCACTGCTGAGATAAATTGCTAGGAAAAGCCGAGGGAAGAATTTCTCTTCTTTAAGCTCCTAGTGAGGGACAAGCTATGCTTTGACTTGATCACAACACTATTTTTAATGTTTAAGATGCATTGAAACAACAGGGACTACATTACTTTGATCAGTTGAGAAGATGCAAAAAACAAGTGAGCTGATACATGACCATCATTTGATTCCCAAGCTCTAAGGCTTTTGGTAATCCAGGGGCTGAATGAGAGATAACCCACTGAAATACACACAAAGAGATGCTGTCCTCGCTGTAGCTTAATAGAACTGCACTTCTGTTTTTCTAGTGAAAAAAATACTAAAATACTAAATTTTCTGGTATAAACTAGAGTCAAACAAATAGCTGAATTGTATTTCTTTAATAGGCACTGTTTCTCATGAAAAATCTAGCTTGATTTCACTTAGGAACAAACAAACAAAAAAGCCAGTAAAGAAGCCAATCCAATTAGTATTTTGCTTAAGGACATGTTTCCCTTCAAGTGCACACATGGTCTCATTGACTTTGATATTAAAGGACCTCATTGGATTGCATCAAAGTGTTAAGCGCATTGCAGAATCAACTCCTAAATCTCCAGGTGTAACAGTAGGAAAGAAAACATGAACGTGAAGCCACAGAACTGCGGCTGAAATGTCCGCTCAAGTCTAAAGCAGCGGCTCCAAGGAGTGTAATTTTCCCAGAGGTCTCAGTAAGGGGTTAACTCAGATGCCAAGCAAATATAAATTTAGATGTCAACACTGTTAATTATTTAATTGCTCATAAAAGCACAATTGGTGCAGACTCAGCTATGAATGACATCTCGGTTCCCGAGACAAAGCTGGGGGGGAGGGAGGGTTGCTTTGGAAAATGTCGCGGTTTGCATGCCTCTGTATGCCGCTCCCACCAGCCCTGCTGGAGGTGGCTGTCCCAGCATCCCAGCGGGGAGACCCTTTTCGCAGAACCCCTCAGAGAATCCACTGATTCCCCCACTCCTCCAGAAGGGCCCAAGAGCAGGGCAAGCCCAAGCAGACACCTGCACCCAAGCAGAGCACCTGCCCCGCTGGCTATGTGCCGTGCCCCACACCACCAGCATGGCTCGCAAAAGCACTCCTGGAAGGAAAAGTTCAAAGGAGAAGCACCAAAAATTTCTTTCATCTGCTAATGTTTTTTCCCTTCCCTGTCATGGAAAAAAAAAAATCACCCCAAAACATCAGCAACATGCTTTTATATTCTGTGTAATAATGTCCGATCAACAATTATATATTTCCGGGAGTGATTACTTTTCCCCACATATTTACCATTCTGAATGAGTTTATCCAGAATGTGATATACTGTTCTGTCAGACCTTTTGTTTGGTCTGATTTTTAACCACAGTACCTCTAAGCTGATTAAGAAAAATATTCCACGCTGGTGGAAACTATTTTTTCACAGTTATTTTTGTCCTTAACTGAAATAGAAATTTTCACAGAAGAATTTATTGGAAAAATCTTTTTTTAAAATGGTGTCTGGCAATGCGTACATAAAACAAACATTTCATCTTCAGAAAAAGTGAAAGGGGAAGTAAAAACCTGACATTCTTCTCTCTCTGATATCCGTGACAAGGACAACTCTCTCTCAAACAAGCCTGGCTGAGAAATAGTGCCTGGCTAGCTGTACTATAGCTGTTACTACACATTTGCAGCACTCTACAATTCGTTTTATTATTGGTTAGCAGATCCACTTTTGTGCCACAATGTAGGACATCTTATAAAAGTACTCCTCAGTTAACAGGGTTTATTAATAGACTCATCAAAAAAAAACCCCAACCCAAACAACCAAACAAGAAACCCTACAGTTTTTAGGCTGATTTAAAATGCAATTATGATATTTTCAAAATGCTAACTGAAGTTTTTCTGTTCCCACTTTAAAATGAAACATTTGTCAATTTAAAAACATAATTTTAAAATTTCAAATGAGAAGGCACAAAATTAAAATAGAATAACATTGTACAATAATGGTTCAGTATGTTGTTGAGCATGCTAAAGACATTCCTTTTTGTCTACAAAACATACACATTTCCATAAAACCACATTTTGCATCATAATTTTAATCAAAAAAGTTAAAAAAGTTTCATCTCTAAGAATAATAAATGTAACTAGCTTTTCGTCTGATAAAATGAGAAATCAGGTTTCGCCTTTAGGAATGGGGGCGCATACTTCAGTCTCAGCAGAGCTACCTGCAATAATCATCCACTCTGTGGCTCAGTTCTGCATTTCTTCCTGAGAAGAGAAATATCCAAAGCCACTCCACATCACAAGATCAACCTCAAATCACCTTTTCAGTATAGCCAGTATCGATAATCTAGTTATATAAAAGACGATTTTATTTTCTTCTATTCCTGCATAGGAACCAACCAAGCAAGCTGAGAATAACATTGTCTCTCTTTCCACATATTTATGTAGTCACTAAGACCCTCCAGGAATCTGACTTGTTCTGCTTTATACTAATGTACTAGAGAATGCAACTAGACTCAAGAAATACAATATACCAAGTCCCACCAAGCCCTCCACAGAAAGATTTATAATTTATTCAGATTTTTCCTCAAGAGGCTTAAATTATTTCTAAATGAACAGGTAGTCTGATAGAATTTAGGCATTAATAGGTCAACAACACACGGCCAAAAGTATTTTGGTGGAAGGATTTCTTTAAGGAGAAGTGAATTCCTAATGCAGATAAGCTTTCATGAATACTTCCTGTCATCTCATTAGCATGTTTTCTGACCTCTGGACTTGAAAATCTCTTGCACAGTCTGGATTCCTAATCTTGTTTAAACCCATATTTAAATGCAGAATAACTGATTAGCCAGCATCCTTTGTGCTACACAACCACACATGTTTCATGCTTTTATACTGAAAAGTGTCATCCATTGTTTTTTATTTCTTTGACCTTGCACTGAAAGAAAAAAAAAAAAAAGCACAATGTGATAATACACTGTGTCTTTTTTAGTGCAAATTCAAGGACTTGCTTTTTCAAAAGTAACACAGGATAAAAAAGGCACTTTCCTCCAAAGGCATTTGCTGCACTGTATAGTGAAACATCATATTTGTTATGTATGTGAACTGACACGATGCCAAAATGTGCAACTAACAAAGTTCCTAAAAGCACTGTGGTAATAATCTGCATAGGAGGAAACCTGCCTGCACAGTTTCAGACATGTTGCCTAGAGACGTCATTTCTTTAAGCTATGATGTTTATCACTGTGTGTTGCATGTATAGATTGCACAGCACTTACAAGATGTTTCTAAATAATACAGATATTACAAGAAGATCACAGAATCGTGGTACTCTGTATTGGGTCCTCTCAGTGTTAAAGTGAACTGAGATTCAACTTCTTTTTTATATATGCTACTCAATATAATTCGATAAAATTAGAGAATTTGAGTTAGGCAATATATATTTCCCCCTCAAATCTCAGAAATGTTAAGTGTTTTATAGTTCAAATTAGATCTTGCTGCATAGCTTGAATATTGTGAGTACTCCCAAAGTATTTCTAAAGTGAGACATATTTAGAAATAGGAATGAATTTCTTCCATTACTCTTTACTTCTTTTGTTTCCTATTTTGAATTGTAAGACATACATTTCTCATGCTTCCAGAGCCACAAGTATATCATTCAAAATTTCATGGTGGATAAAATGCTGGGAGAGCCATTTTAAAACTAGTTTCATATTGGAAACTATCAAAGTTGGCTTCACTTACATTGTTTGCCATTGAATTAGAAATCACTCACTGAAATTACTATGACTTTTGGATGCATACATTTTTTTAGAGAATCAAGGGAAACTAATTACGTGGTACTGCAAAGCATAAGATCAACTTTTCATTCTCTACACTTAATTTCTCTATGGTTTTGAAATTAGCGATTACATCTAAGAAAATTTCATAATAATCAATCCAAGAAATCTGCTGAAATGAAACATTGAATAAAAATAGTTAATCATCTTTGTACAATTACTGCAAATTAGCATATCCATTACTATATGAAAATATGTGCATATTTATACTAAATAATTTTTTTTGTAATACTATAAACGATACTGTGCTGTAGAAGCTAATTCAGAGCAGGCTTTAAGAAATGTAACCGTTTATTTCATACTGACTTTCATCAGGGATATTCTTTAAAGGGTATGTGCTGATTATTACTGTATGGGTTTATGATTCAATTTGTGACCTACATGTCAGAATAAAAGCCATGGAGTGAGATGGCTCAATTAACCTCATCTGCAAATAATTTGCAACACGGAATACTATAGTGTGATACCAATCCCTAAACCTCTGTCTTTTCTGAATCAAAGTACACATGCAGTAATTATGATTAATTGCCATTAATGCTGCTGGTACTTTAAATGGGATTAAAAATTTAAAACTGGGAAGAAAAAAAAAAACAAAGACATTTTTAATTCAGCCACATTCATTTCAAAAAGAAAATTAAAGTTATCTAGATTGAAAACAAGGGTCAGAGAGTGATCAGAACATAGAACCTCTTTTTATCCAACCTGGGGCTTAATCTATGTAGCAAAATACTCCTGATCTTGGATACATTAGGCTGTTCTCTTATTCACTTGTTCTACCAGTATCCCTCCTACTAATCTCCAGGGAAAGGAAAGGAGCTACTACGATTATGAAACAAAATATGTACAGGAAGTTTTTAATTAACTATATAACAGTTTGAATCGTACTTGAAATATAATTTAAGGAGCAGAGCAACAAATCTACAACGAAGAGCTAATTAAGTGATGCTATGTACCACGTCATTTTTCCTAGCTTTCCTAGAAAAATAAATGTAATTTTCAATTTTGTTATATATAAACATGAAATTTTAATCAACTTATGCCTCATAAGGCACTTTGTAATTGTGTTTTTTCTCAAATGTTAATTATAGTTTTAATATTTTTCTCTCCCTGCTACTGGCAGTTGTTGATAGCACTTTCATATGCCTGCCTTCAAAATTTCCTGCTTCACTGCTAAGGACTGATTGAAAAGGAATATTGTGCCTTTAAGCTAAATGCCTTGTGCGTGTTAACAAGCAATTATTCTACAGGCACATGATTTATAAAATTGCACACTCAGACTGGTAACTTTTCCTTCCCCCAAATGCAATATCTAGCAGAACATGTGGCCATAGCAAAGCTTTCAGGAAGTAAAAAAATACAACAGGAAAAAAAACCGCACCCTTTTGCTCTGGCTATGTGGGCTCGTATCCTCTCTTTGCGTGATCAAAACAAAAAGACAAGGCACGACAGATAATCCCTGAATACCCAGCCTTTAAATATGCAGGAGCCTTACGCACGCAGAAGTAAGTTAGGTAGATGCATGCATTATCCAAATTGGAGGTGTGGAAGAAACGGACAGCAAACCCTCTCACCCCCAACCTCAACCAACTTCAAGCTCCTTTTCTAGAAGGAGAAATTTAACAATTTAAAGGGAGACTTTTTCCAGCTTTTAACTGGAAAATAACCACGCAAACTTGAGGCATAATTTGTGGTCATTCTAAAGTAGTGATGTAAGGAGGCTGTCGCTTTTCGTATTTGTCTAATGAGCAGTTGACTTACAAAGGCCATAAGGTACATGCACATCTCATCTATTTGCATCTACGATCTTTATGACAGATTTTTAGAGACAGAAAATAATCACTATTTAGCTCTTCTATATTAAAACACTGTTTTTCAAACTGTCAGGCAAAACTCATCTGATGAATATATTGTACCTATTAAATCATTATTACATCCAGCTAATGCAACTTTTGAAGAAATACACTCTGTGCTTAAATATAAAACTCATCACTTCCCCAAGCATGTTGTCAGAAGGCAATGTGTCATGCAAAACGCATAGGATGAAAAACAGTATTACCAAACTCATGTGACCATTCAGTTCAGTACACTGGTCTAAAAAATAGTTTTCAGTGTACAGAAACCAGCACAATTTTAATAGCCATCTCATTGCGTACCCTCTTGGAGCATCTACTAATTAATACAACATATTCAGCCTGACTTTTTCCAGCAGAAGCTTCCTTGTGTGTGCAGGTGATGTGCTAAGCAATGATAATCTAAAGCCACCCTCCTCCTGATGAATCGTTGAAGGGAGCAAGTCAAAAACATGACTGCGCGCTCGCTGAGCTCTGACATGTAGAGCCCCAGTGGTCCACCTATTCTCTCTGTCCTCTGCTGGATCCCCAGCTCAAACTCCCCTCCCAAGTCCCTTTCAAATATTTGCTGTGTCATCTTTGAACCAGTGGATTATGCCAGAGACACTTCATTTTTTAAAAAGGAGGGGTTTTTTAGTATTGTATTGTGATGGAGCAAATGCAAAGTGTAAAGAGACTGAACAGCTATTAGACAAATAGAATGAACTTCAGGTTCGTTTCATGGTCCTGGGCAACCAGCTGTAGGTGTTCCTGCTTGAGCAGGGGGATGGACCAGATGATCTCCAGAGGTACCTTCCAACCTCAACCTTTCTGTAATCCAAGCTCAAAACTTTTAAACTCATCTCAAGGTATGATCTGATTTGGGATTTCTAGATGTTTGTAAATGGTAACATGCACAGTACTTACATATTTACCACTGTTAATGCTTCACAAAGATATATGAGAAAATATTAGAAAAGATCCTCTTCCTGCCTGTTTTTAGATCAGCATCACTTAATTTCAATGAGTGCTAGCACTCGGATAAGGTTCAAATACAATAGGGGGAGAAAATGCCATTGAACTTTTAAGTGAGGGATTTGGAAGTTGGAGTAATTATTTTTACACCTTTTTGGTGTTCTAGTATTTCATCACACAAACTAAAAAAATAACAGAAACTTTTTTTTACTCCTCTAAGGTGCCTTTTTTCTTAAATTAAAGATAACTAAAAATGTTATCTTTTATATAGACTAATAACACTGATTTCATGGATCTGGAAGGAATCATCCATTACCCACGGTAAAATTAACTAGTAGGTATGACCAGCTTACAACATTACTCCGAGGCACAATTTTTTCTAGAAGCCACACCTATGGGCTTTCCAAGCACACTCTGAAATGAAAAGTAGTTGAAAGCTTCTGTATTATTTCGGCCAAAGCTGAAGCTGACAGAATTTGCTGTGACCTCCGTTTCTCTCAAGACTACCACAGTATTTAGAACCTCTGGCTCTGGCTGTCTGTAGCCAGCAGTGTACTCACACTGTGTTTACCTCTATACCGCTCACCTATAAATTCTTTTTGTATACTTATACATGAAACAATTACACTTTTTTTGGATCACTTCTAAAGGTGTTTTTTCCACATTTCCCACAACCTATTGAGAGGAAAAAAACCAAGAAACTCTATGACACCAAGAAGTGCATTTAGGTTTACATAACAGTAAATAATGAAAACCCTCATGATTCACTTAGGAAAACAACAGACATACCGTATAGATGTCAAAATACGAAATCAAAATTCTTTAAAATAAAACTTCTATCATGTTCCTCTAGGCTACTATTTTTTCTATACTGTCACCAGGGATGGATGGGGAAGGGGGGGAATAATCAGTAAACAGCATCAAGAGTGTACAGCGTAACAAAGAAATCAGTAGGAAATATAGAAAAAAAAGGTTATGGTTATTCACACTGACAGTGAAATTCCATTTATGATTGGAGTTGCTGTTGTTTGTCTAGGATTAACTAAAAATTAGTCTTGTAAAGTGATTGTCCATTATATAAGGAAATTATCTGAACCACATTTTGTAGTTACTACAAAGGAAATTCCCGTCAGTCCCTCAGCTAGTAGTAGAGCTACATGTGCAATGAAGAACTCAACTTGTAATTTTTAGTGAAGTAAATTGATCAGATGTAAGAACACACTCTCAGTCACAATATTTCACTTTACAGTATTATAAAAGCTAGGTATGCTAATCACCCCAGCAATCATACGAAATCACACTTAACTGAATAGTTAAAAATACTAAAATGCCACCTTTGTCAAAGGAAGAAAAAAAAAAAAAAGAAAGAAAAAAACCCTAGCTCAATGTGGTAATTCCAGAAAAAGAAGCAATACCTATTTAAACATCTTGTATATAATAAAAACAAACAAATAAAAACCCTAATAATAATTACAAAGAGTCCATGGATTATGGACGACTAAAGCACCGTCACACCCAATAATGTGTACAAGATAGTTAATACTGCCACAGAATAATATACGTTCTCCTTACACATCTGCACAAGAAATGCACAGGTGGACAAACTTCACCCTGTACTAAAACACACTTGCCTACAAAAACAAACAAACTATCAGGAGTAACACATCAAGATAATAAAAGGTTAGTGCTTAAAGTACCTTTGACAACAGGAACCTTTCTTAGAGGGATGAAAACTAGGAATATAGCAGGAAGTTTACATGGAAAATTGCTACTTCGTTCATACTGCTTTAAACAGAGCTGCATGTTCTTCACAGGTTGGCTTTGTCACGCATCATTTCCATGAGACTGCTAGCTGTTTGGTTTGGTTTTGTGGGTTTTTTTTAATACAAGATTTTGTTTTAGTATTA
Source organism: Chionis minor (assembly GCA_013398295.1). NCBI lineage: Eukaryota > Metazoa > Chordata > Aves > Charadriiformes > Chionidae > Chionis > Chionis minor. The sequence goes on from VZSF01004548.1 coordinate 1,257,108, forward strand.
ATCATCCCTCAGTTTGCCTAGAAAAACCTCAAGAATAGGTTGCAACGAATGCCACTCCACCTTTGAGCGCAGCAGGGTAAAGCTGGAGGGAGCCCGGCGGCATCCAGCAGCGGAGGGTGAAGCAGAGCGCAGGGCTGACCAACGGCAGCTTATGGCGGAGGCAGCGCTGAAATCCACTTTCCATTTTTTTTAAGAGCCCAAGCAAACAAAAGATTCACAAGCCTTGACTTCATATATCTATATATACACACACACAAGACCAAAAAGGTAGTATTTGAAACATAAGGAGCATTATTTTATTGGTGGGGGGTGATTGATAAGTTCCGATGGAAAATGGAGTAAATTTTGAGTCACTTCAATTAACGCGCACTAGTAAAAACAGAGAAGAAAATGTGCTCTATAATTCTCCGCAAGTTTATTCCACTTGTCAGCTTTCATCCATAACAGAAGTAAATCAAAGTTGTCAGTAGTTACTATTAAGCTTCTCATTGTGCAACTGCCTAAGTAGTTAATAAAACCAACTACTGTTTCTATTTTGCCAACTGTAAAAAAAAATGCTAGTTTAAATTCTTGAGTTTCTTCTTGTGCAAGTACTTAATTCTCTTTAGAACAGGAGCAAACTATTGTTCCTGACCCTCATATGCCTTATAATAGCATTAATCATGCTAAATTCTTTTGGTGCTCATGTGGATATAATGTAATTATAACAAATTCCTGAAGATAATTTCTTATTCCCATTGGTCTTTGAGACAAATCTAAAATGCACCTAATTTCTATAAACGAAAACATGCTTTAAAACTTCTCCTAGTAAAATAACAATTATAAAGTAAATAATAAATACCAATAAGGAAGAGTAAAAATTATTAAACTAAAAGTGATATATAATCGCAACCTATTTATTTCTAATGTATTTTTCCATTTTTTCATCCTGTTACCCAAAGCAATAAAAGCCGTCAGACTACTGTCTTGAAGTACAAATGCAGTTTATCACCCTATTAAAAAAGACTGCAAAATATTCTGTATGTGCACGTGAGGCTATTCAGAAAACACAACCTGGAATCTGGAATGCAACAATATTTACATTCTAATAAAATGTTGACAGAGAGAGGACTTTTTGAATTCACTATGTGTGCTTTTAAAAATTCTGTTAGGTGCTTTCAGCTGGGTTTTTTTGGTGGGGTATTTTTTTGTTGTTGTTGGGTTTTTTTAAAAGTTGAATATCAATTGAACTCGTCTGCCAGGAGTGCAATTACTGGCCTTCATATGTAAAATTGCTGAATGAGATTCTGCATACACACAAGCCACAAAATGTCTGTTAGGTCAAACTACACAATATTTGGAGGACAAGATTCTTTATCAGCAGACTATAATTTTGAGAGTCCTCCTTTTCTTTTTTTAATGTAACACAGAAAAACACAGATTTATGATATCATCTCATTTAGAATATACACCTTTTAAAACAGAGGCAGAAGAATCAGACACAGACCTTTCACGCTCTCAAATAGCGTTAAAAAATCTAGCAAGTGCACAAATTTAAGATATAACTTAAAAAAAATGTGAAAAAATATTTTGAAGTATTAGTTGTTGAATATAGTCCATTTAAAAAGGAAACCAGCAAGTAGGACTTTCCACATGAAAAGGGTACCGACTGAAATTTGAGATAAAAAGAACCAATTTCTGCAGCATTTCTCAATAATGATAAATACTAGACACCAGAATTTTTATCATGTGCTCTAATTACACAAATTAAAATATGTGTCCTGAACCAGCCTACTTTTTGGAATAAGCTTCATCCATGAGAAAATGATGAAGTAATTGTGATAGTTAATCCACAAAGGAAAGAACTCACTCCTTTCAGATTTCCTATATCTCAGAAAAAAAAAAAATACAATGACCTGCAATATCAATTGTCCAGAAAAATGTAGATTTTTGAATTTAAATTTTTGAAAAAAAATTTTAAAATCACTGCTCTTATACGTAGCCTTTAATATGATCCTCTTCCTCTTAGAAATCTAACAAGGTCTACCAGAGATCATTAGGAACAGATGGATGTGTAGGACCAGACCAAAAGTGACCAGTGAAACACACAAACACAATAGTTCGACTCTGAGTACATTTCAAACAGTGGAGATCCAACATTGTCTAGTTAGAAGTCAAAAACAGATTATTTGATTTTCCTGAGTGTTGAACAATGTCCATGAAAATTAAACTCCATTAAGTTCCTAAGTAGCAGCATTTTGTTATCTATTTTAAAATCCTGCCCTTGATCCCTTCATTATGCTCCCTTTCATGTTGTCCCATATTATATCTCATATCACACAACAGATGAATTCAGTAAGTATTTTTAAACTTAACTGGCTGATGTATCAATGGCAATACAAATACTAATGTTTTCATGAGAAGAAAAATTCTCTTTGTGAGATACAGCTGATTACTGGTTATGATTTAGGATTAAAGAGAAAGGGTGAAATGAAAGAAAAAACAGGCTTTAAGGCTAAACTTTCCAGGAGCCAGGACTATGATTTCCTCTGTTTCCATGACACAAACCAGAGAGGGTGCCCCTTCCTGCTTACACCCTGTGGATGTTGCTGCAGCACAGTAAATAATTATAAACACTTCCTTTTGTACAGTATGGCTTTGTTAGTAACAGCAACTACCACAAGCCTCTCGCTCAGAAATCAAATGGTATGTGGCAATCGATTATTTATTTTAATAAGATGCAATTGGAAAAACTGTGGATGCTGGTGCTGCCTCTAATGTGTCAATACCACTTCATTTTCACCTTTGAGCACAACAAATATAGATGCTGCTATAAAAGGTTTTCATAATATCGCGTGCGGCGCAGGGCAGGCTGAGGCCAAGTGACAAAATCTACCCCGCCTGTTTTCAGAGACTAAAAACAAACTGAAGAGTCTCATCTTCTGCAAGGAAAACCATAACAAAATGAATACACGCACACAGAAACATGGATGTGCTTAAGCCAACACCCCCCTCCCCCAAAATAAAGCAAAATCAAAATCAGATTGTCTCTATACTAAGCGGTGAATCTATAAACTGCTTTCCACAAGAGTCATAGGTTTTCCCTTTGTAAAACCAACATCTTTGTAAAGAAAACGTAAGTGATAATAAGAGCAGCTTAATAAACCTTCGCTTCCTTTCCAGCTCTCCACAGATCAGGCACGGGAATTCCCTCTACCGACCCCTTCGTTTGTGAAAAGCTGAAGAGCAAAATCCAGTAATGAAGCCTGGAGTCTCCCTACTCCCTGACCTCTCGCTCCCCAACCCAATTCCCCCTACATGTTTCCAGTTATTTGAAACGGAAAGATGCACAAACCTCAGCAATGCATTCACAACTCCTCATTCTAGAATTAGGGGCCATTATTCACCCCTGGTTCCTTATTTCTCTGCTATTTAGTTCATCGCCTTGCTGTTGCTATGGGTGGGGAGGGCGGGAGGGCAGCGGGGGAGGCAGAGGAAGGTATCACTAAGTTCCCAGACCTCCTTAAACTGCTCAGAGCAGCATGGCTAATCTGACCACGCAATATTCAGAACAAGCGCTCATACAGGGAACCCTTCCCCTTTGTTCAAAAAAAAAGCAAAACAACACAAAAAAAACCCCCCCCCTTCCCCCCAGCCACCGTCCTCGCACATTAAAAGCATTTTTATTCCATACGGTGCCTTTCCCCCACCATCACCCCCCACCCCGCCTCCTCTCCATACGCCTCCCCATTTCAAGACCCTCTCCAACAGGAAGAGTCGCTTTCGAGGGGCCTGAACCAGCTGGTATTTTTGCACATACAAATAACCACTCAGGAGTGTCATCTTCGTGCGTGTAATGGGACGGCTCACACGAGGAAAGTTCCTGAAGTACCTAAGGATGACACAGCCCAACACAAAGAGATTAAAAAGCAAAATAAAAACACGTAGTCTCTGCCCTTTAGGTACTTAAGGTTGAATACATAGGTATGGTTGTTCTTTGTGTGGCTTTATCTCCTCCTCCCAGCAAGCCTCCTCTCCTCCGCAGTAGATCTTGTGGCCATGCTTTGACCAGTTAATGAGGTTACCCTCACACTAAGTGGGTTGTTGCTGCCAAAACACCAAAAAACCCCGTATCTTGCCTGCGTGAGTGAGGGCAACTCACCTGCCACAGTGAGAGACCAAGGGTGACCCAGACCTTTTCCTTTGAATTTGCCTTTTCACCCCAAATGTAACGCACTGTACCAATGCTGTCTGGCTCAGAAAGGGAGTATTTTAATATCACACAAAAAGAAGTGAGTAGTTCACATAATTGTCCCCATTTTTTTCCTTCCGCTATCTGAGCGGTATTAAAAAAAAAAAAAAAAAAGGAAGAAAAAGAGAGCAGTGGCTCTTTACAAGGAACGAAAAAGAAACACCATTTCATTTCTGTCTGGGGGTTTTACTTAATACCCATTTGTTCACACAGTACTGCTTGCAAAAAAATATTTGTTTGATATAAAGGACATTGAATAATTTATGCAATATTTAATAATGCAGTAAACCAGGGAGAGTTCAGGAAGACAGGCATGGCACTCTACATTATTTGCCTTGCCCGCCTCACTTTCCCAAATAAACCCCCACACTTAAACACCATTAGCACACGCAATATAACAAAAAAGAAATACTGTCTAATTTGGAAATTAAACAAAGCGTCTGATTCTAGTTCATAGGATAAACCATCAGCTTTCCTAGTCATGTTTTTTTAATAAAAATAAAATAAGGGCTTCCAGAACAAAATCAAAATTAATGGAACAGGATTTATATCAGCATCCAGTCCATTCCATTTGAGTCCAGAAGCCATATGAACTAAGTCGCAGTAGAGTATTAGTGTGATAAATGACTAAAGGTTCTTCAGCATGCCACACAGAGTATCTTGAAAGCAAATACATTTTAGAATACCAATAATTGCATCAAGCCAAGTACAAAGTTTTTACAACATATTACGGGTCTCCTGACTTTTCATTCTTTAAACAGCCATAATATACACGAGCAATATATCAACTTCCAGGGCACTTTACTTTGTTTTCTGGCTTTTTTAAAGCATTTAATACGCCTTTTACTCATTCCTTAACTCCAAGTTTTTCCTGCTTTGGCATCTTCGAGCAAAACATACATGAACTCTGCTTTCAAGAGATGTTCTTTTTTTCAGTGAGAAAAGAAGGAAGAACTCTGTATTTATAGATGAATGTTTAGAATACTATTTAACGTTATAAAGAAGAATTATAAAGAATCTCCATTTCTTTCTCCTGTTTTTACATTTACTAAATATTTTTGGTAAGCTACATACCAAGGCCTGACTTCTAGACAGTAGGTAGCTAAGTAGGGTTTAAGAGCTCTGGCTCTGAAAAGCCAGAACTTCTAAGTCAAAGTTCTGGTAAGTTTTGTCTCCTCCAAATGACAACAGTGCACATTACTATTGAAGAATAAAATGCGATTTACAGGAACTAATATGATCTTGCAGGTTTCTGAAATTCAGTATGGTTTCCTTTTTTTTTCCCCTTAAAAGAACTTGTTTAGTGCAAATAAACCATTCATATAAAAAAGCGAGCTACAGTGTCTTTTAATTCTATTATTTTGTACTTTATAAAAAAAAAATAATATGTATTTCCTACAGAAAATCATGCCAGCAAAGAATATAAATGTTTACACTCCATCTTTCTTTTTATAAACACTGACTTCAGAGCTACAAAAAAATGAAAGTTTACAACTTTGCTTTCACCGCCAGCACCAGGATCCAAAGGACAGAGTTTTCATTTGTCCTGTACCCACATGAAGAAAAACAGTCTTTATGATCCCTCACCTGAGCTAAAGCATGCCCCTCTATTCGGCAACACGCTTGTTTGCCATGAGAATTCCTAATGCAAGTTATGTTTAATTGCAAATTATAACATGCATTGTATGCCTAGATATCGCTTCAAACCAGATTTTCCCATTTGCTATATAATGGATTAAGTTACTTCAAAATTTTCTTTTCCCTGACACATTTATTGTTTTAATCAATTTGGGAGGAGTTTACTGCTTTGGTAACTTAAGTGTCCTCTCATGCCACACAATGACTATGGGATGTTGGCTTCAGGGAACTTAAAAATCTCACTTCTGTTAGAAGCAGGCTATTGTTGGTGCTTTTTTCAGTCTCCGCTTAAGCTCTTTTACTTCCACAATTTTTGCGCACTCATTGAGCAATATAACAAGTTCATAACGCCCATAACAAGAGGCCATTAATTATAAGCTGCAGGCTTTACCAAAGGGAGATCATCAGAGATTAATCATTATAGTAATTAATCTATCAGTATTGTAGAAAGTATCAAAACAAAGGAAAGGCTTTTTTCAGTTATTGTGCTTAAAAACTGTCGTACAGTTCGTGTTCATCCATGTAGTTATAAGCTGCTAAATTGTACGGCAGATGAAATAGCGTACCAAGTACAATTTCTGCAAAACAAACAAGTACGCGCAGCTGCTTAAGGATTTTGTTTGTATCTAAAAAGCTTTATCATTGCAATTCATTCTGCTATTTACGGAGGAGACAAATCCCAGCGGTTTTCAACTGAAAAGCCCAATCATTAGGCTAAATTTCATGTTTGTCTACCCGGTGCCACTTTGCCATTCTGCAGTCTGTACGTTCAAGAGCATGGAGGGTGCGCAAAGGAGAAAGTGAAGGGCAGGAGGGCAGAGGAGGATTTTTTCAGGCCTGAAAGACAGATCATTTTGTGAGAAGACGAGCACATATATTGCCTTGTTTCATCCAGAATCCTAGCAGCCAGCTTGAATAGCAAGTTAAAGCCTGCAGATGGCCTCTTCCATTTTCGGCGAAAGGCAGGGGAGGAGGGAGATGCAGAGCGGGCAGTTGCTGAGGCATAGCTAATCTGAGAGGACAGTTCATGCTTATTATAGACCCATTGCTGATAATAAAATCTGAATCAAACTGCCGACTGGAATCCACTTGAGACTCTCCGCTTCTTTAATTTTTAAAGTTATGGAAGCACTTGACACTGAGGTGGATCAAATATCACTAGTTTGCGTGCAAATACTTACTTAAGCAATCCAGCGTGCCCCAATCTGTGCAAAAATTTCAGGTGAGCACCGTGAAACAGCAACTAATTACGATATTCCATTACCCCTTTTCTAACCATCACAATTGGCCCTAAGTGGTCACGGCTGATTTATTTCAATTAGTTTTCACAGGCTTAGAGTTATGACAAATTTATGTTTTGGCTGCAGGAAATTGGTAGCAATCACGAAACCACCAAAACATCAAAACAAAAGGGAGCGCCCCTGCTAACAAGGAGGCGGCTCAAATCCCTGGGCTGGGAGCAGGGAGGCGAGCCTGACAGAGGTTTGGGAGAAAACCATTCCATCTTCTCCTGGGTGTTTCCCCAACGTTAACGAGACCGGGGAAAAAAATGCCTCCTCTAGATGGCACTAGAAAAAGCAGGTTGTGCTCAAGTGTTCAAGCAAGGAACAGCTCTTTGGAAGCAGAGTATTTATTTGTTTTGTTGCCTTTTTGTCTCTGTCCGTACAGTAATTGCACATAAAAAGCAGCTGTCCACAATGTAGTTTACATGGGCTGTATCTAAAGTGATCATATTAGGAAGTACATCCAAAAAGCATGAATTGGCAATATAGCAAACGATTCCCGTTTATGCCAGTAAAAGAAGAAAAATTGGATTTCAGTCTTCCCATGGATTTGAATGCAAGTTCAAATTCAGATTTAAGCAAATTTATTTCTGAAATCAGAGACTGAATTTGACTTCTTGGCTTTTTAAATAACACCTTTGCTACAAAAAAAAGCATCACAATCACTTTTTTTAATATAATCATTAATTTCAACAGCCTGAAATGCTTTATATAAGCATTAATTTCAACAGCCTGTCAGGTAAATTCAGATTACTGAAATTTACCAATCTCTTATAAATTGAAATACCTTGCTTCCTTCCCACTGTTGACTTACATTCATAAGTCTTCTGGTTAGTAACTATTTCTTTCCTTAGTTCTCCCTTTCTATAATGGGGGGGGGAAGTATTACAGCACTTCAAAAAAAAGTGCTGTGACATTAAACTCTAGTAAGCTAGGAAATCTATTATGATGCAGTCTCATGACATGATTTGATATTGATTTTCTGCAGGATATGCAAATGTCTGCACTATAAACATTGTCATAAATTAAACTACTGTATGATAATTTTCATGGCAGTACAATGAAATTACAGCTATGTAGAATCTTTGCTATATCCAGAAACAGTACAAGTAAGAGCATGGTTTGGTTTTTACATATTGGGTGCCTATTTCAAAAACACCCACATGCCTTAAATTACTTCAACAGCTCGCTGTTACAATATATCATCAAGAAGAACACCCATTTTCTCAAAATATTGAATTTCTGTTTAGTAGTAGAGTTGGTTGAATATCTCTTAACAAAACAGTTTTCCATTTTAAAAACACAAGCTCTTCATACAGATGAAACAGTTCTCAGGGATGCAACCACTCTGAAGAGATTTTTCACTGAAGGAATAGAGCATCTTTATTTCTTTATACTTTTAAGATTAATACTTCGTTGAGATATATATGCATGTATAGGAACAGTAGGAAAAATAAAGGTTTATTTCTAAATTAGAAAGCATTAAAATCAGCATTGCACTACGAAAAACATATTTCAGCAATGCCTTTTTTTATCCCTTACAGAAAAGCAATTCTTATCCCTTTCTATATCTATTTGTAGTAAAATTGGAATTAAAAGGCTAAAGTTATGGATGAAAACAAACAAAAAAAAAATCACACCTGTAATGACAAAATATTTTTAAAAGCAAAAATTAATCCCTAAAAAGTACCTGCATGTCTTTGATTTTCAATAAGCAAAACCTTTATTTTTTTGGTTTATTTGGTTAATATTTGGTTTATTCAATATTTTTAATTGTTCTTCAACTGAAATATATTAATAACAAACTTGACCTAAAATTAGTAATAAACTTTCTAAAACTTTCAACGCCCCAAGACTGGGACCAAGGAGGAAGTGATAACGCCAAAAACATACTCTGTTTTATTCAAGCAAGAGTTGAAAAAGGGAAAACAGTCTGATGTAATTTTAGATACAATAACTAGGTATCAGTTCATTTTCAGTTACGCCAAATTCCAAACCCATTAGCTGCATGAAAGAGAAACATGTACCTTCACAAAGGTAATGTACAACATTTCACTTTGTGGTTTGTTTAAATGTTACTTACAAATGTGCTTTCTTCTAAGAATATTTTCCAGGGCTTTAAAGAAACTGAAAGGACAATATTTTAGTCTAGAGCATTAGACCATTTCCTTTCCTAACCCTCTGAATGAGTTGTATGGTCCATATCAGCACAATGCGTTCCTCATACTATCAGTCTGTATTGACACTTCAAAGTTTCTCTTTTAACAACAATTACAGTGTAATTGCTTTGTAATTTTTTGTTCTGCCTTTAACTGCAAATTAAACTTATGAACAAAATATATTTCTAATAAATCCTTTCCAGAAACTTATCCCTCAATGAAGATACAGGCATTCAGGAGGAATAACACACACTATCCAAATTCGAAGAGCATCACAAAAAATTTTTATATATTGCCAAAGAAACCAACAAAACCCCAGTAGTTTTCTTTCAATGAAAACATCTCTCCAACGTTTTAATAACTGCCATCCTAAAGAACTTAAAAATAGAACTGGGTAGTTTCTAAGACCCAGAAAACATTTCAAGATCTTCTGGCATGCAGGTACATGAATAACTACCTTCTGAGGACAGAATTTCACATATCGAAAGTTGACAAACGTTTTCTGTTATACGGAAACCGTTTCTGCAGATAAGAAAAAAATGATTGAAAACTTTCATTACGCAGCCCTCAAGATCAAATGCTGACTTAAATGTAGCACACTTTTCAGCACATGCAACAGAGGAACCAGGCAATTCACTGAAAGGAGATAGCTGCTTTTGTCTTCTATTTGTTAACAGAAAAGAGTATCCTGACGTCAACATTAACAGCAGTATCTTTAAGTAGTATACAGCTAAACTGCAAAACATGCAAATACAAGCTATTTTTATCTTTTCAGGTATTCTAATTTCCCACTAATAAAGTATTTTTGACAGTGCAATATATTAGTGGTTGCGGAGCAAAAAATATGCCCTTTCCAAGAAAACATTGAGTTCTAGGATCCAGATTGCTAAAATGAGACATTTCAGTTGGAAGAGATGTTACGGGTGAGCCTGGGTAGCAGTTATATAATCTCTTGTCACAGCCAAGTAATGTTTATGAATGGCTCTAAATACAGTGCACTCTGTTACTTCTACAGCAGCCATTTTGTCAGTCTGATGGAAGATTACTGTTACAGTCACCATCATGATTAATTTTAGGACACAGTTCAACCAACTCAACCAATTCATCACTAAAACCAAGAAAAACCTTAAGGTATGCGTAGCCTGCATATCCTCTTTATTGAGTCCATGGAAACAGTATTCAACCCATAAGTATTTGCAGAAAACATCACCTTTAAACACCAAAATCTGAGGGCAGAGGGCATTTTTTCTGATAAGCAATTTCTTTAGGTACGCTGAACTACTGTGTGCACACAACTCCATGTTATCTTGCATTTAATTGGCCATGGATGTTGCTTGTAAAGAAACTGAAAATAGTTTGGTTTTTAGAAGTGCTGCATATGTGTAAACTATTGTTATCACTTGAGGAAACAAAACAGCCTTCAGCAAAGAAAGGTCCAGCCCAGTCACTCAGAAATCCCTTAAGAAAGTAAGTACTCACAATATTTTTCCAATTGTTCCTGGTTTTTTTGCTTTATTATGGCCTGGCTCTTCAAAGTTTGCGTAGTTTTAGTATAAGATCTAACAGAGTATCCATCTCTGTCAGATTTTCATTTGCTTTTTGTTGTTACTTAAGTCTTCATCTTGGTCCACTTCCAAAAATTCCAGGCAATCCTCCTGCATTTTTTTTTTCTCCAGTTTTACCGTTCTTTTATGGTCTCTTCCTCAGCTCAGGACCTACTAACAACAGGGAACAGCATAAGCCCACAGAGAATTTTCTGCTTTTATGGGCTGTTGTTCTCAGGTGAAAATTTCTAGTATGATCTGGTAAAGTTCCTGCCAAAGAACTTCAGAGTCTGCCAGAAACCGACCTACCTCCATGTTTGAAAAATTTATGCTTCACGCATTCCTTACTCAATCTTTGTAATAAAATATTCTGGTCCCTTTATGACCTTTTTTTTTGCTGTTTGCATAGTCATTAACAAACTTTACTAGACACTTGATCCATTCTCCATATGACCCATTTGCTCATCTGTTTCTACAACTGCAGAAACAGGGGGCAGGGATATAACACGCTTTAAAAGGAAGTCTCAGACATCTCAGTCCCAAACATTCACAAAGTTACACCCAGGATTTTTAATTCAATGCAGTCTTAGGAAAATACAAAAGTGGAAACAAATAGAGCAATGCAAGGAGTTCAGGACTTTTATTAAATGACCAGATTTCTTCAGGCTGAGTTCTAAACTGAAACCAAATCTTTAATCAGCCCTTAATTACATACCTTAATGCACCACAGAAGTTAAATTCAGCTGTCCAATTAAGAGAAAGTATAAGTAAACAAGGATTCGTTTCTAAGAAGAAAAATATCACAGGGAGGCCATCACTCAATTCAATAGCCTTCCAGACCCCATACAAATGAAAATATTTTGCCAGGATTGTTTTGCTTTCTGGTAACATAACTAAGCTTTGAGTTTCAACATCGTTACCTGCAACTATATGCTAGGTCTTTTAAGGGCATAACCTTGGGAGGATAGATAATTCATAAAAGGACAGATTACCTACTCAAGAAGATAGTCTCAATGAAATGTGGATAAGCCTGTAGGATATCAGCTCAACACGGAATGCTGAAATGTTCTTGTAGAAGAGGTTTTGAGTTACAGGATTCGTTAAACCCACACCCTGCAAAGACATTTCCTGTCACTGAGTAGATTAACGATCTGCTTGGTGGATTTCCTACATTAATTTTAAGAGAGCAGGAAGCATAGGGCCCAGAAATAGTTTAATCTATGTTTTGCTTTATGAAATACTTTCCAAGAAGAACAGATAAACCTGAATTTTCAAAGAAGTGTAAAATATCCAAGGTACTCCAAATACAAATTCATTATTAAAACTTACATAAGTTCTCAGAGAGCCTTTCCAGAATTTCTCAGTGCATCTTCAGTAAAGAAATTGACACCAGCAAATAATTATTCCCTGGAGCGTTCCAACACTCATGTTATCTCTGAAAACTGTGTTTCCTCTACAAGTATTCAGTAAAGAGTCAATAATGTTAAGTTCTAACATAATTTTAAGTTTTAATACACCTTCCAAGCTTTGAGTTTCAACCCCAAGATTCTTGACTCTGATACCAGGTTTGCTTAGGAAAAGGTTTGGGAGAATGGGGAGAGAAAGAGCGAGCACTCAGCATTCTCAGGAGCAAAACAAAGAGTCTGATCAAAAATGTTTTCTCAGAATAATCATTTTTACTGTACTTTGCTAGTAGTTGCTGACATAAAGCTGGTGAAAGAGCAGAAAAGTGTCTCTCCTTCTCCAGGTTACAGAAATACCACAGACTCCAACAAATGTTCCAACATGGCTGAAAGAAACGGACCTGTACTTGGCCATCCCAGGCCTTTGGTATATATCAAGGGATATGCTATTTATTGTGATACAAGAATCTTGCTGCAACTATGAAGCCAAACTTATGCACAGCCTAACTCCTTTCCCTTTTCAGAATCTCTATAAAGAAAGCAAGCAAAGGAGAAAGAAAGGATTTCTGCAGACAACATCTTTTCCATCCCAGATGTTTCTTTGGAAGACAGAGGTAGAGGATTTCATTTCACTTGTTTTAAGTTTATACAAGTGAGAAAAAGTAATGTATCATTCCCCAAAGGTTTCTCTTAATTTCTCAGAATTTGTAAGAAAAGACAATTACTTGAGTGGTTTTGCTATGCAAGTCAACCTCTGAAGAAGGTGGAAGTAAACTAACAAGGTACCTTATAGTAATTTGTCCATCGCAGACTCTCGTATATTTTTACCAGAGGAAAAGCAATGCAATGATATAGTTGAGGTAGGAAACCAACCTACAGTAGTGCAGCAACATATTAAATTTCTAACGATGACTTTCCACCTTAGCCTGTTCACAGCTTGCGGGAGGAGGGGGAAGTCTGTCATCACGGCAACTATCTCGCTTAGCATCAGAGCATAACTGGGGTTGGAAGGGAGCTCAGGAAGTCACTAAGTCCAACCTCCTGCTCAGAGCAGGGTGAGCAACAAGACCAGTCCAGGTTGCTCAGGGCTTGATCTAATCAGGTCTCAAAACTCTCCAAGGCTGGAGACTGCTCTGAGCAACTGCTCCACTGCCTCACTGTCACCAGGGGGAAACAGTTGTTCCTTCTATCCAGTCTGAACTGCTTTATTTCAACCTCTGCCTGTTGTCTCTCATCCTCCTGCTGTGTACCTCTGTGAAAAGCTTGGCTCCAAACTACTGTAGCTGCGCTTTATTTATGCCCTTAACTTCACAGAATTTAGATGAATTCCTGCTTTCTAAATGAGGATTAATATTAGTCATAAACACCACATGCAAGGACCTCCCACCAAGTAACAGTATCAAATGTTTAAAAAAAAACCAAACAAAAGCACCACAAAAAAAAATTTTTACTTTTAGATGGATTTTTGAAATCAGTTATTTGGCTGGTAGATGACCAGCGATACATCTGCTCTGAAGAAGCCAGCTTCCTTTGCCACTGTCACGCTTCCAGGGTATGAAGGCAGCATGCATAAAGCATAATTCTGAAATATTTACAAAGATTATAGCTACACAGGCTAGAGAGAATGAATGATTAATGCTAGAAGACAGTATTACCGTGGAGAAAAATCAGGGTAAAAGCGGCAAAAGTCCCTTTTAGGCCACATTACTATTTCCCAAGCAGTCTGTATCAGCACGAGACTGGCAGCTTTTTATTTGCTTCCTCCATCTCCAGCTGACACCAGCTCAAACCTCTTGAACAACATTTTCCTCTAGTCAGGCTCATTACTGGTTTTATTGCCTCCGTTATCACACAGTTAGGCTGCAAGATATCAGGATGTCGATTTCTGCCAGGGCACTGCAGGGGCCGAGGCCTCCCCAGGGCCCGGGGCCTCCCCAGGGCCCGGCTGGCATGGCGGTTCCCTGGGGCTGCAGGGCAAGGCCTGGCAGCTGGGGCCTGTCCCACCGGCCCAGCCAGGAGCAGGGTGACAGGGGAGGACAGGGGAGGACAGTGGGGGCTGCCCCAGTCCCGGGCATTCGGCACCTCCCTGGGGATGGGGACGGGCTGAGATGTCAGCCCGCAGTGGGGCCCGGCCCGGCCCAGCTGCTCCTGCGCCACGGGGGGAAGCCCTGGGGAGGCTGGGCAAGGACAGTTGGGCCCAATTAGTGCCCTCAGGGCCCTGCCTCTTTTCCCCAATATAACTTTTATATGTTACAATTCACAGTTTGCAGAGATAATGCTAATTGTTCGCTCCTAGCCTCTTGTGTTGATTTCGTAACCTTACTGCTGCAGAAACCAGCTATCCACAATATTCCAGCCATGCTTAGAATCATAGAATCGTTTAGGTTGGAAGGGGCCTTTAAGATCACCAACCATTAACCTGGCACTGCCAAGTCCACCAGGGACGGTGCCTCAATCACTTCCCCGGGCAGCCTATTCCAATGCTTGACAACCCTTCTGGTGAAGGAATTTTTCCTAATATCCAATCTAAACCTCCCCTGGTGCAACTTGAGGCCATTTCTTCGCATTCTGTCGCTTGTTACTTGAGAGAAGAGACCAACCCCCACCTCTCTACAGCCTCCTCTCAGGCAGTTGTAGAGAGCGATAAGGTCTCCCCTCAGACTCCTTTTCTCCAGGCTAAAAAAAACCACAGTTCCCTCAGCTGCTCCTCATAAGAATTGTTCTCTAGACCCCTCACCATCTTGCAATGTTAGTTTCCCCTGTGGCTGAATCAATTCACTGGATCTGTTCTAATTTTTTTCTCAGACAAAAGAAACCTGTTATGACTTCTTCCTCTGGTCAGGTCTGATAAAGTAGCCCAGAGCATGCAAGAAAACACAGAGAAACTTCAAAGGTGCTCAAAGCCACAGAAGAGCAGGAAAGCTCTAGGCAATAGGAAGACCATCAAAAAATTGATCATGCTGGTCAAAAGCAGCCAAATAAAATGAACGACTCCCTCTCCTCCTGACACCAATAATTTGGAACGTATACAGGCTGTAGTCCCTTGGGACCCTTGATGCACATTGTTTTCGGAAACCTCCCTGAAGTTCCTACAGGAATAAAGAGTCAGGGGACAAACATATGCTGCAAAGATGAACTAGGCTTTCATCAGAAAACCGGCGAAGAAGAGTCTGTGGAAGTCTGTGTAATTCTGTCTGGTAACAATCTGTACTCACTTTAAGTAATAAGAAAAATGAAAGCTATGCAAGGCAGGATTTATTCTACAAAGCATGAGCTCATGCTGATTGCTAAACCTGACCACAGCCACCAGTGAGACAGCTGTAGAAATTTATGAAATGTATGATCTTATTTAGCCACAAATTAAAAGCATCAATGCAGGAATTCCTAGGTGAAGTTTCATTGGCTAAGTTACATCAGGAAATCAAATCCAGCCACATTATTGCCTTTACGCCCTACAAAAATACAACTATGTTTAGTTATTATTGATCAATAACAATAATTCTACGGCAGTGACTTTAAAACTTGCTTGTCTAAAAGATGTGGCATAGTTTGAGACCAATAATCCTGTGATACAGTACATGAGTCTTCAAATAAAACGCAAGGTAAGCCTGCCTGTGATTGAAGAAAATATATTGTCATGTAGTAAACTTAGTGCCCTAAAATAATTTTGTGGTATGAGCCCAGGCTCACCAGTGAGTGTTCAAAACTGATTCTCTCTCTGATCAAATTATGGAGCTTTTCAATAATGATTTTATGACTTCCATTACATTAAATGCCACCATGCCTTTATCAACAAGAAAAATGGTATTGCAGTGCTCAGTGTTTGAGCATCACATACAAAATTTATCAGCTACCACTTCTGAATGAAAAATGCACTACTAGTGTTTATGCTTTTCTAAATACAGAAATAAATTGAGGTTACTAGTTTTTAAGTAGATAATGAAGATATTGACTTTAGCCACCAGGGAGGCATTCAGGACTCTCCATCTCATATCCCTGAGGGTACAATACAGCACAGGGCTTTTCCTAACGTGTAGCATACTCGTGGGGTTAATAACCTGAGGCTAAGAACAGCAATTACCCAACATAACACCTTGCTACACACAGCAGTAATGTTTTTAAGTAGTCTGGGCCAAGTCCTTGGCCACATCTTCAGTGACAGACATGGCCTGACTAGGAACAGGCATCCTGATGCCCAACACTGCTTGTAGGCAATGCAACAGCTTTAACCACCACCCATGAATTCATCAAAAATCTGGATCTAAATGAAGGCTTGTACACGCAGCTGCAGTCCAAACCTACTCTTAAGATATAAGCATGCCTGAATCTTTTAACTGAACTACTGCATCCATTTAAGCATGTGTAAAACAGGAGCAATAGTAATGATCTGCTTGTAAGATAAGCAATGACTACAGAACGTTTCAACATCCTTTGATATTGCTATCCTACAAGATGATATCATTTCTATTGTCAACCTGGTATACTTGAAGCTCTCTAAAAATTATATACAGCTCTGAAATGAAAGAAGCATGCTAAAATCAGCCAAAGGACAAAAACAGAGATCTGAAACCACTTACAGGCAAGGAGCTGAATAAACTAGATTTTTGGCTGCAAAGACTGTTTGACATCGAGCCTCAAAGTGAGAATTGTCAGTCTTGCCCCTATTGGCAAAAAGAGTTTAGGATTACATCTCAGAGCACAGCGACAAAACTCCTTAAGGCAGAAGAAAAGAATTTAAGTAGTTGATTTTGGAAGCACAACTTCTAGCATCAAACTTTTCAAGCAGATTTTGATGGTGTGAATAGGGTATTCAGAATTATGACAATTTTAACTCTGACAAACAGATTCTTGGCTAGAATCCAAAAAAAGTCCTTAAGGAGGTTTGGGCTACAGCTTTCGCATCTTTCATTTAAGGGATGGATCTGAACTTCTTCATGTAAAGATCATTGTGATTTTGTGCTGTCCTGAAATATTCCCAAGTACACCTATGTAAATAATTGATTTTTCCAGCGACATGCCAAACAGAACAGCAACAAAAAATTAATTCAAAATTAAATATTTTACTTGACCTGAAACACTTTCAGTTTCATCCCATTTCAAAAAACAAACATTTTAAACTAAAAACAACCATTGCAAAGCTTTGTTTGCAAAGATAAGCATTTTGTTTTGAAACCATTTCCTGAATCAGGTAGTAAATAAAAGTTTTGGTCTATTTTTCTCCTCAGCAAATAAACTACATGGTAGAAAGTAAACACACAAAGTCCTTGTGAGTATCCGTATCTGCATCAAAGCTCGAATATGTTACGTTCATCTACAGCTTACCACTTTAACCAACACTGGATAGTTAAAAGTTCACCCTATCCGTTCTTTCCTTGTTATTACTCCAACAGAAGGAATTTTAATGGATAGATGAACATCTGCCAGCTTGGGATCTTAACATCTGTTTTTTCATCAAGGCAGACTAATAGGGAGACCTCAGCCAACATTTTGCCAAAACAGGATTTTTCATTTCAAACAAACATACATCCACGAGATTTCTGTGGAGACCGGAGGGAGAGGCACCTGAAGAAGCTTCTTCTTTCATCTTCCTTCCCCCCCTTTCCCTCACCGACACCCNCCATTCCAGAAAAGCAGCAGCTACAAAACCCATCTTCTGTATTATTTGTTTCCTATTTCAACTTAGAACTAAGCCCCACGTGCTCGTTGGTACATGATAGATTTTACATATAGTTTATAAGTAAGGCCTACTCCATGCCAGTAGTACTGCTTTGGGCATGGGGGCACCTCAAGGGCTGGGGCGACACAGCTGCAGCATCACTTCTGTCTGCTCTGAAGTGCCGCTTTGGACTGGGCACCCTGAGCCACACAACTATGCTTTGTCGTCATAAGGGAAAGGATGAAACACCATGTAATCTTGCCTTCTGCTGTGGTACAGAGAAATTTACTTTTGTCTTCTCCACCAAGCCTTAAATCCCTCTGATGAGGTACGACTGAGGCAGCTGTTCCCTCCATGCCACCCTGCAGAGGTGGCTGGACACCTGGAGACACAATGGGATGCAGACTAATTTGAGTAGATGCACTCCCATTTGGCCAGATTTGCAACCAGTTTTTAAATATAACCAAGAAAATAAACGGTAACAGCATCTCTTAACATCTGTTAGGTTTCTTTAAATCCTAAGTAAAAGACATATGATACCTCAAATCTCAGGGCTATTTAATTCCAAAAGGAGTTGAAATAAAATTACTTTTATTGTCATCTGTTTTACTGTTTATCAAGTTAAAGATGCTGCTTACAGTTATTGCAAAGAATTGATTAATGTTTCCAAAGTGCCACAGGGATGGTACAAGCACCTGTTTTTGAGAGAGAATGTGCAATACCTTATTCTTACACAGTACCTTCTACCTTAGGATGTAAAAATGCTTTAACTTGTTACATCTCTGCCAAGCAATATTACCTCAGTTCTGAATGTAAATTGAAGAATAAAGCACTGACATTACTTGGGAGAAGGCATGCATAGTAATTCAGTAGAAGAGTTCAGAGTTGTGGTTTCCAGGTGTCCCATGACAATCCATCTCTCTCAAACCCAATTTATTTTTTTATTTAGAAAAACACATAGCAGCGGCACATTTTCATCAAGGAACAGAAGTCAATAAATTTGTACATGCTGCCTAAATGCTCACAGCATCAGTTGCACTGTAATACCATGTTTCTTGTTTATTAAGGCGTAGAGGCATGTAAAGTAACAAAAGGCATAAAATCGTTATTGAAAAGCTCCATAATTTGACCACAAAGAGAAAAATAGTTGTGACTGCTTTAAAAACTTAGCTTATTTTGTGGCAGTAGTGACACAAAGTTTTTTGTACTGGATCCTTGATAACAACCACATTGCTACCAGATAATTTTGAAGTTATATCAAGAATAGTTAACAAATACCTTTTTAGGACTCCAAGATGGAGATTTCCTGGTCATCAATATACTACTTCATGTTAATTTACAAAAGCCTTTTATTTATTCATTTAAAGGGAAGAGAAAGGCCACGGAGATATCTTTTCATTACGGTTTTGCACACTTTCATCTTTTATGGCCTAAGACTTTCCTAATGAAAAATGGTTACCTGACAGCTGTAACTAAAAGACCTGGCACTTGATGATAAAAGTTCAGAATTTCATCATCTCCAGAGTTTTAAGAGACAGCTAGTGACCTCTCCAGATGTATTTGAAATTTACCTTCCCCTTTGTAAAACATGGCCTATCCCTTTGTAGCCTTCAAATCCATGAGAAGAAGCAATGGCCTTTCTTGGAGGTAAAACATGAACCATTATCAAAAACTTTAAAGCTAATGCTAAATCACTAAGTGCAAAGTGCCTGTGTGTATCTCTTCGCCTTACAGCTGGAAACAAAAAGTGAAGGAAAGATCTACTAATGAGGTAAAGAAGAGTTCAAAACAACTGAAGAGGTACCAATTCCAGATACATATTGTGCTTAAAACACAACATTGAAAAGGATGTAGTCTTTTTTTAATTTTCTCACACTTGAGAATTGCAATAAATATACACACAAGTTTCTGTGCATTAGCTTCTCATGGGCTAATATAACCGAACAGTGATTTTGCAAATGAATTCAAAACCCAGTAGTGAATGCAGCATTTGTAAAATTGGGAGATCACGAGGGCAGAAATAAATGACCATCTTGGAAGATAATTAACTATTAGAGGTAGGGTATGGCAACAAAAAATATTCCAGGAAAATATAGCCACCTGCATCAGGCAGTTTTGTGACACCAAGATATTTATAAATGAGAAAATTTTCTGTAGGCATTTAATCAAAGGCCTAAATGAACCGGTAGGTTAGTAAATCATATTGATTAAATAGAATAAAGGTGAATTTCCTAAAATATGTACTTCTTTCTTAGTTTTATCAACTTTGAATTGAGCCTGACCCAAAAGTATTTCAGGACTCTTGTCCTTAGCTCTTGTTGTAAGAATACCACAAGACATTGTGTCATTCCCAAGTGTTTTAGTTACCTGCTAAAAAGGTAAGGAGACAACACTTGATTTAAAAACAAAACACCACACAAACAACAAACAAAACCCACATAGAGCCAACTCAAAACACCAACCACCCTACAACACCCACACAGAAAGCCACACAACTACAGACAAAAAAAAAAAGCCTGCACAAAAAAGAAAACAAACCCAACTCCCCACACAGAGTTCAGAAACAAAATTGTGTGTTACGTGGGCAAGAGAAGCAGTGGGAAAAACTTTTTGTTGTCAGTAAGAGTGGAACTTTGTCTAGAATTTCTAGGGTGAGAGGGGAAGCGTCCCAGATACTTAGTGTCCACACTGAACAGTGGATTTTGATGGATTATCAACAGATATCACAGTACCTTTGTACTCTTATTGGGTCTCTCCAAATCCCTGCTATTCCTAGGTTTAGTTGCATTGGCAAGTCAACACATTACAGAAAAATGTGCTGTATCTCAAATCTGGTATAACTAATATAATATGTGCCTATACAATATGTCTCAATCAGCTACCTGCTTTATTTGACAAACTAGGAAAGAAAGTTTCAGGTATTTTCAGCACTACAGAAGCTCAGATACACAACATAACTCTCGTGTACAAGATATATTTCTATAACAAATATCTTTCTCTGCAGATAAAAATATGCATTTTGCATTGACTACAAAATTCCAAACCTATTTAACAAACAAACAAAAGTAGATCCTTTTATAATTAAGCTTTCATTTTCAGGTCACAGCAAGCAAGAATAGATCCTAAAATGTGGAGATCAGGACTATGCCTCATTCGTCAGTCAAAGGTCTAAAGAGCTATGTTAGTTTTGCCCATTTCACTCGACAGAAGATACCCGTCTTTCTCACAACGTATGTGTGTATGTATGTATGTATGTATGTATATAGTACACACACATATACACGATGTTGATATATTAACCCTTAATTCAAAGTTTGATTTCAGGGAAACAGCAGCAAGCATCTATGTGTCAAAGTCCTGTTAATTTCTTCATGAGCATGAAATGGATGAGCATCTGCTGGAAACACAGATTTGAAAGAGTGACAATTGGAATTGCACATACTTTTATTACTTTATTTTATAAAATAATTTATATTTTATTTATAAATTTATTTTTATTTCTATTATTTATATTTATTTATAAATAACACTTTTATTAACTCCAAGTTTTAATATTCTTTCAAGAAATACCTATAGAAAAATCCAACTAAGTTGGCTGGGTTAAACTAAAATTCATGCAAGCACACTTCTTGAGGAATAAGAATCTGAAGATAATAAGTTAGTCAAGATCTGCTTACCCAGAAGTATTTTGTGCAGATCTACAATGGAAACCAGCTATGTTTGGTAAGAATATAAGGACTCCAGCTTCCAAGAAAGGATTGTTGAGCTGGTTGCATTTAGTATACCTGTACGATTCGTGGCCAAATCAGAATTTAGAGCAAAATAGGTTTCAATCAAAAGTGTAAACCAAAAATCCTTTGATAAATACTTAAATACTTTCCACATCAAAAGGACTTTCACACATCTGTTTTTCTCAGAAGGGACCAACCAAACACACACTTAAATACTTTGCCAAATTCCTGGTCTGAGTCAACAATTATAAATCTTCAGTGAAGCGAAATGAAGATATTTTCCAAAAATTAAATTTAAAAAATGGAGTGACACCATATCCATACTGAATGTTTCAGGTTTTGAACACTTTTCTTATGTCTTCATTAGTGTCACTAACAATCTGAAGACTTGGCAAGAGTTTTGTGAGGAAAGGAGTAAGAATAC
The DNA here is from genome assembly GCA_013398295.1 of Chionis minor. Classification (NCBI taxonomy): domain Eukaryota; kingdom Metazoa; phylum Chordata; class Aves; order Charadriiformes; family Chionidae; genus Chionis; species Chionis minor. The sequence continues at coordinate 1,279,177 of VZSF01004548.1, forward strand.
CTGGGATTTATAAAACTCTCCCAAGGTCCATGCATTCCTGTCTGCCAGAGAGTTACCAAATTTATATGCTCCGTAATCTAATATTCAGAATTTTAGTTTGGTTGATCTATCTTTAGCTTCAAGCATTGTCCAAAGGCAAAAATATTTGGAGGACAGGGCCCACCTAGCTTGTTCACTGAACTTTTTAGCATGCAGAAAATAATTTTTAAAACAGGAAAAGAAATAAGTGAAAAATTATTTATGTCAAAGCCAAGTAATTAATGCAGATATAAAATGTCAACAGACCTAGTAAAAACACATATTTGAAAAATATTCTATTACCTTATAGCAAGTTTATGCTTAGAATAATAATAATGTTACCCAGGAAGCATGTCTAGCAGCCCTTAACCCAAAACTCTGCATGTGTGAACAGACTTTGAATACTTGCACTCTTTTTGTGGCTATGAAAGGGTGATACGTGGGCTTTGATCTTTTAATAACTCTGCTTAAGAGGGCTTAACTGGAGGAATTAATCAGCAGTCTTCTGAAATGCATTAATTAATTCTGCTTTGGAAATTATTATTATATAACCATATTACATAAGCCAGGTCATCTAAACTTTACATTCATCTGGTAACTTGTGTGAAAATCAAGAGAGGCGCTCTGCATTACAACAAGGAACAGAAACCACTGCACAGTATGATAGGACACTTAACAAGTGAAACGTTCAAATCGCATTACTGTAAAAGTAACAATTTAGGGGGATGCCCTCAAAAATTTAGTGGGAATAATTAAAGGAATCTAAAATATGACTTCTCTTTTTTTTCCACTTTCTTTGAACTAAGTGAGTTAGCACGATATCCTTTGTATTTTTCAGACAGTATTAATTTTCAGGACTGTGAGGGGGAAGGCCTGGAGGGCAAACTTGAAAAAGATTAGTCTAATTCAAGTCCTATATACAGAAGAGAGAGTTTTATCTGTCAATTTGAAAGAGAACTTTAAAGACGCTGTGATATGGAGCGGAATTATCACTACTATTAATTGCACAGGCATATTAAAAAGACCCTAGAAAGTGACCTCCTCTAATACAGAGAATGCATGTAGAAAAATATGTCTTAATCTTCTTTTCTGTGCTGAGATAAATGTCAAGTGTATCTATCACCTCAATTAACCATAGGAAAAAAGCTGTCAAAATCTAATTCTTTTTTTGACAAGGCGTTTATTCTGAAACCAGCAGAGGGAGAAACAGGCACTTGTATTAGAAAGAGATGAGTGTCAAAGGGTTCTGAAACACATGGTGAGTTTTCCATGTGCGAAATGCTGATTAGAACCATGGTAAATCAGTGCTAGTGTGTTCTGGGTTTGTTGCCTGAGCTACAGTAAAACTGAGGGCTTTGTGGCATGGTTTACTTCAGCATTGAGGTTACATTAACAAAAGAATGTTTTTCAGCTACAGTACCATGCAAAATGCGGAAGAAGTGGTGAAATGAAAGAACCTTAACTTCAGCAACATTAAAGACTATTTTACAGAATATTGTAAAACATATTTATTGTGATAGTTTATTTACTCTCTAATTTTTTCCTTTAAATAGAATTGAAACCTTTTTGTTCCTTTCCCTGTTACATCAATGTGATCTCATCAGGGTATTAGGATGGGCATTCCCTTAATCAGCTTGATTCACTCACACACAGAAGTGTTCCTATGCTAACCTTGTTTTTTGCAGAAAAGCAATAAAAGGCAAAGCAGAAAAACAATATTTACACATATCTTCTTCATAATTGAGCTTTGAAAGCAAAATAACTGACCTACTAATAAAACTTTAATATTAAGGACAGCTTGAAAGAATTCTGCCAAGTAATTGGTACAACCAAACATTGCTTCAGTTGGAAACCATGCAGAAGAGGAAAATTGCCTATCTAAAGCAATGCATTTAGAAAGAGCAATTTGGGATCATGAGATTGCCTTAAAAATCATCCAGGTTTCTTTCTTAATTTTAAAAATCTGATGTGTGCCTGTGTACGTGCATGCACATTCATTTAGGTTTTTGAGACTCTTGCCTAAAACAAGAGAGTTTGAAACTTCTTTTGTTTTAAATGACACTGGAGCTTTTCATGCAAAGTATTAATTTTAAGTGGGGAAGGGAATGACTGTAAGGATTGAGATTGAAATACAGTAAAAAATCTAGAATTTTGCAACCTCCAGAGCTAAATCATTTCATATCTCTCGAGAGGAGATGAGCCTCAGAGCATTACTATAATGTTCTTTGCCATCATCCTTTTCCCAGAAACAAACGATGCCCAGAAAAGCTATATATATATATACACACACACACACTGGAAATATACGTGACCTACAGTGTTTATTAGAAGACAGAGGTGCATTCAAGGATTAAAACAATTGCATTTCACAAAAAGGACAGGCTTCCCTAGGGAAAGCTCTAGGATTGCTTGTTAGCTGTAGCACAACTGAAAAACAGATCAGTCCTCCACTTGTTTACATTGTCATATGCTTTTGAATTCAGTGGCACTCTGTCATATCGTGTCACAACTGGCACTCTGTTTCCATAAGAGTAACACAAATAACAGATCCTAAAAGCTTACTAATACAAACAGGAGTCCTCAGGCAGGTGCCTGCTTCACTATATTTTTTGCCTGCTGTTCCAAACATCACTCCAAATTAAAAATTAGCCAAGTCAGAAACACGTCAGGTATGTTCTGCTTACAGGACTTCTCTTCACACGACCAATGGGTACAGCATGCAGTCCTGCTAGCCATAATGAAAGCATGCACGAACATGCTAATATAAAATTATTCAAAACAAGAAAATAAGAAGTACTACCCATATTTCTGAAAACATAGATTATGGAAATTAAATTATTTCCACAACGTACAATAAAGCAAACAACCATTGGGCAAATATTAATTATGGCATAGAGAATTCAGGTGACGTGCAGGCTTTGAGAACTGAGAAATTTTCTACTTGCTCTTTCTTAAACTCATCCAAAGGAATTTGCATAGAAAAGTCTTGGTATTCTGGGGAAATTATATGAATAAAGTACAAGGCAATCATGCACATATAAAAGTGTGATTAACATCGCATAATCATTCAACACAACATTCTCTCCCATTTCGTAAGCTACACACAGTTAAAACTGGTAACAGCAGCGAAAGGAATCACTTTCCCATCTCCCACATACTGTATCAGCTATGCTGATAAACCCTGTGCTGAAAAAAACCCCAAACCAAGAATCTGGAAGTCGTTTGGGTTTTTTTGTTGGTTTTTTTTTTTTTANAAATTTAAAAAATGGAGTGACACCATATCCATACTGAATGTTTCAGGTTTTGAACACTTTTCTTATGTCTTCATTAGTGTCACTAACAATCTGAAGACTTGGCAAGAGTTTTGTGAGGAAAGGAGTAAGAATACCTGGGATTTATAAAACTCTCCCAAGGTCCATGCATTCCTGTCTGCCAGAGAGTTACCAAATTTATATGCTCCGTAATCTAATATTCAGAATTTTAGTTTGGTTGATCTATCTTTAGCTTCAAGCATTGTCCAAAGGCAAAAATATTTGGAGGACAGGGCCCACCTAGCTTGTTCACTGAACTTTTTAGCATGCAGAAAATAATTTTTAAAACAGGAAAAGAAATAAGTGAAAAATTATTTATGTCAAAGCCAAGTAATTAATGCAGATATAAAATGTCAACAGACCTAGTAAAAACACATATTTGAAAAATATTCTATTACCTTATAGCAAGTTTATGCTTAGAATAATAATAATGTTACCCAGGAAGCATGTCTAGCAGCCCTTAACCCAAAACTCTGCATGTGTGAACAGACTTTGAATACTTGCACTCTTTTTGTGGCTATGAAAGGGTGATACGTGGGCTTTGATCTTTTAATAACTCTGCTTAAGAGGGCTTAACTGGAGGAATTAATCAGCAGTCTTCTGAAATGCATTAATTAATTCTGCTTTGGAAATTATTATTATATAACCATATTACATAAGCCAGGTCATCTAAACTTTACATTCATCTGGTAACTTGTGTGAAAATCAAGAGAGGCGCTCTGCATTACAACAAGGAACAGAAACCACTGCACAGTATGATAGGACACTTAACAAGTGAAACGTTCAAATCGCATTACTGTAAAAGTAACAATTTAGGGGGATGCCCTCAAAAATTTAGTGGGAATAATTAAAGGAATCTAAAATATGACTTCTCTTTTTTTTCCACTTTCTTTGAACTAAGTGAGTTAGCACGATATCCTTTGTATTTTTCAGACAGTATTAATTTTCAGGACTGTGAGGGGGAAGGCCTGGAGGGCAAACTTGAAAAAGATTAGTCTAATTCAAGTCCTATATACAGAAGAGAGAGTTTTATCTGTCAATTTGAAAGAGAACTTTAAAGACGCTGTGATATGGAGCGGAATTATCACTACTATTAATTGCACAGGCATATTAAAAAGACCCTAGAAAGTGACCTCCTCTAATACAGAGAATGCATGTAGAAAAATATGTCTTAATCTTCTTTTCTGTGCTGAGATAAATGTCAAGTGTATCTATCACCTCAATTAACCATAGGAAAAAAGCTGTCAAAATCTAATTCTTTTTTTGACAAGGCGTTTATTCTGAAACCAGCAGAGGGAGAAACAGGCACTTGTATTAGAAAGAGATGAGTGTCAAAGGGTTCTGAAACACATGGTGAGTTTTCCATGTGCGAAATGCTGATTAGAACCATGGTAAATCAGTGCTAGTGTGTTCTGGGTTTGTTGCCTGAGCTACAGTAAAACTGAGGGCTTTGTGGCATGGTTTACTTCAGCATTGAGGTTACATTAACAAAAGAATGTTTTTCAGCTACAGTACCATGCAAAATGCGGAAGAAGTGGTGAAATGAAAGAACCTTAACTTCAGCAACATTAAAGACTATTTTACAGAATATTGTAAAACATATTTATTGTGATAGTTTATTTACTCTCTAATTTTTTCCTTTAAATAGAATTGAAACCTTTTTGTTCCTTTCCCTGTTACATCAATGTGATCTCATCAGGGTATTAGGATGGGCATTCCCTTAATCAGCTTGATTCACTCACACACAGAAGTGTTCCTATGCTAACCTTGTTTTTTGCAGAAAAGCAATAAAAGGCAAAGCAGAAAAACAATATTTACACATATCTTCTTCATAATTGAGCTTTGAAAGCAAAATAACTGACCTACTAATAAAACTTTAATATTAAGGACAGCTTGAAAGAATTCTGCCAAGTAATTGGTACAACCAAACATTGCTTCAGTTGGAAACCATGCAGAAGAGGAAAATTGCCTATCTAAAGCAATGCATTTAGAAAGAGCAATTTGGGATCATGAGATTGCCTTAAAAATCATCCAGGTTTCTTTCTTAATTTTAAAAATCTGATGTGTGCCTGTGTACGTGCATGCACATTCATTTAGGTTTTTGAGACTCTTGCCTAAAACAAGAGAGTTTGAAACTTCTTTTGTTTTAAATGACACTGGAGCTTTTCATGCAAAGTATTAATTTTAAGTGGGGAAGGGAATGACTGTAAGGATTGAGATTGAAATACAGTAAAAAATCTAGAATTTTGCAACCTCCAGAGCTAAATCATTTCATATCTCTCGAGAGGAGATGAGCCTCAGAGCATTACTATAATGTTCTTTGCCATCATCCTTTTCCCAGAAACAAACGATGCCCAGAAGCTATATATATATATACACACACACACACTGGAAATATACGTGACCTACAGTGTTTATTAGAAGACAGAGGTGCATTCAAGGATTAAAACAATTGCATTTCACAAAAAGGACAGGCTTCCCTAGGGAAAGCTCTAGGATTGCTTGTTAGCTGTAGCACAACTGAAAAACAGATCAGTCCTCCACTTGTTTACATTGTCATATGCTTTTGAATTCAGTGGCACTCTGTCATATCGTGTCACAACTGGCACTCTGTTTCCATAAGAGTAACACAAATAACAGATCCTAAAAGCTTACTAATACAAACAGGAGTCCTCAGGCAGGTGCCTGCTTCACTATATTTTTTGCCTGCTGTTCCAAACATCACTCCAAATTAAAAATTAGCCAAGTCAGAAACACGTCAGGTATGTTCTGCTTACAGGACTTCTCTTCACACGACCAATGGGTACAGCATGCAGTCCTGCTAGCCATAATGAAAGCATGCACGAACATGCTAATATAAAATTATTCAAAACAAGAAAATAAGAAGTACTACCCATATTTCTGAAAACATAGATTATGGAAATTAAATTATTTCCACAACGTACAATAAAGCAAACAACCATTGGGCAAATATTAATTATGGCATAGAGAATTCAGGTGACGTGCAGGCTTTGAGAACTGAGAAATTTTCTACTTGCTCTTTCTTAAACTCATCCAAAGGAATTTGCATAGAAAAGTCTTGGTATTCTGGGGAAATTATATGAATAAAGTACAAGGCAATCATGCACATATAAAAGTGTGATTAACATCGCATAATCATTCAACACAACATTCTCTCCCATTTCGTAAGCTACACACAGTTAAAACTGGTAACAGCAGCGAAAGGAATCACTTTCCCATCTCCCACATACTGTATCAGCTATGCTGATAAACCCTGTGCTGAAAAAAACCCCAAACCAAGAATCTGGAAGTCGTTTGGGTTTTTTTGTTGGTTTTTTTTTTTTTAATTCCAAGAAATAAAAGTACTAGCCAATGAAGCTTTACTCCAGTAATGATAACACACTCTAAATTAGATCTGAATATGTGTTCCTCCCTTCTCTCAACTACCAGGCAAAACGGGCACATGCTCTTCTCAACTAGAAATCTAGACTTGTGGGCTTCTAGCCATTGTCAAAGTGGGATTTCCAGCTTAAGCCCAGCTGGGCTCCAGCTCTCCAGTACCGCCCTCACATGCCTCAGGAGGCCTTACTTATAGCTCTAACACACAGCAAAGATAAAAAGCACCCACTGAGCCTCAGCAGCGGTTTACATGTATGTTTTTAAGCTTGCAGCAAAGGTAAGATAGTTCAAGTTTGCTCAATCCTGCTTTCGATTGCAGACTAACTTTACTATAAATGCATTGGTCTATCTCATGACGTCGGAACATGCACTGAGTTACCTTGGCTCACCTAATGGGTGACATTATCTGGCTTACAGCATTTGTGTGGGTATCAAACAGGACAGGGGATCTGTGGTCCTTGAAGGACAACATAAAGTGCAGGATGCATGTTGGTGCTTTTAAATGGGAAACCATTGAGATATTTAGCAGAAACTTACAGGTCACAGATAGTAGTGATACAGCACAGGTTTCTGCCATGAGAGAAGAGTGAAAGATACAGCAGTCCATTCCCAGCCCAGAAGCTCAACACTGACACATGCCAAAGTCCTCCACACTCAGCAGGCCACGTGTGGCTTTGCAATGCAGCAGGTGATAGTACAGAAGCAGGGGTGGTGCGCACAGAGCGCTGCTCTGCGGATTCAAGGAGGCAGCCTGCATCTGGTCAGTTTATGCTGGACCAGTAACAAGAACTCTAGTTGCTGCTGCTCCTTGGTTCTGGTGCAGGTGCCAAGAAGTCATCAAAAAACAGCTCAAGATCCCATCCGGTCAGAAGAAAATATCACTTTGAACCAGTCAGGGTCCTGATCTTTTTTGATTCCCAGTACAATATTTTTCTTTGCCCTTTTTACCCCTCTTTTCCTGAATCTGCGCTTGCACTGAAGAGTACTCTTATTAAACAAGTTTCCGTTACCAAATCAAGGCACACACTTGCCTCCACTCATTGTTCACAATATCACAGATCATCATGTAGCGGCTCTTCTGAGGCTGGCGCTCATTTTGCAGGTAGCAAGAGAGACAGGGAGCAGTTAGGTCACTGTTCCTGTGTCCCTGTCTGAGCTACAGCACTTAGCTGGAAGGTGAGAAAGCAGCTTGTCTTCAGCTCTAGTTTCTCACCCACTTGATCCCAGGGTTTTACTGAAGTTGATACTTCTTCCTGACACAGGCGGTACCTACCTACCTAGCACCAGTCTCTGGCCAGGAACAGAGAGAAACCTCCGTATTCTGTCTGTCTTGAGGCACCAGATGCATTGACAGTACTTACTTCACATCCGCTTTAATATGAATAAAAAATTTATATGGATGTTTATTTAGAAGTCACACAGTCTGTTACTACATAAAACTGAAGCGTTGTGCTGGATAAAACCCACATAACAGTGTGAGTAGTTGCACCGTAATAGCGAAATTACTCCTTCCAACTTATTTTGAGCTCTTTTGAACACAGTTTCATAAAGCTCACTTGTATGAACATTCTGAGGATTCCCTCTTGATAAAAAAGTCCATTTTTAAAGAGGATTTCATAAGGTGATGGTGTTTGCGCCTCTCTCATCCCTCCCTCTATCCTGGGAAAGAGATAAGATGTCAGATTTTAAGAGTATCCATATGACTTAATGAGTTAAGGGAGCTGGTAAGATTATGAAGGCACTCTAAGGGGATTCTTTGTGGAAGACATTATAAAAAAGCAGTGTAGCCACTTTTATCACTACCGTAAATGCCTGCCCAAAGCACTTGGGTACTTCATAAAATTAAAAATGAAGAGAACAAGGCACCCTAACTGCAAGGGACAGAGTACAGTCCATTCCACCGTGCTCATTTCTGTAACCTGATTCGCACCCTGCCATCAAAATACTCTGATGACAGTTGATTGTGGAAGAGCTTGAATGCTACAATGAACAATTCTTGTCTAGTGAAAGATAGTTGATCTACCGCCAGCACACTTCTGTCATAGCCTATGATTAATATAATACAGAAAAGGAAAAGATTCAACTGGACCTTTCGATTCAAATACCGCTGTTTCTATTTAGAACTAGTAAACGTTAGACAATGATTTTGTTTCGTTCGAGCCAAAACAAAACAAAAATTTATCTGAAGTGTGCAGTGTTTGCCTTCCCAATTTATATTTTTCTGTGCTGAACAGGAAGATTTAAGAGGGTGAAAGAGATACAATCAGGATTAGCAAACCAGTAAAATCTTACAGTGAACAGGAAAGCATGAAGATTTGTATAAATATTTGCAGGAACTGAAAAGAGCAGATGCACAGTTAAATAATCCAGAGTATGTGTGTACACTTGCTTTTAAAAGAAAATATCTCTGTCCCAATCTAAAATGTAATTAGACAAAGAGAATGCTTTCATCAGCTGGACAGCTCCAAAATCCTTCAAGAGTCTGGGTTTGTTACAAAAAAACACCCAAAAAAACCCCAAACAAAAACACCACAAAACCACACACCACAACTATATAGGGAAGATATTGTTGCGGGAAGAAGCTTCAAAGTATATTTTTATTAATGTATACTTGGAGGTCAGTTTTTCTAAACGGGCTTTTCAGCTTGCATTGATAACTACTCCCAATACAGCTTTAAAAATAACAATATTGAACCCAAAAATAAGTAGAAGAGTTAGGTGAAATTCTATTGGCATGGTTTAAAATGTCTATACAAACATCAGCTCCTGTCCCCTGAAAGGCTGGGCCTCTGTCTAAAGGAGATATGCCCAATTCATGTGTCTGCATCATTACTGTTTGCCTGTAATATGGTTTTGCATAGCCGTGCCAGTTCCTACCGAGTGTGAGAAGACTCGCAGAGTGTGAAATCTTGCAAACTAAATGAGCCATAGGAACAGTTTGCACAAATCTCATGTGATCAGCGTGGTAACCTAGTCACCTAGTATGTTATTTCCATTATTAGTAATAGCAATTATTCAGGCAAATAAATGACAGAATAAACCCCTTGGTCTCAATGTTTGAGCAGCGCTGGGTCTGAAAAAGGATTATTATGTTTTTCCATGCCCAAAGAGCAACTGTATGCTAATGTACCCCCTTCCTTCACTAAGCTGCAGGGAAAGAGGCTTGTCAAAGAGGCTCTCGGACAGCTCACACTAATGCAAGCATGCTCTCTCGAGCAGGCAGGCTACAGAAAATGAGCTAGGGTGTCTTGAGTGTAATAGAAAATTGATGGCAGTTGGAAGAGAGTAGCTTGTCAGTCAGGGGAAGCCTCCAGGTTGGTGCACAGTGCTGAGAAAAGGGATTTAGTGGGAGCTTTTTGCCTCTCATCACTGCCCAGGGAGGGTCCAACCTTGCTCCCCAGCATGGGGAATCTTGGAACTACTCCCCTGCCTTTCCCCAAAAGGCACCAACACAACCAGGAAGTTTCGGTTTATATTTTCTTTGCCTCCGACCCTAGAGAAATTGTGCATTGTCATCTGCAGCTTTGTTGTGCTGCAAGGAAAAGAGTACAGTATTCCTCTCAGTCTCTAAATGCTGCCCACAAAGAAAAGCTGACAGCAGACAGTCATTAAAATGCACAGCAAAACAAAATAAAAGAATTTACCTAGAGGAAGACACCAAAAAAAAAAAGTAAGAACAGTCAATAAAAGCGTCCTATTTCTGAAGAAACTGATGAGAAATGAGAAATTGCATTTTCACAACTGAGTTGACCTATCCTTTGCCAAACATGTCAAAACAGGTTTTAGTTCTACTTCATTTACAGCTACCTTCAAATAGACAATTATGTGCAGTTAATGAGCACAAGTTTCTCAGGAGGTTTTGCTTTTAGATTCTGTTTTTTTGGAGGGATGGGGGTTGGTTCTTTTGGTGTTTGGGGTTTTGAAGGGTTTTATTTATTGTTTTGTTGCAGTTCTGTTACGAGTTGTAGTTTGGTTTTTTTCATTGGTTTTGGGTGTGGTTTTTTTAAAATAAACCAAACACAATGTACTGTCAAAATTCAAATTTTTTCTGATAAATTTAGGAGAGGAAGAAGAGAAAACCACAACCCAAGCTAGCAGTGAACCATTTGTCTGCCCAAATATAGACATTCACTTGGCTAAGTAAAGATGGCCTGTTTGCGATCGCACTCATATATGACAACGACAAGAGAAGTAGAAGGTGTAGGACAGAAACCCCTTAGTAATCCATCACCATCTGCTCAAATTTTGCCACCAAAAAAATCTGTGCAACTGAACCTTGAGGAGACATTGAGAAGACCTTCAAGTTCTTTAGAATGAACATATAAACAGTGATTAAAATTCATTATGAGTCCTAGTATCCTCATTTTCAACCCATTAGTATGAGTGAGTTTTGCAGAAATGCCTGACACAAAACCTTTTAACCTCTTACAGATCAAGTGTGAGAAAAACAGTGTTTTTACCCCTGAAGCTGAGAACTCAAGTGGTTATATACCAGGTGAATGCAATAGCACTGTTTAGGATCAGATTTACGAAGCGAGCTTCAAGATACAGTTCTCTTGGGATGGGCATCTAAACAGTAAAAGAAAGTAAGCAGAACTGAAACAATAGTCATTTCTGGTTCTTAGCCTGAGAGCAACATCCCTTTAGCACTAATGTATCCCTTCCATATTTAATTATGGATGTACTATTGCAGACATGACATAGATTAATGATTGTTGAGGAGTCCTTGTGAATCATGCCACGTACAACAGAGTTCCTCTTTCTTCCACTCTTAATGCCTTCCTCTAATGCCTGCTCAATTAGGTTTCCCTGTCAATAACCTAAGAAAGTATGATGCATAGACTGAAGGTGATCTTAGTGATGACATCAATATCTTTAATGTAATGAATATGAGCAACGAACTACTCTAAAATGAATGTCAATTTTCTGGAAGTTTCTGCTCTTTTATCAAACTTTTGCCTCACTTCTTTTTGGGTTTGGATGCCATGATTAATATTTTTTTTTTTCTGATTAATGCAGGACTCAGCCAAGAAACAGGGCAGGATTAGGGTTATAGAACTGGTACATAGGGCCTGGCCCAAGAAGCACCAAGCAGTGAAACGACACACACACATGGATCTAAGAGGAAATTCCACAGCTCCATTCAGCTGCGGGGACATCTCCCTGCTCCCAGCTCTGTCTGCATCCCAGCCAGGTGCTGGGGAAAGACCTGCACATACCTCTGGGAAGGGGCTGGAGCACACAGGCCAGGAATGCAGAGCCCACCACCCCAGAACAGTCTCGAAGCAACAGCCAGATGGATAGCCCCAGACGTAAGCCCCTTTGCTGGGTCATTCAATTTTATTAGATCTTGAGCATGGCTTCATTACATGTCCTAAAGAGAGCTCTAATACTGAGATGTTGTCTTGATCCATCTTTTATTTCTGGAGATAATCATCAATTGCTTTCACCAGCCTTGCAAACTAGCCCCAACATAAAGAAAGAACATTAGAAAGATCACAGAAAGATTAGAAAGACCTTTCAGTGGTGGAGAAGGAAAAAGATAAATAACATGCTACTGAACATTTTTGAAAAAAGCTCAAGTTTTCCTACATTTAGGAAATAGTAGTAACGCAGTCAGACATTATTCAAGAGAAATAAAAATTATCCTTCAACAGAAGTTTTTAATCAAGGCTGCAAGACTGAACTTTCTCCCTAAAAATTGCTGTGCTTCAGTCATAATTCAATGGACTTGGTGAAAACAGTTTTTAAATCCACTTGTATTATAGGTCAAGGTGGATCAAAATAGTTGAAAGCGATCCTTTCCTGCTTTCATATTTACGTCTCCAAAATCTAGGAGCTTTTATTTAGTTCACTTGGAATCAAATTATCAGGAAGCAATTAGCCCTTCTTAAAATGGAAAAAGACTATATCATGCTCGCTTATTTTTAATACCTCTTATCACATACAACAGGGAATACTGAGGATCAAGGGAGAAAGATCACTGCTCACAAAGAAAAGCATGCATTAGGCAGATACACAATATACCTCAGAAAAACCCACTGCTCTTGCCACCTCATATTCCTGAGCTCCAAATATTATACACAGTGTTTAAAGATTTTTTGGCAACTGATGCGCTGGAAGACTGCTTATAGCCTTGAGAGATTGCATCAATGTTTCTTGGAGAACAAAGGACTATAACTGGATTACTGTACATTTTATTTATCTTGCACTGATGTGCCTTTACAAACCAGGACCCCTTCATCCTAGGCATTATAGAAGTACATAATAAAGGAGACAGGCACAGATACTCAAAGATGGGACAACTAACACTGGCCTCTGGTGGCCTGTGCAGAAACTGGCCAGACTCTGGTAATTTCTGAGATGAAACCACACTTTCCTTTGGGAAGACCCCACCCGTAGTGCCTGGCCCTGTGGTGTTAATTAACCACCTGCTACCTAGGATTGAATGGGGTAAGGAACCCTGACCTGCAGCTTATTTTCCTAAGCCAGCCAAGTCACATTCACTGTTCAGCCTCTCAAACCCTCCACAGCTTCACTCTCATCTCTGCTTGTCTGGTTTGCTGAAGGAACAGCCAGTTCCCCCAGCCCTAAGGTGCCAAGTGTGCTTTTGCCCACAGTAATGAGACACCCCACTCCACATCAGGTAGTTCTCCTACAAAGCCTTAAAGGACTGGGCTTTTGGATGAAAGTTGCCATTTTCCTGCAATATCTGAAACAAAAAGATCATCAGTGGTGGCTAGCCAGAGGGTTACCCTGCCACTCCCGCATGCCTCCCTCTCGGCAACTGGAGCCCTGTTTCAGGTGCCTGGTTTAAGCTGCCTCCCTGCCAGCTCACAAGAATGCCTACTTCCTTCCCTAAGGGCCTGGGACAAGTGTTGCCATCTCCTGCAGCCCCAGTGCAGCCTCAAAGAACAAAGGCTTCAAATATTCACCCAGCTTTGACACACAACTTGAGGTGGAGGGAGGTTTTGCAGCAGGGACTTAGTTGACAACAGACTGGGAAAAGTTTTTGGAACTTGTCCAAGTGCTCTGGAGAATAAGTTGGGAACATTCCTTGTTACCTGCCACTCCTGAAGGGAAATTTCTTTGTCCTGGGCATCAATTTTGATTCCACTTTGGGACTTACAGGTAAGTAGGCTTGCCCTGTTATTTTCACTGGATGCATCTGGTGGAGCTGCAGGCCACTGATACCCCCTGTTTTATCAAGGGGAACAAGAATTCCCCATCAGCTGCCTCATACTAACCAGAGAGGAAGAAGGTTGCCAAGGGCTTTGGTAATTCATGCTGTCCAACCCACAGCATCAGAGCATTGTAGGAGGTTGGATTTACTGCACCCTTTGTGTGCAACAGTGGTCAACGTCCTTGCTCAGCTTTGCAATAGCATTAGAAGAACTAGTCCCATGATTTACTATTCACTTCAATGCCCTAGGCACACGTTCCCATTAAAGTAAGAGTTCCTCTTCTGCACAGGTCTGCACAAAGATCAGGTGAGAGCACTGTCAGCCACAGTGGCTGGGACAGAGCTTCAAACCATCAAACAGAATGGTTCTCCTGGTACACGTCATGGCACCCTGGGCTAGCCATGTTCCCCCTATGGCCCATGTCTCCTCTTCGTTGCAGGCACCACTCAGTGCATGTGAGCCGCGCATGTGAGCCACCTGGTAGCTCACCAGAGACTAGTTGGGTGGGCCAGAGCCCATTGGCAAGGCCAGATCCTGCACATCGGCTTCAGAGACGCAGCTTGATTCAGAGGTATTCATCCTTCTGCTGCACTGACAAAAACCAACAGGCAGTCGCCCAACATGCTCATTGTTCATTCGGGAGAAAAACAACCTCAGAACGGCTAGAAAAGGAAAAAAATGTATGGGTACTCATGGCCTAACATGTGCTTTGTCTGGTCAGTGATACTGCCAAGAAAGACGTGGCATTTGGCCAAAAAGCCTCGGCACACCAACAAAACGCACTGAAAGCTCAATTATGAGGTGGCAAAAACGGTCACGGGTGTTTGTGATGATGTGACTGAGCGCAGTGATGTATGGTATGAGCACGCAGAGCTGTTCAGGAATGACCGTGTCCATCTGTCAGAGGGTTGGATACATGACTGGATGACAGGCAATACTGGTCAGTGTGACAGATCATGCTTTCAGCACTTCATCAGAATTGCTTTCAAAGTGCTGCCTAACAACTGTCAAGTATCACCGTATCGTAGGAGTTATAAAGACATTTTCAAAGGACAATAATGAAGTAGCTTTGTGAATTACTAGGAAGAGCTCCACTCAAGCATGAGGGGCCTGGCAGGGAAAAAAAGCATGGAGACGAAAACATAAAAAGCAGGTGATAAAAATAAACCCCTTCCTTCTACCAAGCAGATCTCATCCTGAATTGTGAAGGAGATACCAAGTAGTTGATGTGAAGGGTCTGTGGCAGCAGAATAAGTCAGGGTACCTGTATATGGGGCATGCAATAACCGCACAGCTGTTGCACTACAGGACTCTCTTAGGTCACTGAGAATGCCTATACAGTGCTCCTGGTGGGACCCACTGGATTTTAATGCTCCCATTATCACTTAATATTAACAGTGATGAACACTGGATTGGTGAGAGAACTTCAGCCTGTACAGAGGCCACGTGCCTGCGTGCTACTGAAATAGCCTTTACAGAAAGACCTAGAGGCTTCTTTCTGCTACATTTTGAAACCTCCCTCAAATAGTGTTTGGAGATATTCCCTGTCTTCCTCATTCCTTTTTCTTACATTCACAAAGAGAGAGCCCTGATCCTTGCGAGAGCTGCACTGTTGGTAGATCTGTGTCTAGGCAGGTCTTTGCCCAGCCTGTGCCTCGCTGACCCTGATTCATCAGCTTGGCCTTGGACCCACCTCATCACTTGGGGTTGGTCTGGGAAGCACTGGCCCGTCACCCAAACCAGGTCACTCCCGCTGCAACCATCCCACTCACCCCACTGGCGTGCTGCAGGTCTGCACCCAGTGGTGGCACTGCCCCTGCCTGCACCGGTGCAACCCTCTGCTCCCAGCTCACCTGCCACTGCTGCTCCCTGGCAGGTAGACCTCTCTCTTGCTTTAGCCTGCCCATCATCTTCAATGTCACAGCAAAATTGGCTGAGTTTTGGTTTAGTGGATGGTCAGTATGCATTGGGTGAAGAGAAATAACTCGCTGTATTGCCCTGGGAATACTCATGGTCCAACCACCCCAGCCCCCTCAAAAAAAAAAAAATCAACCCACAAATCACTGTTTCTTGGGTATTGTCTGAACAGTCAAATGAAACGGCTGTAGTCATAAAACCCTTCCCTGCACCCCCCATAAAGGATTGGCTGGTACAGCCAACACTTCATTAGTCATCCATCAAATACTTTCTACTATTACAGCCAAAGGTGAGCCAGAGCCAGCGATCTAGAGTTTAGCAGATTAAAAGCATTCTTAGTTCCTGTAACCATTCTTTCCTGCAATAGTTTAATTTCGCTAGTCTATCATGAACATATAAAGCATTTTCATAAGCCTTACTTATTAGTTTCTTCTACTTTCTATATACATGTTTTTCTTCCTTAAGTCTTGCTTACATTCTATTTGGCTATATCCTTTTCAGACTAATTTTTTGTTACATCTACTGAAGGAAAAAGAGCTATGCAGGTGTAGAACCAGGGTGAAACTGCAACTCCATAAATTTTCCATATAAATGCACTTCTATAATGTGCATAATAAAAAAATAGCCTACTCGCATCAAGCTGTTTCACAGTTCAGGCACTGTATGAAATTTACAGTTGTAAATGGATCAAAGTATTAAAGCATTTATATGAACTTGAATATGTGAGGCTAGCCAAAATATCAAGTGAAAGAAAGCATTTTCTGATAAATATTAGTTTGATAGAAGTCTTACAGCCATTTCAGTTTGGATTATAGGTTGGGATATTTTTTTCCGTCAAGTCTTGTCAAGACCTGCCTAACTGTCCCTCCTGATTGAGGTTTTAATCCTCTTGAAATTCATGTACTACTTCTGAAAGTAATTCAGCACCTGAAACTGTTCCACCACTTCTTAAGGGATAACAGAGAGTCAGACAGTCCATGACAACATCTTTCACAAAAGAAATTACTATCTACTTGTAGCAAAAAGATTGCAAAGTAAATATTTGTGTGTACACACACACTGTATATATGTATATATATTAATGTACGTATAAATAATGTACAAATAAAAACATCTCATGAATTACATGAAAATCAAGACTAACCTTCAGAAACTAAGTGTCCACCAAACATTTTTAGTAGTTGGGGTTAAAATTTTCTGCTCTTAAATCCTGTGTAAATCACATAGTCCTAAAGGGTCTGAGCTTTTTGTTGTTGTTTCCAAGAGCTTAGCTTTCAGACATTTTGAAAGAAAAATAACTCTTTATGTGAGGAAAAACAGCTACAAGGCTTGCCACCTGCTGCGGGGACCTGCATCAATGAGTTAATCTGCAGGAACACTCAATTATAAAGCCAAGAATACACTTCCTTTCTAGCCCATCATGACACTTCTAACTATGCAAAAACACTAGAGATTTTGGACACTCGGAAGCATCACCTCAGCCATTGGATGAATGCCCTTCACTAAGAAGAAATCTAGAGTTATTCAAGTTGTGGCATGAAGAATAGTGACTGCAATGGTAGACTGGTATACTGACTTGAAGTCCCTTGATTCCTTCCACCCAGAGTTCAGTCCATTTCAGAAGCCCAATTAAATCAGTCAGACTTTGGAAGGGGAGAGACAGCCAGTAACTGCAAGAGCAGTTGCAAAACTGGACCTAAATGAACAAAATAAAGATGGGGGAAGAGGGCACAGGGCACAACTCCACCTTACAGAAAGGAAATGAAATAAGGGTACGAACCATTTAATGGACTTGCCTTGTTATCAGAATTTGTCTGTGAATAAGCTGTGAATTAAATCAGCATCCAATCCCATAAGCCACAAACCATCCACTTCTTAAGCCAGCCATAAGCAGATCTTCCCTCTTAACATGAATGATGGATTTTCTGAACAGAAGCATAATTCAGGCATTTCTATGGATTAGGTCATTTCTGATCACCAGAATCATATGAATATATTCTTCCTAATGAGAATTTAACAGGAAAGTAAAATAAGTTTTCTAAGAAGGGATTGAATTAGTATTCAAAGCAGATATATTAAAAAAAAGAGTTTCTTAAAAAAAGAGCATCTAAACCTGTAAATCTAAATAACCCATTATGGTCTCTCTTATATTAGATCAACAGGTTTTACTTTATTGTGGATGTGTTACCAAGAAAGATAAATCATTTGACATAAAAATCAAGTAACTGCAACAGAATATTGTCACTAAATCAGTCTATCCACACAAAAATTAGTCTCTTATCTTTTGATTTGCCTTTCTTTTATTTTTGATGAGTTTGCAGAGTCTCTATCCAGCTGGACAAAGGTGCCAATCTGGAAGGTTTCTTGTTTCTGTGCATTTGAACTGATCAACAAATGTTTACCACCATTTATTTTTGAAACAGTATGCCATAAAACTGGAATAACTTTGCTGTTGTTTAAGCAAACACATTACTTAAGGAAGAGAGTATTCTTATAATTTTGTATCTCATACAAATCTTGGTAACATTTGCTTTTTTTGTTTTATCACGTAACTCCACAATTAACAGAGAATTCCTTAATATGCTTTTCATGTGAACTAGAAAGAGGAAATAAACTCCTCAGTGGCATTTAAAAGATAATCAAGTTTTAAGCATTAACTTGGCCTATGCATCATCTAAACTTTAAATGAATTGATGCCAAGTTACGTATTACTATTTAATTCTGGCTCGACAGCCTCTAGGGATGTCTCAATCTTCTTGTGCTTCAATGCTCATATACTGTTATTGTGTATCAATGAATATAATCCGAATGAGCGTATAAATTTAAAATAGCAAAGCTGTTGCATGGTAGACAAACTGGAATTGTTATAGACAGTTTGCACCAATTTAAAAAGTTCAGCCAGTTAACTAAATACCTGAGGCGATCTTTCAGCCTTCAAAGTTGGGGAAAAGGTCTATTTCAGCACCAAAGAGTAATTATATCCAGCCTAGTGACTGGCAGTTGAGTTTACAAAAAGGTTACGAAAGCCCTATAGGTCAGCATAGCCAAATAACATTGAGGCAACTGCACTGAGATAGCTTAGAAGAAAACAGTAATTGAGGAACAGAAATGTCAACACTTAATCATAGTCCTCACAATTTTTACTAGGTCGGGAGAAAACATTTGATACCAAGCTACAAAATAGCCTTTGGAAACCAATATCAGCTGTATGTGGAAGTGATCTAGATGTTACTTTTTCCTAGGGACACTGTTTTTTCCTGCCTTCTGACTACAGCAGTTATAGGAAGTGCTCATACAACAAATAGCACAAATTACTAGGTGTGGAAAAATTCTGCAGCAAAGAGTTACCTCCCTGAATAATGTAAATTTCATCAAGCATTATTAACAGCCAAAAGCATTCCCTGAAAGATCTTAAGAAAAACATGGCTTGAGGCCATATGAAGACTACTTATTGCTTAAGAGCAATCCAATTGCCTTAGACATTCTGATATCATTGTCCCTTGCTGTTTTATACTAAAGGAAAAGGCCCACATGTTACCATAAGATTTCAGAAAGAAGAGATGACCCGTTGAGCAGATGATAAAACCACAATTCCAGGCCCAGAATATTATTGCCATCCCATCATACAGAAAGCAGTGACTGGAGAAGAGAGGTGGTCACAGTAACTTAGACAACATACGTCGTCCTGGCACTACTCTATAGGTGAATCACAGCACAAAATATCCCCTTTTCCCTCTCATTGCTTGTATGTTCACAAAGGGGCACAAGTCCTGCTAGATAGCCCTACTGTGCCATATGGGGCAAAACAGCGGAGTGACTTAACAAAACACTGTTTGCAGCATCATGAAAACAAACAAAAAAAATAAAATAGCCTCTTTTTGGCTCAAAAAATAGAATTTATTTTGAAATCTCTCAAATACGCTCTCTGCACCAAGATGGCCACAGAATCACAACAGGTATTGCTTTCTTCTGACTGAGCTCATGGGATACTCTCAGCCTCAGAAAAACAAACAGGGAAGGAAAATATCACCACATAATTCTGAGAATATAAGCACCTAAGTAGCATTGCCTTGAAGAGCGAGCTCAACTGATTTACTGCTCTTAAAGCAGGCAAGGGAGAAGGCACCCTCAAGCTAGATGAAGAGATTAAGTGAGGAAATTACTGTTATAGGAGTGACTTAATTTTCATTGATCTAATTCCTGACAGACATATCGGCAGTGAAGCGTTTCCTAACTGTGGGTTCCTCCTTCCTCAGGTATCCCTCCTCATGTTTTTACCACAGAAGCAGAACAACAGAATCAAAGAACGGAGGAAATACTTAAAGTTTTTCTCAAATTGACAATTAGTACTCCTCTTGGGTAAAAGCTGCCTCATGCTGTTCTGCCTTTATAAAAGATTTGCTGAATATCAGTACAAGGATGTTATCGTAATACAGAAATGTCACTGGATCAAATTCCTGAGGTAAAATATTGCATATATTTCTCTTTTATTTGTTGGCCCTTTTTAAACATTTTGAAGGTAGCCCAATGAGTTTTACCTGAATCCTTAACTGCAAAAGTAGGGCGTAATTGCAAATATTAAGGCTTCATAATCTCTACGACTTATTGCCTACAGAATATTTTATTATCACCATTTTGCTCAAATGACAGCAATAGTTCTTTTCTGGCAGTACATCCGGAGGCACAAAATTGGTATTGGGGCAGAAATCAGCAGCTTTATTTAACAGACATAAAATTCTTGACCAAAAATAGGGTTTATATTCAAAATACATTAGCTGATCTGTTTAATCAAAATGGCACAAGAGACTGTTGGACACTGTCCCCAATAAGCTGGTGTACTCTAATGGCAATAAATGCATTCTGTTTACAGCTTAGTTTTTAAACACAGTAGTCAATGTGGTGACATGCATATGGAGAAAACAAAGTCTGAGTGCACTAATATATTTTCCACCTTGCATATTTTAAGCCCTAAGAGTCCAAATGAAGCCAACAGAAAACATTATCATCATTGTTGTTATATCCAACTAGGATCAGGTTTCCAGGTGGATGTTATACTGTATTTTGACATGTGCATAGCAACATCTGAAAGAAAGATTCAGGTCTCCTAATCAGAAACGTGACCTTCAAACATAACAGAAAGTCACTATGCATAAGCAAGAGAAAAATATTTACTTTTTGGTTCTATATCCATTGTTGCTGACACGTGGCAGCATTTTCTATAATTCCCAACTCTTGGTAGAAAAAAAAATAGTCAGGTGATGGGTTTATTTATTACATTTCTAGCTCCCCTTGTTTAAAAGAAAAGCTTAAAGATCTAACTCAGGTACACTCTCAATACTAAGATACTAAAGGTAAATAAAAAACCAGCATAGATTCTATCTATTTTATATCACCATTTTTGTAATAGTCATTCTTTTAAGTGAAGGCACAAGACTGGATCACGGTTGAAAGCCTGGTCTTGCTGAGCTTTACTTTTTCCAGTCCTCCATAAATTTTTAGTATGAAATTGTAATTGACTTAATTCCATGAGATTCTTTTAAGCCTACTCTGTCTTGAAGAACACAAAACCAGCATGTTTTGTGCTTTGACGCTGTGAGATATATTAAAGATATATTAAACACATCTGTAGAATTTCTTGTTTAAACATACACAGACATATGAAATACATCTATCGAGCCCATTGGTCCATATGGATGTGAGGTGGTGGCAACAATAATGTAGCATCACCATGACTACATAAAGACTTAAGAAATAACCTGCACTATCTGTGAGGACCTGATGAAAAAGTCTTCCTCACTGCAATATTGGCTGAGATAGGAACTATTGTACTTTCTCCATCTCTCCATGAGGCTGAGCAGTCTTGGTAGGGGAATGGGTTACTTCCTTCAGCCACAGCCATTCCCATCATGCCCTGACACAGCTTACAGCGTTGCCTGTCATAACATCACATTAATTAGCACATTCAGATGGAATTTGGTCACTATGAGTCTTTTTCCATTAGGCACCATCGTTATAATGGTCAAAATAATTGTCTGAAGTTTAGCAGCTGTGTCACCCACTGTCTTGCCACAACCCACTCGCAGAAGATGGAAGGGTCCAGCGTCCTTTCTATATTGGCAGTTCTACTGCTACCCATGAAACTGGATCACCGGAAAACTTCAAAAAACATAATGAGAGGGTATATCCAGTGAGGAAAAAATACATGTCTCATACAAATAATACTTATGAGTTCACTGAGGTTTGTAAAATTTGAGAAAGACTATGCCTAAAGAATTAAGGTTTACAAAACAGAGCAGTGTGTTGCCACAGCACAGAAAGACTTTTGAGGCTCTAGTTACTACCACAGTTTCCATCTGGGTGAAGGGAGCCCTTCACCACAAATGCAAATATAAGTAGAGATTAGGCTCTGAAAAGAATTCAAATACATGACCAATGTGGTAGTTGCCTATCCATAAGGAAATAAACAATTCTTTTCTAATTTACCCATATGATACAAAGATTAGTTTTAAAAGTTCATTCCTCTTCCCCATAGCACACGAAGCTGACAATTAAGTTCTTTATGCTATTTTGAACGTAAGTGCACAAGAAATTTTAAATAGTGTTAGATCACTTCTTTCTCTTCCCAATATTAGATGAGCCTGTAATTATGGTCCCACCTTCCTTGCTGTGCATTTAGAACAAATAAACAGCTAAAGAAAAAGTATGAAAAGGTCCCTTTATAAAAGTGTCTTGATGGTACTAAGTTCTTTACTTCCCATTCCCACTGTACAAATCTGTACTGTTGTATCACAGCAGTTTCCTTTAACTGTAAGTTGTGCCTGAAGCACGATGGCCACTGCGCCATAATATCACTGTTCACTGGAATGAAAGGGGTGGAGTGGGCAACAGAGAACTAGTCAGCATAAAAATAGCAGCACAGGGCCCTACATGACCGGTTGGAATTGAAAAATAAATGCAGTTTCCATAGTCTTGTGAAAATACCTTCCTGTAGCATGGCACATCCTCGTAAGTAAGATTTATAAAGAATTCCCACATGGTTCAGAGTGCGGTCTGACATACCATAGAATGATTTCTAGGATCCCCCACCAATGCTATTGTTTGGAAATTACCCACTTGCTGAAAGACCGCAACACCCAACAGTTTTTCACTGTTGCATCACTGTTGCATTTATTTCCAGCTAGTTAGATTTAACAAAAACCTGAACACATTTCAGCATAGTACCGACATTGGGACCTAAGTAAACACTTGGTATAGTTAAAAGTCAAGCTGTTACAAAGCTAAGTAACATCTCCTTTCTGCCATGCCTTCACCTTATTGATCAGCATTCTCTTGTACATCATTCACTTAACTTCAGACCTCACCCTGTGAGAACAGACATCAGTAACCACGCTGCCTCAAGCGGCATCACTGAAGTCAGCGAGACCACCAGTGTCAGGCACACCAAAGGCGTGACTTAAGCCTCTCATTCCGATATTTGGAATATTTATTTTTGTGCCTATTTAAGTAAAATAAAACCTACCATTGCACTGTTTGATTAGTTCCATAAAAAGACCTCCAGTTGTACCTACGAACAGGGAAGTCCTTCTCTGGATTAATTCTTTATTAACCAGCAGGTCCAAGTCAGCCAACCACAGAACAAGAGTGAATCTTGAAACAGAGCTCTCCTTGTCATTAACTGCTAATCATTGCAAATTCCCATTATGTACTGCTAGTTGGTAACAGAGGCATTCCTGTCAGTGCACCCTTACACCAAGAAATTCAGATAGTATGAAACTATTTGGGGAAAATAACTTTTGCACAACTGTACCCTTTAAAAATAAATTATGTGTCTTGGACTTGATAGAACATTGTCTCTATCTAGGAAGCTATTTCTATGACCACATCATGAGGTCAATGACAATTGCAGAAAAAAGTACAAACGAAATGGCCTTGTTATATCTAGAGGAAAAACAAGAGGGTGTTTTGGGGGCTGAAGGAGTTGGTTACTCATTTTTAATTTAAGTAGGAGGGTTAAAGAGCTATCTTACAGCTTTTCCTTGTGTTTACGTCAGGTACTAAAGCAATGATTGAAGTGATTCACACAAAATACGTGGGGTTTGTTCATTAGTATGGACGTGTGGGGTTATATTTGCAATTCAGTCATTGACACTCTACATGAACTTCAAAAATAGATCACACTTCTCCATGGCCAAGGCATTCTATATGTGGGAACTTGTTGAAATTCCATACATTTTCTCCTATAGTGTTCTAAAAACTAAAGTTTTCCCTCATGAATACTTCTGAAAACAATTTGCTCTCTAGAAAAACAACTAGTGGAAATCCAAGTCTCAACCAAATGTGGAAAGATGTTCACAGAGTTCAGTATTTGAAAATCTTCTGAAGGGTACTCCACATTTTCTCCTTTCTAATAATAGCAAACAAAGAATGCTTGATCGGTCAGGAGGAAATCATGAGTACTAGATTATCACCTACTCCCACATCACATGGTATAGCAAATGAAACAAATTCGGGTTCACAAACCTAAAGGCTCCTGTGAGCACAACAACCAACTCAAAAAATAATTTAATTGAGTATTAACTGGGACTCCATCCTTGCAGCAGTGATTTTGTCCAGAAAATACACATATACGTGAAAAATATCTTATTTCAGTTTCCTAAGAACCCTTCATGCCAAGGTATAATAGAGTTGGATAAAATGACTACATCTATCTTTACCGTGAAATACATGGGGAAATTACTGCTTTAACTCATCTTAAAACACAGAAAGAAAAAAAAAAAAGTAAAAATAATAGGCATTCCATGTAGCAGATTAACTTGAACATTAACTTCAGAGCATTGAGAAGAGAATGAGTAATTAGACTTAACTCACTGATGATGGCTCTGGTCTCTAGTTCCCCATTGCTCTCAATCAAGAGCAATTCTGTTTAAGTTAGTCAAATTGACTGAGGTGAAATTGGTGTGAGATCAATATCCAGTTCGAGAACTAATGAAACCTAGTAGAGAGTTTTTGTGGGGTTTTTTGTTTTCAAGAAAGAAGGTCAGTAGGGAAAGAGGTAGTGGTTTATTGTAGACATTTAAGACTTGGCTCAAGTTCAGTCCTTCTTTCCCCATAAAATATCAATAGAAAAATTGATGTCTCAAAAGTACCACCATTTTTTCAGTGTTGTTTTGGGGATTCTTGCTGAAAGTTTTTGTTACTATATGGGGGAAGGGGAAGAAGTGCTTGTGCTGTTATTTTTAATAGAAACGCCATCATTTCATGACATTTTAGAATGGAAAAAAGCATTTGAATAAAATTTAGTCTGGTCTGAGGATTTACATACAGTTATTGAAAAAGCTATTTTGCCTTAACATTGGAAAAATATGATATGTTGCTCTCTAGGCACGTTATCTGGTCTTTGTAATTTTATGTATTTATTTATTGGAATGGTTTAATGTATTTCTGAGGCTGGAAATAGAAAATGGGGTCACTTAACAAATTTAGTGCCTTCCCCGTGCTGCACTGCTGGACTCCTCTTGCCCACCCACCACTACTGCAGACAAACCCCCTAGGGTGGAGAAAGCCACCTGCCCTCCTGGCGGGATCGCTTCACAGGCATTGCAGTGCACCTACCAACAGACAGGATCTGGCCCTTGCCAAGGGCAACTCGGCACAGGCCAGGTCCTCTCTGCAGTTCAGCTTTCAATACCTACGTGGGTCAGGAAGGCCATGATTCTTCAATGCGAAACCTCAATACCAGCTTAAAGCCTTTACCCTTCCAACACCTGCCCTCCCTTCCCAGTGCATTTACAAAACGCTTGTAAAGGCTCTACCATGAGCCAGATCGCACCTCTGATCCAGCTTTAAAAACCAAAACAAAATGCTGAAATAAGGAAATTGTCTGGGTTTTTTTCCAAGTCAGTCAAGCCCTTGGCACACCAAATGGATGTGCTCAGAGAGATGCTGGCAGGTGAGGTGGGGGTGAGGCTGAGTATCCCTGGGCACAGACACCAAGAGTGAGAGCAGCTGCTGAACATGTGAACACCACAATTTGGCCAGAAATGGTCACTTTCCACCTGATTATGAAAGAAGCATTTCCCCCTTGTCCCCCTCTTCCCCGCCCCCTCTCCCCCAACTTCCCTAACTGTCCCTTTTAGTGTCACTCTCTCTAGGAATGGTGTTTAGCCACATGGTTCACGTGTAAGTTGTGTACCCAGGAGGACTCCCACTGGTCTTTCTAGGGCTACTTGATAACTTGCAGTTGTATACATTCAGAGGTAACTTACAACCAGGCTTAGAAAGCTTTGGTGGGAAGTCAGTTAACATATCCATCATCCAAAGTACAGTTAAAAAACCACCAAAATTGGTCTCATCGTGTAATTTTCCCACAACACCAAGGTAGATACAGAAAGTGATTGTTTCTTCTTTCACCAGTTGTATGGTTGTGGATACTTCATGCATACATTGACACAACGAAAAGCAAAAGATTTAAAAGTGGATTTTTTTGTTTTGCTTTGGTAGGAACGAAGGATGGGGGAGGAGGGGGAGGTTGGGGGGGTGGTTTGGGTTTTGGGGTATTGGTTTGCTGGTTTGAGGGGTTTTGTTTGTTTTTAACAAATTTTCAGGATGACACTTTCAGAGGTAATGCTTTTGTATGTTAAAGTTGGCCCTTAAAAGGACACGAGATTTTAAATATACTAGAAAATTTTTGGGTTGTTTTTTTTTTGTGTTTTGTTCTTTTGGGTTTTTTTTTTTTAAATAAAAGTCTGGTAAAATGCATTTTACTTATCGCAGAGATAGCATAAAAATTTTGGCCTTTGCCTACAAGCATCGTAAGCTCCGCTGTCCACGTTCTCTATACATAAATGTAATCTAGTGTACAAATTTTGCACCTCTGCTACTTATCAGGCTCATAAAGGAATAACCAGCTGACACTATAACCTTCTTAGTTTGCCGCTACCCTGGTCGACTCTCCCTCACTCCTCTGCCACCAGCCCACAGAGCTTTCAACAGATGGTTTTGCACCACAGTCAGGTCAAGCAACGCAAACAGCATAAGCCAAACTGAATTTTTTCCACAGGTAAGAAGGCTGCAAAAGGCAGAGGCAACTACCAAGGAAAATAAAGGATCAGAGCAAAAGGAAGAAAAAGCCACAGATAGCCCAGGGAGCTATCACCCTCAGAGCATCTGGAGTGCCACAATTAGTCCCTCCTTTGCCACCAGCAAAATAGCAGCCACAGCTTTTTTTCTGCCCTGTACCAAAATCTCCTCTCAGGCTTCCACTGCTAAAGGCAACTCCCTGTTATTTCTGTGCCTGGACCCAGCCCTGAGCAGTTTTCACTGTATCTACACCACTGGAAAAGTCCTTATCTATAAGGTTCATTAGCAACAGAAGAAAAAACACTGGGGGCCACTCTCTCTGATACCAGCACTCTCTCTGATACCAGCCTTCCGTGAGCTCCAGGGGAAAGTGAGAGGTACTCAACCTCAGAGGACAAGTATTGATAGGAATGATATTTAAAATACTAACATTTATGCTAAGTGCATGCATAGTCAGTACACTTGTATAATTATATGCTGGTATAAACAATAAAAAGCCAATTAAAGGGGTTACATTTTGTCTTTTAAAACACACTTGAAAATGTAGATGAAATCATACTCTGACTGAAATCATCAAGTAACCATATAGAAAACAAACCCTTCTAAAGGTGACCTATGAGGCTTACTACTGCTATTAAACACACGCTTAGTGTCATCTCATACCATGCAATCAAATACTCATTTACTGTATTCAAGCACAACAAAACAAAAGAGAAAAATAAATTCTCAGTTCTGGAACTTGCATCTTTACGCCCTTTCCCTTTGATTTATTTCAGCGCACACAGAATCGAATATCTCTGAGACAGCACCCTTTGCTCGTCCTGACATAGGGCTCACAGCTGTCCCTGCTACAGCCCTGCGTGCCTGGCAAATGCTGACACCTGGCCAAGAGCAGCCACAGGAAAAAACATCTGAGCAAATAGACCTGGACAAAGCCCTTGAAACAGCCACAAGCAACCCATCATCGGTCTCTGAAAATGTTACCAGACAATCCAATTACAGGAGTTAAGTCAACTCAGTG
>VZSF01004548.1:1307487-1416046 GCA_013398295.1 Chionis minor
CCCCCAAAAAAAGAAACCAAACCAAAACAAAAAAGAACCAACTCAAAAAAACAACCACACAGAAAATTTATATTAAACTGGATGTGAGGAATATGTCTATAGACAGATAAACAATATTTCCATATGAACATGCATAAGTAGTCCTGAAGATATTCACCCTGTTTACAACCATATGTCCACTGAAGTGGCTTGACAAGGCAGGCAGTGCTTTCAGCATGGGAAGTCTGATATGGTTCTGCTTATATAGACAATTGCCAGCATGTGCCGAAATTCCTAATGTTTGCTAGACACAGTCATGTTTTGCTTGCAGTGTTGTCTCTAGAATATCCAGAGATTAACAGAATAAGATGGCATTTATGTTCATGGAGTTTTTGTTAAATTCTGGTTTGCATCTCTTCCCCTTACACAGAGTGGGATGAACTTCTTTTACTTTCAAAAAAATTTTAGAAGTGGGACAACAAACCCATAATCCCTGGAATCTAATATATCTTAGGCAAACACACAGGTGCACACACGTGTGCCAAAGACTCTCCCCAAAGCCCTTGGTGTGTGGATCCTCACAGAAGAGCTGACTTTGACACCTTGACATGCTTGGTATGCAGAGAGATATCAGCTATCTAGCAGCAAGATCCCACTCCATACTGTCTTCCATAAAAAAACCCCAACAAACAAACAAAAAAAGAACCCCCAAAAAAACCACACACCACATGAAATTCTCACTTTCTACCCAGAGTTCCTGATGTAGGAACAGCAGGTCTGTAGTGAAATCTGAATGCCCAGTGGCTCTCCCCAGCCCTTGGGGATGGCTTGGTCCTTGACAGAGTCTATCATCAAAGGGCATAAGAGACAGGCAGTCCAGTGGGGTGGGAAGGCAACTCACTGAGCCAAACACAGAGCTGGTAACCTGAAAACAGTGAGTTGGGATGCGCAGGTGGAGACAGACTTCCTCATCAACCTTGGACAGGTTATTTCACCTCCTTATCACCTTCCTCATTGATAAAAACAACTGGGTCTCAAGCCTGAAATACAGGTATCTGGGAACTCTCCAAAACAATGAGAAAGGTTAGATATAATTATTTTCTGACTCATATACACAATCTACAAAAAGCTATTAAAATATTTTTTCCTGGCTTCTCCATAGAAAAACAATCTATTCTTACCCACCACAATCCCTCATATGGGAATCTGTGTTTACTAGGCAATGTACTAAAATATATTGTTCAAAACTATAAGAAAACACTGGGGGAAAGAAGGTGGAGAACAATAGTGCATGTCTATTGTACTATTACTGCATTCTATTTGCCTATTCACAAGCTGTCATAATATTTTGACCCAGCGTATCTCAACATCCAGGTACGGAAAGTTCGGTTTTGAAAAACCAATTTGAGTTACAGAATACTGTTACAACAAAAAAAGTATTCTGGAGTTATTCAACTATTCTGCCTACATAATTTATGAGAATCCTACAGTTAGTTTGTTTCATTGGGATCCAGTATACTTTTTAAGCATGCTTCAACAAAGTAATTGCTCTGCATTGTATGCCTTGCACTAACAATGTCACTCTAAAGACCAAGTTAGAATTTTAAGGAGAACTTTTGACAAATTTTGACAATACTAAGTCTGCAGAGGGCACGGTTTTCATAAATTACTTCATAGCTGTGCTTTATTGGGTTTTTTTAAGTAGGAAGAGAAGCAGAAATTTTTTCTCCTGTAATAGTGCTAGGAGGTTTTACTTGTTGTTAATGAGAAACATTATCTTACCAGAGAGCTGAGTCTTCTCATTTTCATCTATATAGGAGATTGATTAACACTTAGCTAATTGGCACATACAAATAGGGATTAGCTGAATTTGTTTTTCTTTACAACTCAACAACTATAATTTAGATACTTATTTAGATTAAAATCTGTTATTATTTTTGAAGGTAATCATCTGCCTGTTGTCCAAAATAAAATAGCAAAATATATTACTAATTGTATCTTACATATGTTTCAGAAAATAGTCAATTAACTTTACTAAAAAAAGTAAGCAAAGCTTCACTTCACAGTATTGGAGTCAGGTCTCCTAACAAGAGAATAGAGAAGACATGTTTTCTCTAGTGAAGTAGGGTCAAATAACTAGAGAACAACTAGTGATCCAGTGGAGATTTATAATAAGTAACATCGCTCAGTTGTTTTGGTCTCCCACCCACCCACCTCTTCCCTTCACTCCTGGTAGGCATATTTCAGAGAACATCTTAAAAATTACTATGTGACAGCATGGGGCAGGGCGATTGTTTTTAAGGCATTTTGGGGTTTTGAAGTTCTTTTGAGGGTTTTTGGTTTAAGAGAGAACAGGTTGTTAGATGCGGGTGTTCAGCAAGCCAGCATGCAAGAGCAGAGACCTCGCAGCAGCAACTATGTGTGGCTCAGCTCATTTTATGACTTAGCAAACAATGCATCCCAATACAGAAATTATTCCAAAAAAGCTTTCTCATTGATCTCTTCCTGCACTGTTATTGGAGGAATCTGGAGGGGCTCATATAGATGTAAATCATTAGTTTTAATACTTATTATCTCACACAATCAAGGTAGCTAAAGTACATGCATGCTACTGAAAAGGTTTAAATTTTTTATTAGCAGCATCCAAGAACTATCCTAGATCATGTAATTGTTTAGGTTGGAAAACACCTTTATGATCACTGAGTCCAACTGTTAACCTAGCACTGCCAAGTCCACCACTAAACCATGTTCCTCAGCACCATATCTACATGTTTCTTAGATATCTCTGGGGATTACGACTCAACCACTTCCCTGGACAGCCTGTTCCAATGCTTGAAAACCCTTTCAGTGAAGAAATTTTTCCTAGTAACCAATTTAAACATCTTTGGGCACAACTTGAAGCCATTTCCTCTTGTCCTATCGCTTGTCACTGGGGAGAAGAGACTGACACCAGCACTCTACACCTCTTCTCAGGTAGGTGGAGAGAGGGTTAAGGTCTCCGCTCAGCCTCCTTTTCGCCAGACTAAACAACCCCAGTTTCCCTCAGCTGCTCCTCAGAGAGCTTGTGCTCTAGACCCCTCACCAGCTTCATTTCCCTCCTTTGGACACGCTCCAGCACCTCAATGTCTTTCTTGTAGTGAGAGGCCCAAAACTGAACACAGTACTGAAGGTGGGGCCTCACCAGTGCCAAACACAGGGGGATGATCACTTCCCTAGTCCTGCTGGCCACACTATTTCTGACATAAGCCAGGATGCTATTGGCTGGCTTGGCCACCTGGGCACACTGCTGGCTCGTATTCAGCTGACTGTAAACCAGCACTCCCAGGTTATTTTCCACCAGGCAGCTTTCCAGCCGCTCTTCCCCAAGCCTGTAGTGCTGCATGGGGTTGTTGTGACCCAAGTGCAGAACCTGGCACTTGTTGAACCTCATCCCATTGGCCTCAGCCCATTGATCCAGCCTGCCCAGATGCCTCTGTAGAACATTCTCGATCCCCTCGTCCAGATCATTGATAAAAATTATCACAGAGAACTGGCCCCAATACTGAGCCCTGGGGTACACAATTTGTGACTGTTCACCAACTGGATTTAACTCCATTCACCACCACTCTTTGGGCCCAGCCAACCAGCCAGTTTTTTACGCAGCAAAGAGTATCTATCATATGTATTAAACTATTTTAGTTGAACTTTTCATTAGGTGATCATGAAGCACCAAGCAACAGATCAAACCTAACTCCACCCTAGAGATTACAAGACATTTAGAATTCAGAACATGCACAGTAACTCTACAATGACCAGTAGGGTAGCAGATGTAAGTGTAAAATACAGGGTAGGTTATATTATTTGAATGTTTCTGTGATATGTAGTTACTAGTTTTCCAGTTTTTCACAGGGTAGTTCCTAGAGCAAGTTAAGCATGCCACCTCCCCAAAACCTAGTAAGTTGGTTGAGTCAGCTGAGTTTATCTACCAGTGAGCAGTGACCATAACGAAAGAATCATGGGACTTGACTTAGTTTGTTTACTTCACACTTAATTCCCTCCTCAAATCCTGGTAAGCAGCAGTAGAATATGCTCTAATACTAATCTCCCCAGATTATCTTTTTGCCTAGCAAGATTCAAGCTCCAGAACCCTGCCACCAGCATATTGGCCCTCACAAATACAGCTACTAAAACTGCATTCTCCACTTATCAGTGTACACACACATCATCTAACATGCCCTTCAACATATAAAGCAAGAGCACCTCACTTTTTCTGAAGGCAGGGTTAATTTCTCACCTTCTCTGCTTTGAGATGAAAACTTCTCAGAAAGCTAAGAGGGAGAAAGCACTACCTGGATGCTCTCTGAGCATTTGTCTACCTTCTCTGCTTTGTATCTTGTGTTTATCCACATATCTTGGTTACTTTTCTCTTTAATACACAGCCATTTAACGCAAAGGGGGGAATTGGATTACTGTTTCCTATTTCATTTGAAATAGACCATCCAGAGCTAGATAGTCAGTCTCTTTCCTTACTCCCTTCTTAGGGCCCAGAAGGGATGTCATCAGGCTGGCTCCCTGTCTGGTTGCACTCTGACTACCAGGAGTGTATACAAGCAGATGTCTACACCTCAGTCTGAGGTGTGCTGAGGACAATGTACCGTGGCCATAACCACACAAGGCTTTATCTGTCTCTCTCTCTGTAGGGTACATTAGCCCATGCAGAGTTTCTGTTGCATACTCCTTGCTTTTAATGCTCAAGCTATTGGTATGCCATTAGGATACTCAAGGTACCTTTGTAACATTCTGCTAAAATAAGGCTTAAACAGGACAGTAGGAAAGATAACCAATTTGAAGTTACTATTATGTTTAAGCGCATCATTCACATCTTAAAATCTAACTTGGAAACAACAAAGCAAGAAAACCTAATTGTACTTCCTGGAACAGTTTCTGTATTCCCTCCAGAGCTGTATTTCTTTCCCAGAGTTTAGCATGATCATGCCTACAATGCTTTTCCAGCAGTTTAAGGGGGCTGTAAGCATGCCACAAGATGAAAGCGTTATCTCCAAACAAAAAATATTGTATCTGGGCTACATGCTGTAAAGCAGGGACTACTGCTAGCAGTCAGAGCGGCTACATTACATACTAGGTCTGTTCCCAGACAAAGCACAGCAGAGCAACCCTTAATTTCCACTATTTTAAAATCCTTCTCTG
Source organism: Chionis minor (assembly GCA_013398295.1). NCBI lineage: Eukaryota > Metazoa > Chordata > Aves > Charadriiformes > Chionidae > Chionis > Chionis minor. Next base: position 1,312,654 of record VZSF01004548.1, read on the forward strand.
TCAAGCTCAGAGCAAACCACACTCAGAGTAAACCCCATGGCACCTCTCCACCAAAGAAATGCTCCCCAAGATCAATGCAGTGCTCACAGATCCATCTCTGGATGCTGTGAAGTAGCTCATTTTGGAAGCCAGTTCCCTTCAGAGAAAGGACATTACCTCTTATCAACCTCTGAAAAGCAACACAGGCAAACAGAATGATAAAGCAGAAGCAAATGTGCAAGTTGGGAGGACCAGTTACCTTGGCTTGTATCCTTTGGTGTGGCCAAAGAGAAGCTGCCTACACAGCTACGTAAATGGTTTCCTACTGTATAGAACAGAGTTCATCACATGCTGAGTAGGAACAGGGGGAAAAGGAACCATGCAGATGAGTGATATAAAGCCAGAGAAGTTCCCACTCAACCTCTACACAAAATCAACTGCCTAAGTTAAAATTTCTAAGTTATAACTCTATAGAACAGATCACAATCAAGTAAGCTCCACACTGAATAACCTGTAAAGGTTGCCAGGAATGCAGAAAAAGGTATGCACATGCTCCATTAAAGTCTAAAATAATTTAAAAGCTTTAACTAAAATGTCAGCATGTGTCAAGAAATATTAACTTATATAATATTGCGGCGTTTTTCTTGCCAGATAGTTATTATGCCAAGTTTCTATAATATTACTTCATGCTTTTCTAAGTGTTCTTACATGACTACAATAACTCAGCATGATTGAGACAGCAGTAAATTTTTTCCTGTTTAATTTTCACTTTCCATTTTATTCTACAACCGCTATGAACACGGATACATTTGGTTACAACACCAAAACTATAATGACTTACATTAAGAATGCTTGTTTTCATATATCTAGACTGAGCTAATCTTTAAGGATTTGAACACTTAACACTGGCTTAATGAAATAACTCATAATTCTATACCACTAACTTCGTTATACATAATCTTATATAAACCTTTGCATCCCTATATGCCTTAAAAAATAAACATTGAATCAACCACCTTTTTGAGGATCTAACTCCACAAAGACCTCGGTTTCACAATCACCTATTAGCACATCTAAGAGTTTTCAGAGGAGCCAACCTCAAGACCATATAACATTTTTGATGATTACTACAAGAATATTATGATAAATGAATATCCTTTTCTCCAGCATAAATACAAGATTGAGCCATATGGACCTTAAAACCTGGCAAATCGCAGACAGAATTATATTAAGATTTAGGAAAGATGTTCTACAATACAAAGTATTTATTTGTGAACTAGCTAATAAAACGTAACAAGGATATGTTTTTACTTTCCAAAAACCACACAGGGCTGCCTGCAATTCTGTAACCTGTATCAGACAGTAAGTGTGCTATACAGAATTATCCTACCCATTTGCAAACACCCACTGCATTTTTAATTACAATTCATATGTGCCTTGCAATGCCTGAAATCTTTCACTGTCTTGAAGAAAAGATGACTCTGAACTGGCAGAGCAGCAATGAAGACTAAAAGAAAGCTCTATTCTGAAAGGCAGAAATGGATAACCATAAATATATGTGGCACAGACACCCAACTCCTGGTGGTTACCAGGATGATAGCTTGATAAGTCATGCTCTTTAAACCTGGTCATAATTTATGTCTGTTTTTCTGGGAACCTGAATCCCGTGGCTGCATTTTAGCTCTCATTAACTTCTATAAATTAAATGAATAAATGGATAGTTAAACAACTTGCTAGAAAACCATTGGGGCCACTAACCAGATATCAGGGTTTGTAACCTTTCCTTAGCCACTGGGAATACAATATTAAATAACGCTTTTATTATCTCTTCATTGTTAGATATTTATTCAGCTTTAAAACTGCGGTATTCTAAAGGCTGACAGCAAGCCAAAAAAACACATCCAGAGCCAGCTGCGTTCAATCCACATTTAAAAAATATACAGACCTAAATTCAATTGATTTTTCAAATACTTTTAATCTTCTCTCCAAAGTGTATCAGATAATTAGATATTGCATATTTGTTTTTTAATAGGGAACACAGTACATGCAAATTGATAGCTTAATACAGAAATAAATGTCATTAGCTGAATTTTGCTTTCAGGCTACCAACAAACAAGACAAAAATGGCAGAGCAGGAAAGTAGACATTCCTGTTGGCTGCATTTTAGTTACTGGTAGAAGCGAGGACAAGAAGTCAGGGCTAGCAATTTCAGAAACAGCCACCATTCAGAAACTTTCCACCTGGAAAGCCAATAACTGTGCTGGCTAAGTGTGCTCTCCATGGCACATAGCTATGTTCATGGGGCTCAAAGTTTGCCTACAGCCACCACAGAGGAGTTGAATTTACTGGACAGTACATGGGAATTGGGCATATTTGGAAAGCCTGTGACATTGCATGCAGAACATACAATGTCTGACCTAACCTGTTTGGCTCTCATCTGTTGATGTAGCTCTCATTCTACAAATAATTCCAATAGCTTCAATGAGATCACTCTCAACAAAACATACCACAGCTCACAAATGAGAGGTTGCAGCAAGGTCAAGGATTTTTTTGGGAAGGATTCAAGCTTGTCTACTGGAACAACTACATAAATAGCCAGTAACCAGAAATGGCGTGAAAGGTTGCAAAAGCCTAATGAAAATAGACATCTCATTTCATGCTGGTTTTTCCCTAGTTAAAAAATACATTTGTGTTTGTGCCGTTCTATGACTTTTCAATTCAGAGAAGAAAAATGTTGCACTATTATGCTACAAATATCATTATTGCCTACTCTGCTTGGCTATTTGATTCATGCACTAGTCATAGGAGTCTAACTCATTAGCTAAGATGTACGTGTGGTCATAAATATGATATACCATGACTCACCCTACACCAGTTAATCCTAGCAATTCAAGTCTCATCCCATAAACATTCATGACATCACCTGCAAAGGGTGATAATCCCACCTGCACAACTAGCACATCTTTACCTATCCTAGTCTGACCTCTAACTTTAAAGAGTAGAATATTGGATGAAAAGTAAAAAACAATCATCCAGATTGAAAATATCACTAGATATAAACAACTTGTAAAGAAACCATTCACATAAAATGTCTTTTTTTTTATCTATACATGTCATGTACTGTCAGTGACTGAACAGGTAAGTAGACCACACCGTACTGGAAGAGTTGCTTAAAAACCTAAGCATTTTTTTTTCAACCATATTTTTCAGATTTGCTCTGAAGATATCTGTGCCAAATTTCAATTCAGAAGGATTTTCTAAAGCTGAAAGATCACTTCATAAAATATGGAGGAAGAATGGAGGGAAAAACAGACAAAAAAAAACCCCTACTCACACATGACAAATCTAAACTTGAACTTAAAACAAACAAGAAAAAAAAATTCAAAACACCAAAATAACCCACTGCATCCACTCAAAAACCCAGCACCACATGGTCACATGAGGTTTTAATGCTGTCTCACAACCTGTCACATAATGAGACACCACAGAAGACCAGAGAAGAGGCTGAAGATCTGACTTCTCCTAAGATGCTGGAATACAGATATTTCCCTGTGAGACTCGCATGGGAGTTCTGAATTTGAAAGCCAGACTGAATTCTTTTCTCTCATCCTGTGTTCAAATTATACATCAGCCCTCTGTACCTTTTAACATACAAGAAAAACTAGAATTTGTACTACTAGCACTGCCGTAAGGAAAGCCCGGGAGGGACTCCACCGGTACACAGAAGCAAGGTACTTATGCTTAGAAGTCCTAGAGGTGCAAACACAGAATGAAACTTTGTTTCATTGTGACACATTTTAAGGCAGAATTACAGGTCAAGTTTACCATTATTGGCATATATGTGTCAGAAAGACAGGTCAACTCCACTGAGTCCAAGGAAGTTGTACAAGCTTGACATGAATTTGCCCCATGACATACAAAAAATAGCTCCCAAGGTATAATTTTGTTTTTGTCTTTTAAAGGTCTCTTTAGTAAAAGTGCCTTATGGCCTTCTGTCACACAGAAATAACAGGAATCCAAGTCATTTGATAGAACATGATCACAAGAAAGGGCAGGTGTGAATATAAAGTAAACTTTTCTAAGGGCAGGAAAAAAAAAAAATCACCTCATGAAAAGAAAATGGAGAAGTTTAATATTAGCAATTTTGAAAAGAACTCACAGCTATATCCCTGTCTGGAGAGAACAGTAAGAAGGGGAACAAAGTGTCATTTTGTGACAACGCAACAAATCAGCAAACCTACTCTCTGTGGTTTTTGAATATGAAGGCAGTTCCAAGAATGGATTTGAAACTTGGCACTATCCACCACTCGGCACATTTTGTGGGCAGCTCTGGATTCACAGTGCTAAGGGAGGAGGCTTGAACTTAAGAGACCTGTTGCCTTGATGCCTTGTCATGTTTCTACACAGCTCACCAATGGATGTGCTGCTGGTGTTCCTGATTTTATTCTGAATGTCAGCGACAACTTTTTTCACTTCCAGTCTGCTCTCCTCATTGTTATTCTCCAACACACAGAACGCTTCTTGCCCAGTGAAGGTACGTATCTATGCGTGAAATGTCTCGTATGCAGCAACAAGCGTATTATCTCAAGACACCATCTAACATTGATTTTCAGGTTCTGCACTTCAGCATCCCTACTACTGTCAAACCCAAATGTTAATGAAGCATCAGGTAGACCTACCTGAAATCCTGAGCTCATCTCAAAAATATTCATTTTTTTCCTTTTTAATTTCTCTTGGTTTTTGCCTTTTTATTCCAATTTTCCCTCGCTGCTGCGAGGTTTGGGTGAGCAGCCGCGTGGTTCTTTGTGCCGGCTGAGGCCAAACCATGACATGTTCTTACAATGAAAAGCCTGAAAAAAAATCATAGTCTGGCACAGGGCTAGAAGCTTACTCAAGGGGAAAACAGGCAGGTAAGATTTTCTTGTAGCTCCTGGACTCCAAACCCAGAAGTGCTGAGCCAGGCTAATGTACTCCTGCATGGTCTGGATTTACATCTGGTCAGGATTTATTTCAAAATTTAATTCTGCTTCATTTTTTGTGCATCCTAATGTAAACATTCCCCTAGAAAGAGTGAAGGCCACTCTACAGCCTAGCAGAATACGGATGTGAGACTTTAAGACAGCTGCAAAGCCGAGCAAACATTACTTGTGAGAGCTGCTAAAAAGCCAGCTAATAAGGGAGCCATTTGCAGTTCACAAGAGCAGCAGTTTGCTGAACCTGCAACTTATAAGCTATGACACATTTTCCTGTGCCAGTAGATTTCCATACAAGACAGATGTGTGTACGTAAATAGTTAATAGATCATGTCCTTTCTATAAAGGCAGCTCATCTGACAATAATAAACAAAAATGTGCAAACGCAGCACATGAGAAAACGCCTGAAGATAGTCCAATTTACATTAAAGACGGATGTTCTGACCCTAAACATATTGCCTTCCTAAGGATTATTTTTTGTTTTATTTTGCTAAGCATACCTGTACATTTTACACAAAGTAAAAAAAAAAAACCACCAAGCAAACAAATTTGGTAATACCTTTTATTTATTGCTCATGGAACAGAAGGTAACCATAAGTGACTTGACAGGCTTCAGCTAAAGTTGGATGCTTCAAAGTTGTCAGTTTGAACATAAAGACAACGACAACACTACCACAAAGATAAGTTTTACACGTCCATTTTAATGCGGAATTTTGTTCTTATTACCCTCTTCTATCATCCAAATGAGAACTTTGATTTACAGAAACCCTCAAACTCCTGTCCCTGAAAAGAAAGGAAACTTTTCATTCCAGACATATTTGGGGAGTTGGAGGACAGGAAATAGGTCCCTGGTTTTGCAAGACATTCGCATTTTAACAAAATAACACGTTTGGATAGGTTTTTTCAGTCCAGCCAGTTCTACTAAATACTGTCATTTCCTATCATCCCTGCTACCACACCGCACAGAGGGGAGGCAAGCATTGGTATGTTCCCATGAAACGCGACTCGTGGGAAGCGCTGAAACGGGGAGCGTGGCATATGGTGAACGCTACCCCTTTCCCTCCCCTGGCAGGCATCCGCCCTCGCCAAAGCCGCAGAGCTGAAGCCGGAGCATGAGCCGGGCGAGCAGCTGCTCCGGGTGGCACGATTCCCAGGCGGGAGCTTCTGCCCCTGCCCCTCCGCCGATTTCCCTCACTCCCAGCAATGCACCTGACCTGGCTTCTGGGCAACCTGCTGCTGGAGCCCTCGCATCTTTCTTCGCGGGAAGCTGCATTTCCTACAAAACTTCCCCTCCTGCTTTCTTTAAGTCTCTTTCTGACTGCAGGTTCTCTCATCAATTTATTTCTTTCCCCCCCCCCCTTCCCACTCATAGCACTCCACCAGCAGTAGCTGCAAGCAAAACATGCCTTCACACAGCAAAACTAGTCTATATCCACAGGCACAACCCACCCCATAAAAAAAGTTCAGGTAACTCTGTTTTCAGGCTACATGAGGGAAGATGTGCCATACCCCTCTGTACACAAGAACTATGCTCCAGGCACTAGCACAATCAAAGGTCAGAGGCACGTTGTCTGAAGATTTGTTTTCAGGGGAAGAAAGATGAGAAGGTCTTTAATATTCCTGAATGTACAGCATAGTCCATGCCCCTGGAATGCAGCCCCACGGAAACTGATGGTCCCAAAGAGAGACCCAGTGAATCCCGTGGAGACTACTCCTATTTTGCCCCTATTCAGCAAGGTGACTGCATAGCAACTCAGCTGTGTTGTGCAGGATATCCTCCACGCATCATAATTTTACTTTCTGCGTGTGTTACGAGATCAAGTTTCCTCCAAAGTTTGGGCAGTTTTTTTCCTACAGAAAGGCAAAGAATGCTATAAAAAGTTTCAATTTTCACTCTTTAAAACCGGTTAGCAGAAATTAATGTTATCTCGGTACTTTGTGTGATTAAGTCTCAAACATCTCTTCAGATAAGAGGAGTTTATCATTTCACACTTTAATAACAGCTGAGTGAGCCTAAAGCTAAAAAAGTCATCATCGTACCAACAAGAAAATGATCCAGAACCATCTTAGACAAATATCTTAATAAGTAAAGTAAAACTTTTCCCCCTCTCACTTTAGAAGCAGAGATACTAAATTAGTCAGATCCTCATTAAAGATTTACTTGGGAGAAAGGAGGGGAAGAGGAGAGCTGAGCCAAATAGTTGCAGTAATTTTTCAAAGAAACTTCCAAGCAGCAGATTACAGCCTAAGAAACATTGGTCTTCTCCCATTTATAACACAGAAGTGCTAGTTCTGGGCTCCAGCATGGATTTCACATCTGACAGCAAAGACCACACACAATTTCACAGGCATTGGCAGGAGTTCACATGAGCCCACGCATTTCTGGTAGGGGGCAAGAACTCAGAATCTTGACCTAAACTAGGAGCAAGCCTTAAGCCTGCTGTAAAGATGCAGAACAAATTTAGACACGCTAAGTATTTCTGTAAAAGTTCTGAAGCGGCGGGAGGATCTATAAATTAAAATAAAATAGGGGGAAAGAAAATCTGCTTTACAAGCGGGTGGGTGGTTGAAGCACAAGAACATCCAAAAGTTGTGGTAGCAACACCGAATCTGCTTGGCCAGAAGCCTGTCAGCGGAGAGAAAGGAAAAATATTTCACCTATTGCATTGTGAGCAGAACTTCAACAGGTCTGCTGCTCATACCAGCTGCAGAATCCCTCCTGCAGAAACATCACTTCAACCCAGTTTCAACTTTGTTGAATCTGTTAGCCTTTTAAGACTGCATAGAAAGCATTCTTAAGGTCATTCATGTTAATGTCTTCTTTCTTTTTTTTCTTTTTTTTTTTTTATTTTTTTTCCTCCTACAAATCCCTGCTGAAGACCTATGGCATATTTTGTATAGGCCAAGGAGGAATCCATATGAAACATATGCAGTTACATAAATTGTGGTCAAAGACTTCCTGACATCAAGATCTACAAGGCTGTAGAATATTCTCCCAAAGGAAGTGGAGGAGACTTCAACATGTGAGACCCTTAAAACTTGTACTAGCAGCAGAATGGCTGACATTAACTCTGTAGTAACTAAAGAACTATTGCTCATAGTAGCTAGTCCCAGAATCTGAAGTTTGTCATGGTTACCCTCAATAGAAAGGCCAATTAAACACTGTAAAATCCAACAAAAGACCATATAAATCTATTTGCATGGTTTCCTCAGTCTTTAATAGGTTCTTGCAGCACAGGAACCAGATGTACTTTTATTGAACTGGGACCTTAAATATGGTGTAATCCATATGGCCAAAATAACTAGGTAATAATAGTGAATTTACTAGGGGACCATAATAATTATAGGATATTTCTCTTTATGACATATAAGCAAAAGTTAACCACAAATGTAATTTACAAACTATTATTTTCATATATGAAATAAGCTACGTAGTAAGCGGCAGTGGGACCGCACTGACTGAAAAGGAAAACTATATTTCAGGAAGAAAAGACATGGAGTATTACTATAGCTGGATTCTGTTTATCTCCCAAATGAATAGCAAGGAAGAGACCCCCCTCTAAGTGCAGATCCCCTTCCCATCCAGAGGAAGGGAAAGAAATCCTCGCCTCCGAACATCATCTCTCCCCAAGGCTGGACCTTCAGGAACCACTATGTTATGTTGGAGATCTGCAGCCCAAATGCTTCCAAGGTTTCAGCTGAAGGACTAGAAACTCCTGACCACATCCAGTATAGCCACACGTGGAGCTGCAATCCTGGGCTGTTAATAGAGTCCTGAAAACTTACTCTCAAAGCTCACATCGTCAGTGCAGAGGAGAGCCTCTCAAGCAGCCAGGGCTCGGTTTTTCATTCCTTCATGTATTTAATAAAACACTTTTCCCAGCCACATTTGCTTTGCTCCTTCCCCATATTCTTTTCTTTACAGTTGCCCCAAATAGATGTTTCCAGAAAAAGGAAAAAAAATGCCTCAGCCCTGACTCCTAGCCACTGCTCTCTGGGTTGTTATTGCTTGCTGCGCAAAGGACTGTTTGGGTAAGTAACGCCTACGATTTTCTCGCTCGCTCCAGTTAACATGACTTTACGAGAAAACTGTTCTAATACAAAGTTTTTCATCCAGAAGTAACAGGACAACATTTAAGTCTAATTGTACCATTAGTTTCTTATTACTTCACTTTAGTCTCATTAAATAAAATGATTTAATGGAGGATTTTGAAAGGCCTTTGCAGTATATAACAACGTCTTAGATGATCACCTTCCAGACAAGTCTCTTCCCATAAATAAGCACCATCCCCTCTGAAAACCTAAATTTAAATCATATATAGTTCTCATAAAAGGGGATAAACTACATTAACCCAACTTTTCTACTTAACCACAGAGCCGAGAAGGTGGTAATAGTAACCAGTACACGACACTCTGCCAGTGCACCTTGGTCTCGTGGCAGAGGCTGTGTCCAGCCCGTTAAGTAAAGCCGAGTGCCCATGCAGACTCGGTGTTGCAGAGACTCCTGCTGCACACCATCGTAATTTTTAAGACACGGCTAACACATCCACCACGTACAAACCGTGTTGGCTTCCAACCAGTCCATCAGCAGCAACTTCGTCACCTCAACAACTTGTCTGGCTTCAGCATAAGAGAGTGCTTGCAGGTGAAAGGCTCCGGACTCCATCACCCATCACACACCACCTGCTCCTGCCAACATCCATATATTAATTGCGCAGCATTCACAAACAAGAGCTTGCTTCTTTGTCACCATTCAAAATCAATTCTGTGAAGAGCAACTAGACCTTATAAAGAACAGCTAATAATTAATTACACTCCAATGGTCTTCCAGCTAGCTCCCATACATCATAGGCTGTTGGATGCTTTTAATCAAAGTGCTTCATTATCATATAGCAATACATCACTTTTTCTTTTTTTTTTAAATAAAGGATGACATTTTTATAACAGTAACCTTAAACTTTTCAGCCACACATCTTACTAGTTAAAAAATGCCATGAACAGCTACGGATATGATGGCAAACAATTCTTCCCTTTAGTAAGAGGCATCCACACACTTTGGGGAGAGGGGAGGAAATAACATGTCTCATATCACTTCAACAGGAGAGCTATATATGTAAGCAACTTTAAGACAGTTTTTCTCCCCCTGCCCTCCTCTCCCCCTGCCTCCCCCAGCCAGATTACAGCCAGTCACCTGCTCTGAAAGCACGGTGTGGCACTGCTGAATTCCCTGATGCAATGCCACAACCCATAGGGTATTCTCCATGTTGAGCAGTCTTGTTCGGCACTGAAAAACCATTTTTGCAGTTGAATTAATGTGTACACTTGCAAGGGTTATTTGTTCAGCATTTCTGAATATCCACAGCATAGATTGCTATTCTGACCAGCAGATAAATGCTCACAGTTTTCACATTCCTCACAAGTACTTTCTTGAGGGGAAAGAGCAGGAGGAAGAATGCAATACAGACACCACAACTTGGAAAATCTGATTACGAGACAACCACCGGTCATGAGGTAAGAATCATGTCTGCTCACCTATGCCATTTAGTTCTGCATTTTCTCTTAAACAGCTCAGAGTCCTTCCCACACATGTTCAATATATAGTACCGACTACTCTCCAAAATGCATAAATGCTGCCCTGAATAAAGTACCTTCTAAAGGATTCCCAGAAGTGGACCTCCACCTTTCCCTGTCTTCTCAAGGTTCAACCTCTCCACAAACACCTGTTCACAAAGAGTTGACCTACAACTAAAAAAATTTATCTAATTTCCATAAGACACTTACGGGCTGGAGGTTTTTTTACATTTGTTTCTGCCCTACTGTTAATCTGTGCATAGTTGATATATTTTTGTGGGAATTATATATATTATGGAACCTTCGTGTGTTTCAAGGCACAGTAATAATCCGCTAATGCTCTAGAGGAAAATTAATCACACAAAACCAAATACATCTAGCCTCTGTGTTCAAAAGGCCAGGGTAAATGGCACACAAAATTCATATTCCAAGAGCACATGGTCAGTTTTATGTTCATGACCCACTTACAAATCTGTTAGGCATTCTGATGAGAAAACTTCTCACATGAAGTATGCCGGGTACAGCTTTAAAGATCCCAAATAGCGTGGAAAGTAAAACAGGTTTCAGGATAGACAGACATGATTTATTAAAATAAAGCAAGGCATAAAGAAGTCACTCAAGCTGTGCCGTACAACCTTTCTCATTTCATCCTCATGGAAACAGAAGGCAAATACCATTTTACCTCCACACAACGACACGTGGGTTAAAAATTACACTGTGAAGGCCAGCTTTTACTGAGGTTACACACAGTTTCAACCTTTTTCTAGAGCACGTGGCCTTTGTAGCACACTTGGTACCTGCTGCTGCAACACAGGGTGCTCAGAGCTCCTATGGAGCAGGGAGGCAGTCAGCAGCACAAAGCTGCTGCTGCAGCTGTTTTCTAGATACAAGCCATCGTAAAGGCTCCAAAGAATAACATCACAGTATGTCTTGTAAAACTTTCTGTAGAGCCATAAAAATATAAACCTTTGGCCCGATGCACTGCAATGGCTTTAAGGGCTAAGCAAACATATTACCTGGAAACAGGTCTCTCTGTATCTGACTGATTTTTAAATCCAGTATCGCTTTTCTTTGTCATAACCCCTAGGATCTCATTTTTCTTAAAAAGGAGAGAAAGCACACTACACTAATATCAGGCAGAAACTAAGAGGTATGGTTAGTAAATGTCTGAAAAGAAGCACAAAATGGCTCAGGTCTTTTTGCTTGCTGTTGAACTACCTATGAGGTATAAGTGCAACATGGAAATTTTTCAATTCACTACTCACAAAATGAGAATTACCAAGAACTGAAGCTTCATCCTAAGCCCCTAAAAATCACATGCAACTTGTTTTGCCAAAGAGCATCCTGGATGTATATGGAGAAAGCACACCATATAAATATCACCAGAAATTTGAAATATCATCTCTTTATCAGATCCCATAATTTCATATGTGATGAAGTTAGACCTAGTTAGATGCTAGGATAAATCCTCAAGGAGAAACCCCTCCTCCAAACAGTTGCACAGAAATTGACGGATTCCTTCAGTGAGCAATGTTTCATAAGTAAGAACAAACAATTGTCAGCTCCAGAGTATTTTAAACAGTGTAAGTTAAAGATCCCTTTCCACTCTCACGTAAGGCACTTCTGAGACTGAACAGGCAGGTGATATAAATTTCTGTAGCCCCATACACCCTTGAGGGTACTTGGCCTCTGTGCTTTGCTGCTTGTGGTATGAGAATGGTCATTCACAGTGTTTAGGAGTGATCAAGATAAAATGTAAATAGAAGTATTTTAAGGAAGCTTTCTGGTCTCCTCTGTCCACTGTAAAACAAGTTTTAAGTCATTCGTTTATCACACAGGTTATTTTTACATACACGGTAACAGAAAGATAAAGAAAGGGTAGCAGAGCCTAACGCTGAGAGAGTGGAAATAAATTTAATATACTGAAAATAAACACATGCTTTTACTTTTCACCCTAACAAAAAAATATTATCATACAAGCAAATTTGAAAACCCTTAAAAAGAGTTATTCTTAATTAGTTCAGTCATATTTCTAGTCTTACAAGTAAACTTATTTTGGGTTCTTACAGCATTTGGTAGTCAGACATTTGTTTCCAGATTTCTTTTTAAATTCAGCTTCCTACAGCATTAAAGCAAAACACGAGCAGTTCAGAAATATGCTTTCCAATAATACATATTCAGGTAGGGACAAACAATTAAGCTCCGACTATCCAAGCTGCTGTGTCCAAGTATCTCCTCAAGTACAGAAGGCACACAAAGTCTTGGTTCATTTGAATACACTGATTGCCTATGAGATGCACCATTTCCAGAGCTTACATTTGTATAGTTGCTTTTATACAAAGGTCTCATCACATTTCATTAAAGCTGGTCAGTAAGCATTGCCAGATCGCATTTGTCCAAGCACAGGAATTTCTGCCAGCATAACACACAGTGTCATGGAAAGGGAGAGATAGCAGCAAGGTGTGGTGCAAAACAGCATCCGTGTCCTCTGACAGCAGGCGACCAGTCTGCCCCAGGAGACAGACAGGTTGGGCTCCAGGGAGCGCTGCCCATGGACACAGCCACCTCCAGGAACCTTGGCTCTCAGGAAACCCTGGTAAGAGTTCCCCATTTGACACAGCAAGAAAACCAAGGACCTGGGGAATAGCCTTTGCTTAGACACACACTCACCCAGCATTTAAGCATGAAAGAGTCTCATGAATCGCCATCTCTCACCACAGTGACTCCGGTCGAAGGTGACAAGTTCACCAAGGAGGTGAGGTGGCTCCCTTCTTCCTTCTGCAGAAATCAGAGACGAACGCTTGAGCTCTCACGTAGACTCCTAGACAGGCCGCCTGCCCTCCCCACGCCAACCCATCAAGGACAGAAATGTTTGCTTCCCCCTACACGAGTACAGTTACATGATGAAGCAGCTGGCAAAGGATGGCTGCTATGAAGGAGGGTTCCCATGACAGGCTAAAGCCCCAAGCTTTGGAAGCCACCACCAGACATACTTCATATCGCTCAGCTCTCAGGATTGACGCCTGTCCCCTGATCCGCACATCGTGCCTGCACGAGAGTCTTCGGACTTGGGATTTAACTTCTTGTCATGGTTACTTCACTGACAGCTCTGGAACACCTGGATGTCTGGCAGCACTTCGCAACCCTTGAAACATCACAAGCACCTTTGGTTCCTACACATTACAAATATTTAAAAGTTCAAGAGTGCTGATACGGCGTCCTAGGGCATGCTCACACCTCTGAAATGGTCAGCTTGGGCAACAGCAAAAGGATGCGCTGCAGCCCGAGTTCACTTACTGACAAGCTCTCTCAGACATTTCTACCCTGGGCAGAAGCCGGTCTATGGGGTATAAACCAGCCCCTGAAAACCATCTTTCCTTCAAATCTGATATCTGCCAATTGAGAGATGTCATTATTCAAAACAACAAGCTTAAAGAGATGGAAAACGGGGGGGTGGGGGGGAATAATTCTGAATCAGGAGTAGGAAGTTACTGCCACAAATGAAAGGTCATTTCACCAATTATCTCCTGCACACACTTTGCATTAAAAGATGCATTATTCATAGATTCACTGGGCTTTCTTCCGATTGCTATACCGAGAACTGAATATTTACATAGAGCACAAGGTTAAATCACAAGTCATTGAAGAAATTATGATGATGGATTTCAGTTTAATAAGCAGTGACATAAGGAAAAAATATATGTATGTATATATATAAAATAAATATACTGTGCTTAATTGATTGAAAAAGCCCGCTTTCCTATTCTAAGTGTTCTCCCTCCTGTGCAAGAAAAGCGGTGTTAAGGAAGGTTTCAGGTCAGAATAAGCACTGTCCTCTTCAGTGATTAGGCATTCCACATTGAAGCAGTTTAAAAGAGTTTAATTTCCTTTCCGACTTAATGTTCTGATTGATAAACTTTTTCTAATTAGGTTGTGCTAATATTAAACTACCCCCATTTACAAATTTTAATATTGAACAGAAGTCTCTGAAGTTATAGCAATAGCAAGCTGGTTTGGTTTGGGGGGGGGGGGGGGGTTTGGGGTTTTTGGGGGGTTTTTTTTTTAACCCCTCCCCACTTCTTTCAAACGAGCCCACAGATTTGCAGCCGAGGAGCTGGAGGGTACCAGTCACTTGCTCACCTACGACTGATGGTGGCTGGGTGGAGGCCAGGCGCGAAGCCCAGGCGCGAAGCCCACGGGTTGCTGGTGACAGAGACAGATGCCTCTCAGAAACAAGCGCGTAGCTGTACAGATGGCACCAGCAAGAGATCTTTGGCTTCTTTAACTAGGGGATGTTATCCCACGAAGAAGTGTCTCTGAGCAGAGATAAGAAGAGCAGGGTAGGAAGGATCAGCTTGCCTATCAAGTGGGAAAGATTTTAAGCCAGATTGAATAGCGGTGGATAAGAAAATTCTCGTGTTCTAAAAGCAACGATCTGGCCCAGAGGGCTGAAATCTGGGGAAGTGATAAGAAACTATAATATAGTCTATCGGAAGAAGCAGCAGTGAGACACTTTGGGAAACTTACTTAGATGTCTATATAGTAACCCTGTGAATGTGGAAAAGAGAAAGGGAAAAATTAGAAGCTCTAATATTTGAACCAGTACTAGAAAAATGTTTGGGCAAATTCTGTGCAGCTGAGCATAACTAACTTCGTAGGAAGAAAGCAGAAATTTGTTACATTGAATTTGAAGAGCATATATAACAAGTGAAATGAGGAAAAAGGGGAAGAAAAGAAAAAACTCAAGAGTGTTGTCATTATAGGAGCCTTATCACAGCTAGATCAAAAGTTAGATCAAAAAAGCATTAGAAAAGAAGCTACTGTTCCCTGATGCATGGGGCATAGAACTTCAGATAAATATGTTGGTAAAGCAGCACAGCACCACATTGACAAATTGGAATTCGATAGGATAACCTTTTCAGCTGGATAATCTCCACTCCCCAAAAAAAAAAAAAAAAAAAAAAGGAGTGCTGAAGAGGTAGTAGAAGGGAGCTATTTCAGCTCCAGTCCTGACTAACAGGGGAGTATTAATTGAGAATTTGACATACGGGGCTAATAAATAACACTTTGGATTAAAGCAATCAAAAAAGTATGTGTATATACATACATAATTATTTTAAGCAAAACAGCTTTTATTCTGATATAGAGGAACAGAATGCATAGCAAGACCATTGAGGCCATGCCAGAAGTTATTTAAGGCACTTGAAAACAGAAAGAAACATAAATCATATGTCAAAAACAAGTATACATGACTGAGGAGTACAAAAGAACCAACATTAATCAAAGTGCATTAAAGACAAGACACAAAGCTAACTAGAAAGAGACAAAATGCATCAAAACCAACTTTGTTGGCATACGATAAGAGGAAACAAAGGAAAGTAAAATATTCTTCCTAAAGAGAAGATGAAGCTGTTTCTCCCTCGTGGCACAGATTTCCCCAAAAGGGAAGCATGCTCAGCCTCATGGGGTAACTAATGGAAAAGCAGACCAAAGGCTGGGTAGGCGAGTTTCACACAAGCCGTCAGACATGGAGAACATTCCCCTGGAAGGTGTCAGAAGCTGCAGGAAGCAATCTCCAAAACAGGCAAGATCCTGCACCCTTACAAGCCAGCAGGGCACAGAGAGCGACCAGAGGGCTGCAGACAGGCAAACACAGCACCGACTTGTGTTGAGGAAAGGGCACCCACCACACGTATGGGGACAGCCAATCACCCAGCCTAAGAGAACTACCCTACTTCTGACAAAACCTGAGACTTCTGGCACCTGGCGTGATCAAAGGAGGCAAAGTCTCCATTGGCAGACCAGCCTCTGGTCTGTTAGAGAGGCACGTCACTTTGATACAACGTGACTGACTCCTTTGGTAGGGTCCAACCGTTGATAAGCTTTGCAGAAATTGCATTCCTAAATTAATTGCAACAATAGGATAAAAGTCTCATTTCCAGTCTTTCCTCCCTCTCTCCTCCTTTTCCTCCTATATAAGGCCTTTGAGAGGATAAATAGACAGGTACTTCTCTGCAGCCCTTCAGTGTCTACTTGATCTCCATGGGAAGTTCTCCATTGATATGGGATAATTAGGAAATTTCATGCTGCTTGGACCTGTAACAGTGCACTTTCGTTCTGTAGCGGTTAGGAAGTGGTAGGTTTGCTCCAATAAAACCTAAATTAGGACAGTGTTCCCCTATCATTATCTTTGACTTCTCTGGGAAACCAAATCACAAAGAGGAAACATTTAACTGCCATGTCTAATCCAGCTGTGTTTGCACAACTGAAAAGGACCCAATGCAGTCTCCTGGCTGCACTCAGAACCAGAGCCCAAACCCTATTCGCCTCAAACACACAGTATATGCACATCTGGAAAACAAGGAAGAAAATTTTAAACAGCATTGGGAGGTAAACTACAACCAGTAACAGATCTTTAAGAAAATTATAGTCATATGGGACATGTGAGAAAGCACATTTTGAGACAGTAGAAGCTGCTTTTAATCTTGAGTTTCACTGATGTGCAGTTATGTGTTGCTGTTAATGCATTGCACGTCCAGTGAACATTATGGGAGGATTTCTGAAAATGCTCTGTAAATTTTAAACAAACATTAAGCTCTTTGGCAAATGAAAGTGATGGAGGATTTCCCTGTATTTTTTGTTTGAAAACATTATCTTAAATCAGTTTTCATAGAACTATACCTTCATGGGAGTAGGAAGAAAACACTGGACTGAGATTATGCTTTAAGCATCCTCAGTAATATTCACTGCATGAGTAATGTCAGGAGTGCATCAGAACTGGATTTTTAACCATTCACAACTTAATAAGTTTTACATTTTAAACTGCTGTTATTGAAGTGGTAACTATAGTTTCTTTATACACACTGTAATTTTCCATTTCTTAGAAAAAGATGATTTCATTAAAGCTGTAGCTCACAAACACCAGCTCCAAAAGCTTAGAACTTGGCTTGATACCATCTGGTCACTAGTAGTTACACAAGGAGAGGATCTCTCATCAGTATCACATCGACAGCATTAGAAGGCAGACCAAAGGATTTTGGCACAATGCAAGAGGCTGTAGACATTAGCCAGATAATTTCTACACATTTCTACTACACTGCAGGGCACATGGTCTACACATTTTAAGGCAGAGAAGTTCTCTCTTGCATCAAAAGACAGACAAATGGGATGCTAGCAAGGAACACCATAAAAAACAAGAAGCACCTAAGGATCAGGTCAGTCAGACATCCATCAGTGATGACTTCAGTATACTTGATTGCACTCTGGTGGGCTAATTCTTTTTCAGGTTTCCTCCATCTTTGTACTTCTATCAATCCATCTCAAGATCTTCTAGAAATCAGGCATGAGATGTTGCAGCTGCAAGCCACAATTAGGCATGAGAGTGGTGACATATGGGAATTGCTTGTCATTATTTGATCTCAAATGATTTTCAATAATGCTTTGCTGTCGCAATAATTTGCATTCTTATTAAGATGAATTAAGATCATCATGTTGTATCATGACATACCTCATTAATACAAGGCAGCTTTGTACCTTTATCAGTAATACGCATTTTCATGAAAAGCCCAGTGTCCTTGCACTAAAAAACTCTACAATGTTAAATTACCTATATTTTCTCTGCATAAGCATGACAAATCCTTTCTATGGCTTCTTTGTGCATTATAAAATATTGCATGTACACAGAAGCAACATTTTGCTTAACATATAGTAGACGCACATGTATTGCATTAATGTTACCCTTGTACTGTTACTGGCTTTCATACCCAGAGATAACACAGTGCATTAACACACTGCAGTGGATTTAGGTTAACAGCTGAGTAATAAAAAGATAAGCATTTATAAAACTTGATATGATATTGGACGCATTTGGACCAAGACCAGGTATAGATGCCCCGTGTGAAAGTAAGTGATAGGGAATAGGAGATGTTCCTTCTGCCCCCATATACTATTTTATTGTGACTTGGGAACATGATATAACTTGAAATACACACTCTCCAAGCAGCATGATGGAGAAATTTCCTCTCTAAAAAGCAGGAAGCTATTTTTCAAATGCTAGCTTTTAATTTTGAAAAAGACTTCATTCAAGCTAGAAGATCAGCTACCAATATTTTTTAAGTGATCTGAAGCATGACAAGGTTAGCCAGCAATAGAAAACCCATACAATCTCTCCTCTATTGTCTGAGGGTTAATATAGTTATACCAAGCCTATTACTTCGGAGCCTCCTAATGAAAAATGTTCTATTTAACAAAGTGAACATCAACATCCTGAAGAGGTTCCTCTGCTATCTGTCTTCTACCTTTAATTTTAATTAAGAAAACAAATGGACAGTAAATTCGAAGCAAAGAATCAACATTAATCTCTAAATCAAAAGGATTTATATTGAGATTACAATTAATCACATGCACGAAATATCTTATTTAATAGGGTGATGCCCTCAGTTACTTTGTTTAATCACTAAAACAATTCAATTTCCAAAATTAGAATTTGGAACCATTCCAAACATATCCCATTAAGATTATCAATCCAGCAAGAACAGTGACACTAAACCTCTGAAAAATAAACTCTTCAAAACTTTTTTATTCCTGCACTGAAGAATGTAAAATGTGCCCAGACAGAGTGACCCTCAATTAAAAATAGGGAGGGATAATGCAACATCTAATCAAGGCGGCAACCCCAGAACATTTGCACTGGAACTTGTTGGTGACATTACTCAGTCCCCGTTCAAACAAAGGCCATTAGGTCAGATTTTAGCCTCGAGTAAACTCCACCATAGTTCCTGGATTTCCCTCCAGTTACACTGGCTGTGATTTTGGCTAATTAACATAGAAAGGATTTTGCCATCACCCTTAATAAAGGCCAGAGAACACACCATCTTAGATTTGCACTCAGAATTACCAGCTGTCATGTGGTACATTGCTCAGAGATCAGGTCTTGGTGCAGATGCACAGGCAGGCTTTCACCAAAATGTAGGCTACCGGGTACATCAGTGACAGCTTCTACAGCTGGGTAAGCCTTTTATTCAGGTTAACTTTAAACCTGTTTCTTCCCCCACCTTGTTCAAACAGAATTACCATATTCATTTTCCATGCCCTTCTGTTGTCAAAGAGGGACAGTCAAATATCCCTAAGCAGAGGCTCCCGTTGTCCTCAAACACACATGGAGGTGGGTGGTGGGATTTAAGAAGGCAAACCAATGCAGTCAGTTTGGATTTAACTTATCCATAATGTTTTAGCCAGCACATCAAAACATGGCTAGCACAATACACTGAAACATGAATTTACACGTACACGTCTTAGCTCAAGCCAAATGCCTTCAAGCCAAGTCTTCAGATATTGCCTCAGAAAGATTAACGCAACCCTATTCATTACACAATCAATAAGCCTGCCCTCCTACAGGCTCTTTTTCTCCTGCCCCACCTAGCTTCCACTCCATGGTAGGGTGGATTTATTTGAAGGTATGGTATCCATTAGCTGAAGACTGACCAATAGTTACTGTTCTCTTCTTGTACTCAAGCACTATGTCTCCCCCCTCTTTAAAAAGGAAGGGGGGGGGGGGGCGTAGAAAACAAGAAGAAACTGGGTCATGGTACTTCAGACACCCCAAACAGTATTTGTAGAATAATGTCTGTGTCATATCCTAATAGGGAAGAGCAGTCACATACTGCTTTCTTACATAAATGACACTTCTTATCTAAAAAGTCATTTTTCAAGCAGATTTTCTCGCTCCACGTGCTCAGAGTCGCACTGCCAGCAGAGAAGAACAAGCCCTTCTGGCTCCCTGCCTCCCTCCACATGCCAAGCCTTCTCCGGTGGCACCTCAACCACCTTCTTTCTTTTCATGTGGCTCCAGTCACTTACTGCTCTGCAAACTCACTAGCAGTCCCAGAAGAACAAAAAGCATGCCCAGTAAGGCACTCCAAAACCAGACCTGCCACTGAGAGCCCCCCCAGCCGGTCCCCACCTTCAAACCCAGCCACCAAGACCTTCACTAAGAGACACCAATCCACCTCGGCCAGGGAGCAACCCCAACCATGAGAGACAACAAAATTTACCATTACCCCTCAAAGCCATTGTCCCACCTTGCTGCCCAAAACAGTTGAGCAGCTTCGCTCCTTCCTCTAAGCTTCAGGACAACACACATTTACCCATTAGCACAAGGAGCCCAAAGGTGCTCTGGGACTAACATCAGACAAAAGCAGACATCAGCATGTAGGAACACACTCTGGGCACTTTCCTTAAGCACACACTTAAAGGCACAACAAAACTAACGGAGTTGGCTGCTCACAGAGACGTAGTGACAGAATTGAAGTCCAGACCCGCCACGGACCATGACAGGTCAGGATGACGCCTGCATGCTGGTGGAGAGGGAGGCTGGATTGCTCAGGGTGCTCCCTGCCGTGCTCGGCGGCTGCAGGTAGGGGTTGGAGCACACGTACTCCGAGGAGTTTAGCAGCCTGGTTGTTTAATACAGCAGTTTAGTAGCCTGTTTCATACAAGCCCTATGGGGAAAGCAGTAAGTCATGGTTACCCAGGCCAGGAGCTGAAGGGCTGTGCAGATTACAAATCCAAGCTCTCACTGAGTGTCTGTTGGCTGGATATTAACAAAATGCTAATTGCACAACAAACTAGATAAACTTGCGAGACAGTAAGGGACATAACCACAACCTAGTGAAAACCTAACAAAGACGCGGGGGGTGATTGTCATGTTCAATATCTCAGTGCTGTATTGTATTACAGTATTTTTATGAAGCTTCTGTTTATGCTTATTCCTCCTAAAAGCTTCTTTAGGTAAAGAGTTACTTTTATACCACCTAACTCTCTTTGGCAGTTCTTTTTGAAAAGATGACACATGCCACATATAAGGGATCAGAGTTAGGACTGTTCCCTAACCAGACTTCCCATCTGCTAAGAAATGCTGCCATTTTGTTACCTCCAGGGACACTATAGGCTTGAATTTCCCTGGGTTTCTGATGCATGTGGAGGAAGTGCCAGCAGTTAATGCAAAAGTGGGACTAGCTACTGGAGGGGGCACCGTTTTACAAAAAAAAAAAGTCTCAGCCGGCTCTGCAGCTTGTCTTCTTGATGTGTCAGCTACCATGTTGCCTTCAGGCAAGAAATAAAGAATATTAACCAACAAATCACGTAAACACATCTTTTTGTGTGCTTTTGGATTGCATAAAAATAATGGTTTCCTAAAAAATTCTTTGTTTTCCTGGTGCAAAACCATTAGCAGAATATATGCAGAAGCAACCCATCTTACCTCTTCTAAGCACCCACAGCAATTTAAAGGGAGTCAAAAGCAAAGCATTAGGCTTCTCTCTGCCATAAAACTGATCGCAATAAATTCAGCAAGAAGATGCAAACATCTGAAACCAAAGGTGGTAAGAAGGCAGCAGGCCACTTTGTGACCCTGGGCACCTACGCCAGCCACACCACTTGTCCTTCCCACCAAGTCAGCATTCCCCTCAAAGCCATGCCATCTGTAGGCTCCTTGGGGCGAGGACAAGGCACTGCTGCTGAGCTGGAGGAGACTCTGCCAGCCAACCATTGCCACCCCACACAGCTTCCTCATGCCCGTAGAGCTGGAGAGGATTGATTGACTGCATTACTGGGGGAAACGGGATACCTCACTTTGGGGGAAACTGATCCTTCCCGGTGGCAGAAGAGGCCCTGCCTGGAGCAGCACCGAAGCTAAGGAAATCAGAGTGATTAATGGAGAAGAATTGATCCACCCAGTCCTTGTCAGGTGGCCAACTACTGCCTTAAACAAAGACCCCTATGTGTAATGCTACCAGGCAGTCACTCAAATCATGCCACAGCTTATAATGCCTCCCCATACATTCCCCTGCTTAAGTCCACCCTTCCTTTTTAACAGTTACTTATGCACTAAACAACCTCCTTTTCTACACACTTTGAAGACTGACAGCGGAAAAACATCCCCAAGGTATAGCAGCCTGATCCACCCAGCTCCCCCCAGGTCACGTCCACTTTCAGAAACAGAGACATAAAATGTTTTCAGAAAAAAGAAAAAAAAATTAAAAATCCAGGGAGTCCTGGTCAAAGAAACTCCTCCAAAGAATGGGCTAAGATGGAGGAAGGTCTCCTGAAGCTTCCCTGCCTGAGACAGAGTTAGTCAATAGGTAACAAAGGAGTTAGGAGGGAGGATGTGCATAGCTTTCAAGGCTGAAGCGTACTGTGCCAAAATCCAGCTTGGACTAGACACAACAAAGTGTTATTGTTGCCTGTTGACTTTTGGCAGTGCATGTCACATCTACAATTTTTTTTTTTTTTTTTTAAACTTGATACATTTTCCTGCTATAACAAAACCTCTTTATTTGATTCCTTGGTGTGGTTGGGCAAGGGAGTCACATCAATCCCTCCACCAAGGGCAGAAGCACACCTCTCCTTCAGATTTGACCCTCAAATCTCATTAATTGCAACAGCGTCCTTAGGGCCCAGTGTTTGCACATGATGCCCCCGAAAGGGGAAGGGAAGGAGAAGAGACAAGCGCACCCCCAACCAACAGACGGCTGACTGCTCCCTCCAACTCCCCTCCACCCCCACCCTAAAAGTCCCCCGGGCAGAGCTCTACCAACAAAAAGGGGTTTTGCAAATACCACGCTAGATAAGCACAGTTGCATATGCAGCTTTTGGCATCTGTTTATCATTAAAGATAACCTCACCTGAATGGCTGGGGAAACAGCCCACCTGCTTTTAAAAATAGGTTTCATCTCTTTCTCACAGCAATCTGCCTGTGCTGAGTGATGCTTTAAAAATATACCAAGACATAGTGCTAACACTGAAGCATTTCCTTACCCAGCCGGGCAGGGATAAGATCTGCATCTCACAAAAGGCCAACATATGGTGCTGATAGCTCCCTGATTATGTCAACATTTATTAGTTAAGTAAAAATCACCAGCCTTCTTTAAAGGAAGGAGCCCAGATGCCTGCAATTAATATTTCTCCACCCCACCGAAGAAACTGTAACGTAATTCCTAATGTCTCTACTTGAAAAGGCTCAAAACTCACAAATTATGTCATTAGAAACAGCAACGGGTAACAAGAGGTTCAGTATAATGTATTTTCATTAGCCGAGGCTAATTGGAGCCAAATGAGTAAAACAATGCTGTAAGGGCAAGCAGCAGAAATCCTTGGGTCTTTAGGAGACGAAATAAATGAGGGTAATCAGCGGCGTATGCAGAATACGGCATGGTCAATTAATATAAATAGGATAGCAGTCAACTGCAGCGCTCTGCCGGGGCGCAGATGAGTGCTGGTGGGCAGCAGATGTCTTATTATATTGTACAAACACAAGCAGTATGGCAGGCTAAACCAGCAAAAACACTCGGGTTTGAGGGACACCCAAGAAAGAGAACCGGGGCGGGGGGTAAAGAAACCCACAAATTGCCACGGGAGGAAATTCTGCGGAGCCGAGCGGAGGTGTTCGGAGAACCCAGCACAGACCTGGGGAGGAGATGGAGAAAGGGGAGGAGGCAGCTGCCTGTCACGTTAGAGGAGAGACAGTCGTGGCAGCTCTAACCTTGGCAGCTCTAACACTTGCCACCTGCACACACAGATATTTTGTGGGGGTGGATTATCTGATCCATCCTCCTCCTCCATCTTTTCATCACGTCAATTTAATTGTTACAGTAACGATAGTAAATTGATTTTGCAATTTCAGCTTTCAGACCCTTCTGAAGTGAGAACAACCAACCTTGTCTTTCACTTCAATCTTCTTCTCAATAAGATCAAGCCTGCTGTCCCTCAATTTTCTCTTTTTTTAGAAAAGAGAATAATGATGAAAATCCCTCTTCGGCATTTGCCTCTGATCTAATCTGTGGCAGAGCGTGATTTTATTTTATTTTTTTGCCCTCATTAGGCAAACCTCCTTTTTTAATATTATGCTTTGGGTCTAAAAGCCTTAGATTACGTTATTTCATAGCTCAAAAGTCACAAAACACACATGCTTTTTCAAGTTACTGGCATTTTTATGCCACCCCCGATATATTTTTTTGCAATCCTTGAATAGGAATTGTCAATAATTCTTTTACTGTTCTTCAAGTACAAAGCTTAGAGGTTCATATCCTGTGCAGGCAACACTGAAGTCTACTGTGCAAAAACTACCAAATATAAGCAAATTATATGAAAGCTTAGTGAGCTATCACTCACTTCCACAGACATCCTGCCTACTTTTCATATTCTGCAAAACAGTAATAACATTCTGCAACCATTTATCAAGTTACAATGTCATGATCAAGTCTGCACTGACTAATCTTGGCTTTCATCATTTAGCATCACTAGATGATGCTCTGCTGACTCAAGCAATGTACGATACACGTTTTCAGTCACAGACTGAGTTTATCTTTTGCCAACCCATTAATTTTTGTTTTATCATTTGATACACATAGGATTTGGCTGGGGCTTTATTTATTTATTTATTTTAATTCTAACATCTCACTTCCCTCCTTATTCTCCTCCAGAAGAAAATACCTTTCACACTAAAGAAACCCGGGGAAAAGAGACAGATGTTAAATACCGGGAATGTAAAAAAGTTATTTGATTATGAAACCAAAGGTAAGCTAGCATTTTTATTCTGTACTGTATTGCATGGCTGCAGTCTGAAGACAGCAAATTACACAGGAGCTACCTATGTAATATGGCCACAAGGAAACAAAGTAGTCAAGCATACAAGATGGCATATCAGGAACTGTTTAGGAAAGAGTCACATACGGGAGCTGGAAATAAATATGTATATTAAGTCATGCAAAATTTCTGATGAGCAGCTGAACATTCATATCCATAAGCTGTTAAAATACGTTCCAAGTTCCTGAAGTTTGCCTAGACATTTGTCTCTTAGCTCTATTCGTTGGTCCCAGAAATCTATCTATATTGAATCCAAAAAAAAATTACGGGTACAAAATCAAGCAGCCTTAATCCTGCAAGAAATTTTTGGAAAAAGCTTGAGGCTGTCACCCAAACAACACTTTAAAACACTGAGTAGAGGCCAACACATAGGCTCTGCTACTGCTGAATAAGTACGTGAAATCCACAGCAAAAAGTTAAGCTGAAAGAATGAATCCAAGTAATCCACTAAATGCTTCACAAGCAGCGATTGCTGGTGTGCTTGCTCTCTCTCCTGATGCTATTCTATTTATTCTGCACCAGTCAACTGGCACAGAGGACTTAACTGTGCTAAAAGACATTAACTTCTTTGCTGTCCTACATGGAGGAAATAGAATGAGTTATAAGGTAGACTATGCAGATCACCTGAAATGAGTGAAAGTGCATGTCTGAGCTGACCAAGGTTGTTGGCAGCACAGACAGACACGAGATCAGCTCCTCGGATCATTTACAGACACTGCAGAAGCAGCCTGACTTAGGTTTAAATTATTTTTTCACAGAGAAATGCATTCCAGGGATATTTCCTAGTGAAATACTGGAGAAAGATAAACAGCTGACTCCAATATCCATGCACTTTTTTTGGTCTTGAAATTGGTAGATTGGCACTAAAACTAAAAGAATTCTCCCTTCTTCCCTCAGTGGCTTATGGCAAGGAGAAAATTAAAGGAAGAATACGTACATCCAAGAGGAAATTCAATAAATTTTTAAAGCTAGAGAAGAATCTGTGAAGATAGGAGGAAAACCTTAACACTTACTTGAGATGAAATCCTGGTCCCAATTAAGGTAGTGGTGAAACTCTCAAGAAGTCCATAGATTTGCCCCTTCTGCTTTCTTGTACTCCTCCCCCCATTTTAATTAACTGAGCATAAAAATGGTTAAAAGTAAAAACGTGAAGTATGTCTGTAGAACAAAGCCCAAAGCATCCCAAAACCGAAAACCACAAACCCACACTCATTTTAAATGATACTTCCACAAAGAGTAAAGCAATGGTTAAAAATGTGCACGTGCATACTTTTGGTGGACAAACTCTGGTGACATTTCCATTTTAGAAATTAAACAGGGCGAGTATTCCTATTAAGAAATGTATTTTTTGAGATGGAGATGAGGACAATTTTCTAGAAGACTGATGAAAGAACGTAAGCCAAATGTTGTTATTCCCAAGTACAGTATCCAAACCACCTTCAAAGTAAAATCTTACAGCTTTTGCTATTACCTCAGTATTTCATTTTCACATGAAATAGTGGGAGAAGGGGTGGGAGGATGGTCAGAGGGAAGAAGTTGCACGTTTTTCGGCACATAGCTGACATCTTCCTTTGTAAACACATTACCTTAAAACATCTCAGTTAAGGCCCCACTAGGAGAGGCTTGAAGGAGCTGCTCAGAGTCAGCCAGACTTCAGCTCCAGGAACCGATACAAGCAACCTCGGCACGTCCTGCCTTGGGACTCGGCAATGCTGTGCTTGGCACCAGCGTCCCCAAGCAGGAAGACCAGCCAGAGCTTTGGAAGGAAGAGCTAGGAAGAAAGGCGAGAAGGCGTCGTAAGCAAAGAGAATTAAACCTTATTAATTGGAACAGAGTGTGTCTCACTTAGATTTGACCTTAAATCAGCCTGTTTACTGCATCAGCGAATCCAACGTGAACTCATACTTTTGGGGTTTCACGTTGCTCCACTAAGAAAAGTAAGATCTCCCTTCCCCAAAATAATCGCAGTACAACAGAGATGCTTCACGCTTTGCAGATAAATAGAACTTCTTGGAGAACCTGGTTTTCCACATTATATGTACAAGTGTGTATAATTACCTTGGTTTAGCTTTTACTATATAGGTCATATTATGTAGGGCAAGTAACTTGTGAGCCGGATCACGGTGACACCAGAGGTGCTACTAGGCAGTCTACCTGCAGCGATTCATTTTTCCAATAGCGAGCCCATCCCAAAGGTTTATCTGATAGATTGCTTAGGTTAAACCCCTGTACTCCACCTCACACACGATGTACATGTTTGAGCATCAGTGTAGAAAGGCTCCCCGATTTCCCTCCAGCCCTGCCTCCTCGGCTTCCTTGATGCCCTGTATTGTCTTTGCTATGGCAGCAGAGAAAAACAGTATCTTTCAAATACAATAATAGTGATTTTTCAATTAGCGAGTCCTCTTCTATCTTGAGCTTGGGTATCAGCCATAGAAACTACAAGTGCTGACCTAGTGACCTTCAGCAGCCTGCGCATCAATACCAGATAGAACAGGGACCTTGTAAATTTTTTCTCCTTGAACAAAAAGCCCTAAATACCACTACTAAACCCACAGCACCTTATATCAGTGAGTAATAGAAGAATAGTACAGGTACATGGTGTTTGCACTTCTTACCGCCACTTCAGTGGGGAAAAAACCCTCAGTGACTATTTCTATTACACCACAGACAGAGAAACCCAAGCCACTGGACACTTACCAATTAATTTTCACAGCCAAAGGAGATGAAGATACTTAATTCAGTTGATGAATTAAGTTGAATTAAGACTCACAGCTGAGGGTTCACCTCTGCAGTGGCTAGCTAGGCAGACTAGCAAGCGACCAGGGAATGTTTTTCTGCAGATGCTCTTTATTTGCTGAGCAGGAACTGCAGCAGAGTCAGGCTTTCTGGTGTGACAGGCTACCTCAGGCTTTTGGTTTGACTCCTCACATGACCTTCTTTGCCAGTGAACACGAAGACCTGAGGTGGCTGTGGGAAGAGCACTCTCCTCCAGCAAGGAGGCTTAGGAGGCTCCAAGTGTCCTTGTTCTGGCTGTCATTGAGGAGTCCTGTGCCTGATATTTCCAAAGAGGAATATTTCATTCTCCATCTCTCCTCCCTAGAAACTATGTCAATCATCCACCTTTTCTCCCCAAAGGAAAAACAGCTCTGCCAGTTCCCTTCAGCACTGCGAGTCTGAAAACTGTGTTATCCACAGTTCAGTGCTTTGCTTTGACACATTTAGGATTTTCCCCCAAAGAAGTAAGTTTTCTTTAGGGGCAGGGGGAGAACCTCAGTCACCATGATATTCAAACACACAGTTTTCCTTTCACAACCACTTGGAAACACGCAAGGAAACAGTGCTGGTGGCATTGCAGGCATTTACAAGCATGAAGAAAGCCTTAAGAGAGAGTCACAGACAGTAGCAAGGGTTTTGTGTTTTAGTTTGGTTTTTTTTTTTTAATCTCACCTTGTTACCAGTGAAGCGCAGATGTAGTTGTACATCATTACCACTTTCCTCTACACTGACTCAGCTACTCTAGTACATCTTCAAACTTGGATGTCCCAGTTACACCCTTACAATAGAACCTGTGTAAACGGCTTTGTTTAAGTTTGTATTTGGTACAAACAGAAGACAGTTTTCCTATTACCGCTTGTATGCCACCCTTGTCCTGGTTTCTACCTTACACTACTAAATTTGCCTTTCCAGGCTACTAACATGATGTTAGATCAGTAAAACCACCCAGAACCTGGCTCACATGAAAGGCCCCAAAACTCTCATGAGCAACTTCTACCCTGGTGAACATTTTGCAAATTTCAGGCATGAATACAAAGAGTTACATTTCATCTATTGTAAAGATATATGCGTTTCAATCACTGTTTTCACAGCTTGTTCTTTAAACAGAAAAGCAATAGATGAAGGCCAGCATGGTTTCTAACTATTCCGTTCACATGCAAGTTTCAACTCTGATTTCTCTCACATCAAGAAGAGATCCTCAGTCCCTTTTCTGTTCAAAAAGGAGATTGTTTTGATCTTGAGCAATACCACTTATAATTAAAGTTACAAAGAGAGTAGAGAAACTAAGGGATGGGAGCACGAGAAAGAAAGAGAGCACCAATACTCAATGAAGGAATTTACCATAGATGGCACATAAGAGCCATTAAGGTTTTTTAGAAAGGTCAGCAGCTGTGAAAAAACACTAACACAAACACAGGCTATATTCATTTCCAAACAAAGCAGGTAATCAAAAATGCTTCATACTCAGCGACACCATGACAATAGCAGAAAACTCAGCAGCCACTAGCTAACAAACCCAGAACTTCATTGTGTTCAAGAGCACCATAGCAGCCTTTACTGTCGTTGCTCCCAGACAGGTCTTTCTCACAGCATGTCCTCAGACCTCTCCAATTCAGAGCACTTCAAACACAACACATTGTGTTTAGAATACACCAGAATTAAGACTCCAAAACCAAGTTTCGCTTCTGTAATTTCTGAATAATTTCAGAATACCTCAGCTCAGTGCCACCAGCCACCGTTCAGTTCCCTTTTTTTTGCAGGCAGGGGGAGAACAAAAGCTACTGCAGCTGCTGATCATCAGGTCTCTTCCCTTTAGAAAGAACCTTAACTATGACAATGAAGATCAGGTCAGCAAGGACTAAGTTCTTCGCTCCACCCAGTATGGTCACCAGCTAGTTGAGCTGTTGCATAAGTTTTACTGAAATAGCTCACCACAAACAAGCTCTAATTAGACTTTTTTCCTTACCTCTGAAAACGAGCAAATAGTCTCTCTCTAGCAATAACCTCTTTCTCTGGCCATTATTGCTATCCCCCTGTCAATACCGATAACCAGACCCACCGGATACCTGAACAACAAATGAACAAGAGTAAGTGCAAGGTAGCCAGCTCACACGGCCCCTGCTGGCGGCTACATGGGCCACACAGAAACATTCTTACCACACCCTGCTTTTTCCCCAATCTATATTCAATTTATACAAACCACGCAAGACAAGATTTTACACCACCTGAAGCAAGATGTGTGCCATGGGACAGGGTTGTTTGAAAGTTCAGGTAATGGTTGTTCTTTACTCTGTTATTTTCATCTGTGCCATCAGACATTGGTACAAAACATTACAGAAATAAGCTTTGCCCGCCCTCTTCACAAGGGGTTCTCACCCACTTTCCACAACTTTCTCTGCGCCAGGGGGTCCTTCGGCTGGGGGAAGAGCTCCTCCACTCAAACAGGGCATCTCCTAAAAAATTCAAAGTAAGCTCCAAGAGAATCCCCTTCCGCACTGAAAGGCAGAAAGAGCTTGACCTTAATTGCTGCTTAATTTTTGTACTACACTCCCATCATTCACTGCTATTGACAAGTCAGCTGCAATTAATCATACATGATTGCATAAACCAAGAGACTCCACAAAATAGTAATTAGTAGATTAGCATATACATATAACTTTGCACTCTTAGAAACACTTTACAAACATTAACTAATCAGTGTTCCTTAAACTTCTTTCACCTGTCTCTCACCTAGCTCGCTCTGTTCCATTTCCCCTCCTCCCTTGTTGAGCTCTCGCTCCTGTGCAGGGAAGCTCCTTCCTCTCCCAGCTGTAAAAAGTCTGTATTCTGCCCTTTCAAACCACACCTTTCTCCCCCACTCCTCCCTCATCTTCTCTTTTCTTCTCTTCACCCTCAGGCATCCTTGTTCCAATTACAAAACCCAGCTGGAGCAGCTAGAAGAGGCCTAAATACCCTAATGAACAGCGAGATGTAGCAAAAGTGGTATTTACGGCTTTATGGTGAGGAGGGGAGCAACACAGAGGAAAGGAAATATGAACGATAGAAAATAGGGCAAGGCATGTTTCCCTAAAAGTGAGGACAGCAGAGATCTGTGGAAAAGAAAGAATTAGGAGAAAAGAGGAAAAAGACTGTGCCCATTAACATTTGCCTTTTCTTAACAAGAAGGTTTCAGGTGTGGAGAGCTCTCTCGTTGCGAGCTGCCCGTGGAGATGCAGCACCATGTGAGCCTGTGGCAAAGACCAGAAGGTGATGCTGACAGGCATTTAAAATGCACACAAATTCAATAGCTCAGATTTCATTCTCTATCAATTTCCAGACGTCCACAGAATTGAAATGAGATGTGGATGAAATTCACTTTTTGTTCAAGAAGGAAGAAAAGGAAATTGTAAACTAAACACTGAAGACTCAAAATAAGTCTTTTTATTTTTTCTTTGGTTCAGTATGATTTTTGTAAAAATTACAAGAATAGAAACTTCAAGGAGGGAGAAGAATCATTTAATTTGAAGGCATTACATACACAAAATTAAATTGTTATACCATATTTATGAATAAATTTTAAAGTAGATATTTGAACGTTTCTAAGAATAAGAAAAATTAAGTTCTCAAAAAGCCTGTCAAGCAAGATGACAAGGAACCTCTGCTGCACTAGCTCAAGTTTGATAACCCAATGGAAGTGATTGTACAACAAAATAGAGGGATTCACAGGAAAGAAGGTTCAGCTGATGATACTAGACCCCCCTGCAGTATCTCCAAGGAGGTTCAGAATAAGTGGATCACTCTTAGTTTCCCCCTTGTTTGTGCTGCGATGGTTCCACACTTCCAGGTGTGCTGTAGTCACGTACAGGGTCCAGCATGGACCATATTTCTTCCCTTGATACATAACTCAGCTTTTTCAAGAAAATTTCAGAGTTCCTGTGAGGTATTGAAGACTGACCAGACACCGACGGTGAGAATTTGCTTGTGCTCATATAATGTGCTTTTTGATAGTGCCAGACCACCAGGTTTGAGGTAAGGAGTCTTCCCAAAGGTGAGACTGAGTGGGGCCAATTTGTTTTTACCTTTCTTCTGCAAGATACAATATGATTTGATTTCCTAGGAGTATCTGGGAATTTGACATTGGAAACCTCCCATTTTCCCAGGGACCCACAATATTGGTTGATGACGTCCCCCTCCTCTGCTCTCATCCTGTGGCAAAAGGCAGCTGTAGCTGTTGGTCCTTCCTATGAGGCTCTGCATGCGTTACTGCATTCTGGAAAACACCTCACAGCTTGTGGAGAAGACATTCTGCAGACCCAGACAGAACCAGGGAGGAAAAAAAAAAAAANCTAATATTTGTGAAGGGAAAAAGAGAAACTTTGCAAATTCATTGTTATCTGAGCTTCCAGTGTGCTCAACTCTAAACTCAAACCCCGCTCACTTGTTGCCTTTTTGAAGGGCTCCCCTGGTGACACTGGAGATCCTCAGCTGGCTACGCCGTTCTCGTCCCCTGCCTTCCCAGGTGACTCCTGGGACAGCCCTTGCAGCAGCTGGCTGGCTCGGCTGCCATCAGACAGACCCCGTCCAGCCACCCAGAGGTCCATAGCCAGGGTTCAACAAGGAGGTAACCTGCTGCCTCCTCAGCATCGAGGCAGCACATCTGAGACCTTCCTGCTCAGGTCTTCTGGCTGGAGAAACTCTCCCAAGACACCCACGGGGCAGGCAGAGACTGTACCGTAGAGCAGCATCTGCCTTGCCTGCACAGTGGAACGCTGATTAAAAACCAACGTGTGGATGGTCATGCTAGGAATGACGTCTGTTTTGCTGGTGATGGGAAACCAAGTATTGCGGTGAAACTGGTTCAATAAATTACGTGCAGCAGACTTAATGCAGGTGTGTTTTCTTGGCTGGGGCTTTACGTGGAGCAGGCAAGGGACTCAAGTAGTGACTCTGAGGCAGGGAAATTTGAGATTAGTGGTTCGGCCTTCCGCTGAAAACTGATTATTTGGAATTAATGTTAATAAATCTAGCTTTCTTTTCCTATACTTACTCCCCCTTCTCCCACCCCTTCCACAAAGACTCCCTGCATGCTGCTGGCTGATTACAGTAGCCAGCACAAAACAAACCTCTTTCCTTTTCTTTGTGTCACGTATACCCAATGATACAAAACCTTTGTGTCACTTCCACGGCTGGCACGCCAGCCAGAGCTAGCAATCTTCACTTGGCAGGAATTTCCATGTGAAAGGAATATTTTGAAGAAAGCCTGTGGGCTGGAGCCAAGGTAAAAGCTCCTCACTCCCTCTAGCAAATGCTGCTTTTCCAGTGTGAAAGCATGAGCCGCTGCCCTCCGGAACTGCTGTTCCCATGGATTTGCCCCAGGTTGGAGCCTGTCATCTTCCCAGCAGGAGTGGGATGAGGCCTTTACGGTGGGATGGGGATCACCAACAGCACGAACATTGTTTCTTCATGAAGGAAAACAAACTTCGGTCCGAGGTTTTGGCCAGCAACTTGTCTGTAACGCAAACAGTCCTCAGTCACTTTGCTCTACAGCATATAAAGAGCCTTCAAGGGGAGGAAATGCCGGGTAGTGAAGGGTGACTCGGCCTAGCAGGGAGAGGTACAATCACAGGCAGCGGCTGGAAGCTAAATCCAGGTGATTTAAAATGAGAAGCAAGGCACACATTTTTAACAGTTACCCATTGAAATGAACTGCCAGGGGGTGAAGCTGTTTTGCTTAAATTTCTCAGACCAAGATTAGGTGCCCTTCCCTGTGTCAGGAGTTATTGCACTTGGAAGAAAAGCAGCCTTGAGCGAGACTTGTTGAGCTGCAAATATCCTTGCACGGGGTGAGTACCGTAAAAGAATGAAGCTTTGTAGAGCCAGAGTTTCAGCAGGAATATTAGAAATGACCAGTATTGGTACTGCTACTCTTTCAACTTGAGCCATTAGTCGGATTTGGAGTCTTGCCAACAACGTCCCTCACGAGGGAAAGCAGGTGATGGGGTCAAAAAAGTCTTCACGCAGCTTGTCCCCGAACGCAGGAAGAATTGCACAAGAGCAGGCAGTGACTTTACTGGGGAGCCAAAGCCCGTCCCAGTCACCTCAGCAACAAAAATCCTCTCCTGGCTTTCACCATGGGCATGCGACAAGCACCACCGTCAGCTTTTCCACCACCTCTTCGGTGCATCTGATACCTGTTGCTCAAATAACCACTCAGCTCTAACCAAGGCAACTCTCGTCCCTAAGTTTTCCTCCAGCCTCTAGGGCAAAACTGCCTGGTTTTGCGGTCAGTAACCCTTACTGTTTCAGCCATCCACTCCTTCAAGGATCACAGTGGCTTTCTACTTTCCGGTGGAGTGAAGAAGGGGAAGGGGGAATTACACCCACCATCTCCCGCAGGCGTCAGCCCCCGCAGCCGAGCCGCGCACACAGGGCTGGTTGAGGAGCTGGGGTGACGGCACGCAGCAGGAGGTGCACAGTTGCTAAAAACGCCCGGCGCATTTGTTGAACGGCGCCGGCAGGAAGGAAGGCAGCCAGGTGCCGCTCTGCCAGACAGCTCTCTGCCAGCCGCCCCGCAGGGCAGCTCTGCACGCGGTGGCATTGCCACGCCGAAGGTGCCTGTCGCGTGGACGATCCTGTGGCAGGATCCGTCCTGGGCAGCAGGATGTCAGCACGCTGCTCTGCATACCGTCACCATCGCTCCGCGGCACACGTTGTTTGGGAAACTTGTTCTGTCTTGCCGGGAGTGGTCCTGACACCTATGGAAAGCGCGGGGCCGTGGTGGGCTCGGCTGAGGGCAGGAGGAGATGCGAGGGGGAGGCAGGAGGAGATGCAGGGGCAGGAGGAGATGTGACAGGTCCCACACGCCTTCCAGCACTTTCTGCCGTAACTGGGTCACACAACACGCCCAGAAGCGGCTTCAAGAGCAACTGCCCTTACACGGGCATTTCAAACACGCATTACCACTTCTTGCCCTTCTTATTTAGGGCAGAGAAGTTAGTTCAATCAATAAGCGCAGCCGGCACACGCTGGAATTGTACCGCAGACGAGATGTATCGCTCCGTACATTAACTGCAACAAATATCCCTTTTTTCCGTAGGAACCGGGGGGCGGGGGGCTGCGCCCCTCTGCAGCTCCACCGCCCCCCTCGGCGACCACCTCGGGGCTGGGCCGTGCCCGCTTCACCCCGGTGGGGGCTGCGAGGCCAGGGGGGCACCGGAGCCACCTCCCGGCGGCGACAGCCAGCGGCGGCGAAGCGAAGGCACAAGCCCGGGCGCCCGCTGCCACCGCGGGGCAACAGCGCCGCGCCGCGCCCGCCGCCCGCACTGCGCCGGCAGGGATGGAGGTGGGGGGGGGGATTGGGGTACAGCCCTCCTCCCCCGGCCTTTTTTGGGGGGGGTGGGGGGGNCCCTCCAGTTCTGGGCTCTTTGCTGGCTGCGGAAATCCCGCAGATCTGGTCTGTCACGGGTTCACCGCTCCGACTGCTGCAGCCGCCGGTTGTGCGGTGAACTTCAGTACATCAGGAACAGCCATCAGCAAGTAGGGGTGAACTTCCCTTTTTCTGTCTCCCTGCCTCTTGAAAATGGGTCTCTGAACTACCCCTTGCTGCAAGGGGCGTTTCTTGTCCTAACTTTAGTGTTTCCGTTGTAAGTTTTGCAATCCCACTTGTTTTATTGCAAATTACAGCCGGAAGGCTCTTTTCTGGAAGGACAATCCTTCCTGTAGAGGAAACATGGTTATTGTAAGCTTTCTGTGTGCCAACAACTTGGCCCATGCTCAAAGCAAACTTCTGCTGGGTGGGATGACATTGCTCTGTGCTGGTGGTTAGGAGGTATTAGTTAGCTCCAGTTAGTTCAGGGCTGTTAGTTCACTGGCCCTGAAAAAGATGATAGACTACCTTTAATGCGCATAATCATTTGAATCAAGATTTTCATGCCGTCTCCTACCACTTGTGCTGAGGGACTCTTGCTTGTGGGGTTCTTCCTTACCTACAAGCTCAGGCAGATGAAGCGTCCCGTAGAGGGACACCGCTAGTGCATGACACACGCTGTGGTTTCCGTCTTCCTGAAATTTTGCTGGACAGAAGGTGATCCGGTAAAAATACATGCCCACCCGCTCGGGTACAACACATTACACGTACAAAGGCAAATTTCCCCGCTGCAACCCCTAGAAGCCCACGGCCCCGTGTCCACTGGTGTCAGCATCCAGCCCAGTACCCACGGTACCGACTTCCGCACTCCTCCCCCAAGTCATCCAGATAACCAGATCCTCCTCACCCTTCTAGCTCCTCTGCACCCTATTCCCTTCACCCCACCAGCGAGGCTAATCACCAGAGGGCTCCTTATCTCTGCCAGGACCTCTCGAATTGCCTTTTGTCTCCAACAGCTAATCGCCCTGCCCCTCACCTGCTGAGATCAGCTGCCTTCCTATTGGGAAAAAAAGAATAAAAAATGAACTCTGGGAATAATAAAGAGTTCAGAGAGCTTTCAAGTTCAAAAATAAATAAATAAAGGGAAGGAGAAACGCATGCTTCTTTTGATTAATTCCCTTTCTTCCCACCCCCAAAGACCGTGCGGTAAATAAAATGAAGTACAGTCCTGACAGACACAAACCTTGACTGTCTGTTTATAGACGGCGTGAGTGCCAATATTCCAGAGGGACTGTGCAAAACGAATCTGTCAGTGAATCAGAGCACATGTTACAGAGTGTGAAGGTACATGCTTCACATTAAAAACAAATCCTTCAGAATGTGCAGAATACCCTAAATCTACATCTGCCACACTAGTTATTTCTATTACGTTCTTAAAATTCATCCTGAATTTTATTTTCCACATCTTGGAAGTGTTAGATCTGTAAAACAGTATTATAACTGCAGCTGTTGTGAAGTTCAGCTCTGAATAACGATTTAGCTGAATGTTGGCAGGAATTCTGATTTTTACCTCTGCATATATTTCCAACCATCTTTTGGAAGCTGCCCAGTTTGAGAAAACCATCACTTCTGCCCACCACTTCCATGATCACTGATAAGTACCATGTTTCGGGATGATCAGAAAATGCCGTTTTTTCATGCCTGACTCTCCCCAGCTCTTTAATCGTCTTTTCCTACTCTCTTCCTTCCAGTCCCCCTGTACCAAAACCCTATGCTGCTACTGCTTCTACACTTCCACTACTTTGGCCCAAGGAGCCACATTTGGTGCCATCGATGACACAGCCATTAGAATGAATTTCAAGGCGGAAAAGGAAGCCTCGCATTGCCAGGCAAATTACTAAATTATTTTTTGATCTCCTTTGTCGCCATTACTACCTCCTGACAAAGGAAGCAGACTTGAGGAGCCCTTATGCTCTACGGCAATTTACAGCATAAATTTTGGGTAAGGTTTTTGATCATGCCAGGATGCAGTCATCTGCATTACTAGGCAAATACAGCACAAGACAAATGTGTGCAATTAAGAGATAGTGTTTAGTATCAGCTAATAACCCTATATTGACTGATATTTTTTTCCATAATGAGTTACAGCTACATTATATACAGTCACTTGCACTGGATTGCAGCTTGATTTT
Organism: Chionis minor; assembly: GCA_013398295.1. NCBI lineage: Eukaryota > Metazoa > Chordata > Aves > Charadriiformes > Chionidae > Chionis > Chionis minor. The sequence goes on from VZSF01004548.1 coordinate 1,350,135, forward strand.
CAAAGTGTCATTTTTCAGGCATGTGAGGTTTTTATAAAAGCTTTCCTCACAACAAACGACTTTCTATCATCCTAATAAGATAGTGTCACAAGTTTGTATCTATAATCCAACAACAAATTAAAAATTTTAATTTTTTTTTTTTATCTGCACAAACATAAATGCAGGTAAGAGCACAACAAAAGCCCTTTGCTGTTAGGAACTACAGGATAAATCAGTTTTGCTCCTTCTGATCCCATTTTTATTTGGAGGTGGAGGAGAAGACAGCATTTCTTCTCTGCTCCTGCACATCAACAGAGCTGGACGCTATCATCTTCCTTTGGCTGGACTTTGCCAATTCAAATAGAACAAAACATTTCAGCCCAGCACTCCTGTTTTAGCTCAGCACTCCTAACTCACAGCTCTTCCTACGGGACTTTGTCTGAAAAATCTGTTTCCTCAGAAAACAGTTCAACCCTTTCCCACTCTCCGGTTGAAGCTAACAGAACCCACCAAAAGCATCAGCACAACTTCACCAGGTTTGAGCTGTGTCTCTACAGACTGTTCAAAGTCCTGACATGAAACAAAGCCTAAACGAAGAGAAAACAAACAAACTAAGAACCTTACCCCCCCAACTTGTTGCTATGGATTCCAAATCTTGACTCATGTTATCAATTAGAAAGTATGAAAAACTTCCACACAGAAGGAAGTGCTGGAAAATATTACAGAATCACAGAATGTTAAGGGTTGGGAGAGACCTCTAGAGATCATCTGGTCCAACCCCCCTGCCAGAGCAGGTCCACCTACAGCAGGTTGCACAGGATGGCGTCCAGGCGGGTTTTGAACGTCTCCAGAGTTGGAGACTCCACCACCTCTCTGGGCAGCCTGTTCCCGCTGCCTGTGCCCTTTGCCACCCGCAAAGGAAAGAAGTTCCTCCTCATGTTCAGATGGAACTTCCTGTATTCAAGTTTGTACCCATTGCCTCTTGTCCTATCACTGGGCACCACTAAAAGAAGACTGGCCCTCTCCTCCCAGTACCCTCCCTTTAGGTATCTGTAGACACTGATGAGATCCCGCCTCAGTCTTCTCTAGACTAAAAAGACCCAAGTCCCTCAGCCTTTCCTCATAAGAAAGATGCTCCAGCCCGCTAATCATCTTTGTGGCCCTTCCCTGCACCCTCTCCAGCAGTTCTCTGTCTTAAAGTGGGGAGCCCAGAACTGGACACAGTACTCAAGTTGTGGTCTCACCAGGGCAGAGTAGAGGGGGAGCATGACCTCTTCTCCCTGACTTCTTAAAATCAAGGTCTCTAGTGCTTACTGAAGTGCTTACATTATCTTTTTATATTTTAGCCTGGAGAAAAGGAGGCTCAGAGGAAACCTTATTGCTCTCTACAACTACCTGAAAGGAGGTTGTAGAGAGGTGGGGGTCGGTCTCTTCTCCCAAGTAACAAGCTATAGGACAAGAGGAAATGGCCTCAACTTGTGCTAGGGAAGGTTTAGATTGGATATTTGGAAAAAATTCTTCACCAAAAGGGTTATCAAGCATTGGAACACGCTGCCAAGGGGAGTGGCGGAATCGCCATCCCTGGAGGTATTTAAAAGACAGGTAGACGTGGTGCTGAGGGACATGGCTTAGTGGTGGATTTGGCAGTGTTAGGTTAACGGTTGGACTCAATGATCTTAAAGGTCCTTTCCAACCTAGATGATTTGATGATTCTGTGATTCTATATTATTGCATTTTCTCCTTGGGTGCGTGTCACAAGCAGTCAGACCTCCCTGGCCCCTACGCATTCCCAGAGCTCAGAGGAGAGGGGGCCATCCCCCCTCCCCTCAGGCCCATGGTGCGTCACGGTCCCCTCACAATTACACTGCCACTTTGCTTCCTCCAAAACATTTAGAGTGACCAACAACTTGACCAAACAGCCTGCTTCCAGGCAAAGTCTTGATTTCCTTTGTATGCCAGCATCACCAGGAAAGCACACATGGACTGCTTTTATGTGGGTGCTTTCTCCTGCTACAGCAGCCGGGGAAGATGGACTCCCCGCAGCAGCTTTTGACAGCATTAGCACACTGTTTGCCACGTCAAAGCCCATTTCTGCTTTTGGGACAGCCATTAGCAGTTCTCTCCTACAAACCCACCAGGGACTTGAAGGAAAGCCACCTAGTTCATGCTGAAAAATTGCTTTCCTGACCTCGCCTCCCTGCATTAAGGCATTATCTGCACACACAGTAATAGTGGTAGATGAATATTACAATTACAGGTGTATAAACTTCTCTGTACTGCCCAGGTCACACAAAGTCAGGTTCACTCCACCATTCAAACCGGGCTTTGTCAGATCAACAGACATCCTTCACAAAGCAGCTTCACCTTAGTGAGAAAGATCTTGCGGGATCATTAGGAATGCTGTGAGTGTTTCCTGCTCTGGATGCACACAGAAGACATACCTAACTCAGGAATGGAGGGGTTTGTTTGCTCTCAAACCCACCCATCAAGGAAATACAGAGGTAACAGCGCTGTCAGAAGTGTATCACCAACCCTGAGAAAAAGGTCAGGCAAGGAGTTGTGTGAATAACTCTTCAGGGATAGCACGAAATTAGAAAAACAAAGTGACTTGATCAATGTGAAATGTTATTTTGGTTGAGAAGGAAACGGGTCACTTCTGTCTGTACATTAAATATGAGAACAAATGCACTCAGACATGGCATTTGACTTAACAACCAAGACAGCAATCACCAGCTCTACTGCAAGAGACAACTTACTTCCCCTTCCATTCACCTCAGGTTTGTGATACAACTCTGGATTTAAAATGAAAAGAAGAAAAAAAAAATGCAACCAAAAAACAGTAATGAGCTTACAATATTCAATCTGGCACTCTTCCTTGAGGATGTTGCCTGGTGTGCACTCAGCAGCTGAGATATTCTACAACCCACCAAAGCTAGAAGGTAGGAGAATGGGCAATATGCAAGTCAATAAAAAAACATATACATCCAAAGAAAAGAATGAACGTAAGAAAATGAGAATTTGAAATTAAAACGTACTAAATTTCATACACTCACGAGCACAAAGTTCATCTGATAACTTCCTCCTGCAGAGATCAAACTATGCCACAAAGAAGTAGTTACAAATAGAAATCCAATCTGGCAGCCCTTCACTTTTGGCCTGGGATCTGAAGATGTACTTTTCTGGCCCAATTTTACTTCTGTTCAAAAAGTGTAATACTAGAAAAAACATACATCTACAGACAGTAATACATACAGTACTTGCTTTTGTACCTGGCAAGTCTACCTAACCTAGTTAGGATTTGTCAGATCAAAAATAGACATTGAAGATTTGAAGTGTGGCAGGTGACTTGAGCAACCACTGTCTCCCACACGAAAGAATATGCCCTTTAGGTGACAGATTTATTTTTTTTTTCAAACGAATCCAGGACAGATATGCAAGCCATTTTCTTATTAGACTCAACTATGGTCCATAGTGCAACAGAGGACTCTCCATATTAATGATACTGCACCAGGCACCTTGCGAGAGGAAGTGCAAAGCCATCTTTCCTGTTGAGGGAACAGAAAATTAGCTTAGAGAAGCAGAAACTTTCTTTAAACAACCACTGGGACTGGAAAGAGGGGAACAACCTTCCAGGACTACCATTTCCCTTTTGTACACTGAAAATGTTAGGGATTTGTCAACACAGAATGTATTACTAGCTTGTGGGGACAGAAGGAATCTGTAAGTGAAGCAAAGAGCTCAGAATTTCAAGGTGAAAGGGTTAATCTGCCCTCCTTTTGTAGCTCAATCTTTCTCTTGTGTTGAGGAGAAAAAACAAACAAACAACCCAAACCCCACCAAAATCTGGTAAGGGAAACAAGCTGGAAAAGTATCCAGTGTGCAAGTTAAAGGGGTGAGAAGTAGGAGATAATGGAAGTCAAAATAATTTTCTTTTTAAGCCTATTCCCTACTTTTTAATGCTTTGGTTATTGTAAACAGATAGGAAAATACAGGACTTCTAACACTCACTGCCCTTCCACAGGGTGCATGAGGCCAAGGGAGGCATGTGGCAGGATATAACATGCACTTTCTGATACAACACCCAGATTTAGGGCACTCGGCGTACGAGAGAATCACACAAATGCAGCTGTCCCAAAACACTGCCCAGATAACTGCACCACCTCCATGCAATTGAAACATGGTGTTGTTACTAATTAAACTTCCGCATGTACAGAATGCATCTGCCTTCCAGGACACCAGAAATCACAGCTTATTTCTTTGCGCAGAAGGAGCCAGTACGTTACCAGCAAGCCGCAGGTCGCCTTCGCTCAGCAACTTTCTACCTGTGGAGTCACACATCCAAGAAATATATCTCAGGATATGGTTATCCTCTTACCTCTTATCTCCGGCCAGGGCTCTCAGAGGACAGGGTCAGCGGTCTTTTTCAAAGGAGCTGCGGAATTATCTCTTGGGTCACAGGACCACCTAAAGGAGTCATCTACAGACTCATTAGTCCCTGTGGAGCCTTCGATTACTTGGAGCCTGCAGCCAGGTATTTTCCTAGACAGGGTTTAAAAAGCATTTTATACATCATACTTAGCACTGTCAGCTGGCTGCCGAAGTTTGTCAGTTAGAGCTCGCGAGCATCCAGCTTTCTTTAGGCTTGAATCAAAGCCCTCTGTTATGTGTGTAAAAATAGGCATTAGGGCAAACATGGTGTTCGCGCTCCCAGTGCAAAAATCGCTTGTGGTTGGTTTTCCCTGATGCAAAAGCCTCGAACCGTGTTTTAATTAGGATGCTTTAACAGAGTATTTTTATGATGCAGTTGTTTCACTTGTCAACGCTCAGAACCGCAGTGACACCGCCAATACGTGCAGGTCCTTGTCCACCAGCCAGCTGCAAACTCAGCGCTGTCTTGTCAGTCCCTTTCTCTTCGGTAGTGCTGCAGCACTCAGTGAGCTCGTGAGCTGGGCGTCCTGAGCTCTGGCTATAGAACCTGACAGATTCATAAGAAAATCCCAGTTTGGGCCAATAATATGGAAGACCAAAATTCAGCTCACCTGGAGGAGAATTTGCCCTTCTGCTCCTTCCAAAGCTCTTGTCCTCACTGTTAACCCTTCACTTGACATGAAAGTAAATTGTATATTAGTGTCCTGCCGCCGGCAGAGTCCTTTCCCTTTTTGTCTGGGGAAAGCAGTTGTTGAAGACAGCTGGAAAGAGACTTTCATGATTATCATAGCAGCTGAAAAGTCATATGCCCCATGGTAGCACTCAGTTAGATATCTATCAGTTTCTATCAGAGGCTCAGCAGCACCAATGCTGCTTTTAATGTAGAAACAGGTCCGCAGGCAGCCGGGGGAACCCACAGCACCCCAGCTCCGAGTGGCAGCTGCCAGGGGCTGGCAACAACCCCGGAAGACTCAGGAGACATTGTTGGGGACACAGCTGGAGACGCACTTGGAAGGAGGTGGTCCATGCCAAAGGGGGGCACAGCTGAGGGACCCTTGCTGGGGCAGGGACAACCCTGAGGGACTGCAGCCAGCCCACACTGGGGTGGAAACATCCTTGAGGGACCATGGCTCGCTGGCCACCCACACCAGGGCAGGGGCACCCCTGAGTGTAACACACAGCAAAAGCAAGGGAAGGGGAGACCAGGAAGGTGTTCGACTGAAGTTGACCCTGGAGAAAGGAGAGGAACAGGGTTTCCCTAAGTAGTTTTTTTGTTTTTCTTTATTCTCAACCCTTGTATCAGCAATTAAAACTTTATGTTAATCGGCAGTAAATTCAGTCATGTAAAAATTCCTCAAGTCAAGACAGTTCTGCCCATGACACAAAATCCCAAATTAAATTTGCCCTTACTTTAGAAGGCTTCTATCTTATTGTTTCCTATTGTATACAAATCTTTTACAGAGGTGCCAATATAACGCACACAACATACTAAATAACACCAGGCACCGACAAGGCAGGTGTGTAATGTATTTCAACTTCACAATCCTTCACATTACCTCAGTAGTCAGTGGCTAAGGTGCAACAGGTAAATCCAGCCCTAATAACCCCTCCAGCTGAGGCAGAAAGGGCGCATACATTTCATGGTCTTTGCCCAAAACTGTAGCCGATGAGGATGTGTACACCGCTATCTCCCTTTGCAACAGGCCAATACAGAGAGCTCAAAGTTTGGTCACCGTCAGTCTGTCCCAGATGCGTTAATACATTACACAGATGAAATTGAAAACTGAGTTGTAAATTGAAAGTACTGAGATCCTTTAGGTGCCCTAACAACTATTTCTAATGGCAGTGGTTAAAGGGTTTGCATCTCATAAGCTGAACTTTCTAATTTCAGGAAAAAATGGCTATTCACCTGAGCATTTCAGATGCGTGTCAGCTAGCAAGTAATTGAAGACAAAGTGTTTTTCTGTAATAAACCTCCATAATGAAACACCAGAGCAAAATCCTAAAGTTCAACTCAATACATCATGCTAATCTTCAGAATGGGATTTTCTTGCCACTAATCTTGTTAGAGCTAGGGCACCGTGCAAATATATCTAAACCCATAATTACTGAAGAGATATTAAAAGGATCAATTTATTTCAATAAAAAATGCAACCTTTGAAAAGAATTCATTAATACTCAAAATCCAGCCATGCCATAAATAATACTAATGAACTGAGAAAAAGGAACAGATGAACAGGTACTGACATGATGTCTTATGCTTATTGCTGTTAAAGAGGAACTGACAATTACTCCATTTGAAATGTAATTCTAGTAAGGGAAATGCTTGAAAGTGAGAGAAAGACTTGTTAAAAATATGTATGTAGACATATACACACATTTTTAAGAAGTATGATGATGAAAACTAATTTAATTTAGTCCTAAAGAGGCTGTAATACCATTTTCAACACCCTGGAGCTGTGTTTACGTTAGCAAACAGTGCTGTGCAGCAGGAGCATGAAACAGCTGCTGCTGAGATGCTGCCAGCACACAAACTACACATATGTTGGGGGGGTTATTGCCAGCTAGCTCCAGGCTGGTCCTGTGGACTGACTGCCTGGCGCTGAGCAGGGTACCTTAGGTGCAGGGCTGGAGGACCTCTCTCGTTTGTTTCATCTGCAGGGAACCATGCATGCTCTAAGCATCCTCTGTAATGGCAATCAAATCACATTGATTGTGTCTGTGGCAGCAAATACGGAATTTGCCTCAAAACCAGCCTCCTGACTTGCACTAAAATGCTTCCCAGAGTGGAGGCACTCAGAACGCTGTAGATGGTTCACTCTGGGACAAAACCAGATAGACACAGCAGAAATCGAGGTGCAACACTCACCCACCTTACCTACATGATCCAATGACAATGAGGGGTATCTAAAATAGCATTTTTGGTACCAATGGGCTGTGATAGCTGTCAAGACAGAATGTAAAAACATGTTTTTCCATATGCTCGTGAGCTTCTGCAACTTGCTAAGAGGGAAAAAATCAAACATTTGGTTTGCTATTTTGGAATTATGACTATTCAAATAGCACACTTGGAGTTAGCCAGGCTGCTTTAATGGACACTTTCAATAGTTTTCCAAAGGCTTCCAATGCAGACTGAGACAAACCCCACCAATACCTGTATGTTCACCGCTCCTCAATTTCACTGGCATTTCACTGAAGGGAACTCCTACTGCCTCAGCTGTGATAACAAAGAGCAGATGTCATGATGGGATCTGCACTGGCCACAGGATGTGGTTCTTTGCAGGAGATTACAGAGAAGACCTGGTCACACTCTATTATCTTTGAGGAATAACTTCAGAGAGAGGAAGAAGCTGGAAATGCCAACATGCAAAAGACAGATATCATAAATAGGCCAATTATCTTTTTACCACAGGAGTGGCTTCCCCCCACCTCCATTTGTTTGTGTAGTTGAAAGGATGAAGAGTACCTCAGTCTCCTCAAACAAGTCACTGTACATCCAAAGACTGAAAATGCCTGTCTGGAGAGCTGAGATACTGCGATCCAACTAGATATGAGAGACAAAACAAATGGCAAAAGTGTAGAAGATACACTAAAAGAAAAATACAAAGATTGAAAACTCTTCCCTGACACTTAACTTCAAGTGGAAGGAAGCATATCCTCATTGCTTTCTACCTGCCACCTGCAAGTTTTAGTCAATTCCCCAATTCTTACCATGGAGGAGGCGGGAATTTACTATTCTCCTGGTGGAGAAGCCCTAGTCTATTCATTCATTCCTTGTCTGAAAGCTGTTCCTGCCCATTATTAGGGACAGCAACTACTTTTTTTTCTTCTTTTGAGGCTCTCAGCCACAAGCCACCAGGCTTCTGGCAGCTTTCAGCAGCTCAGGAGGGAGAAATCCTGAGATAAAAGACAAGCTTCTTTCTTGCTTTGTTAAATCACGCTCAAGTTATTAAAAAACACCATTTCCTTTCTCTCAACAGTCTCATGTGGGAAAATGCTGGCAAGGCACAAAAACCTCATCTAGATGAGAAGCTTTGGCTTTTACTGGTTTTAAAATGAGTGATTTAAAATGAGTGATGTTATTCCCCTTGCAAGTATGCTCTCAGAGTGCAGAGAAGACACGAGTTACGCATCCCTTGTTCATTCCAGCAGATGCCTGCCTCTTCCAGAGTGGGACCAACCAGACCAAAGAGCAAAATGGAGGAACTGTCTGGCTGCACGCCATTCCCCCTCTCCTTTCTAACTGTGTAAACCTGCCTGGCAAGCTCCACAGCTACCTCTATGAAAAACAGCTCCAGTGGCTTTAAGAACTAGTGACTATCGGTGGCTTTCTGGATGCTTTTTTACTGCAATTTTACAGCTGAAGCCAGTACAGCTTGAACCATTGCCTCTCTGCACAAACAAGACCAATATCACAAAAACCTCTCCTTTGTTGTGAACCACATCTCTAACGAGCCCCTGTAAAGGCAATTACAACAAGCTAAATAAATTTCATACTTTCGTTCTCTGTGTAAATTTATCAAAGCAAGATAGGAAGTGTCTTACTTCTCTTTCTACTCTATGCAAAATGTGATGGGCTGAGCATGTCTAGCTCATCTGGTAAAATATAATTTCCAGTATAGTTAATCTGGCTGTTTCCTTGGCATTTTCAATAGGACTGGGCAATCGGGGGTGGGGGAAAGGAAACAAACACCAAAAAAACCCCAACAAAAACCCCACCACCAAACCAGAAGGAACACTGTTTGAACTCAGCATGATGCAGAGGGCTACAGACTACCTCTAACAAAGGGCAATCCTCCTCTCGTGTGTTCTGAGAGGCGATTAAGATTTGCAGTTACAAGCAACATTTAGAAACAGCAACCGTGCTGCCTTCAGGATCCCAGCCAGTCAAGTGAGGCATTCTGGGGAAAAAAAAAAAACAAACCACCAAAAAAACCCACCCCAAACCAAACAAGGAAGCAGATGCCAAAAGAAATGCATTTGTTAACAAGTCAGCTGAAATTTTATTGCCAGGAAGCCACCTTATCACCGTAGTGTTTCCCCCTTCTACAACCCTAGAACAACAGGTTTCCTGAATATCACAGCTTGACATCACTGCTGGGCTGAAATCTTTCAAACATCCTTCAGATCCTTATCAAGGGCTGAGGGATTGCCTTCAAGCCTTCCTTTTGATCAAGGCAAAGGAGCCACCGGCAATGTCAGCCCATTTCACGGCCAGCACTGAAAGGGATAAAGCAGGCACTTTTCCCTGTCTCCAGAGCAAGCTCCAGTGCTTGTGCCCGTATCAGCGCACAGTTTAATCAAGTGTACGACTAGCGGCAAGCCATGAATCTGCCACCAGATGTCACCAAAAGGCCATTATGCCTGCTGAGACTAAACCCAGCCTCTGGATTCTCTGCAAACAGGGCAGGGATGATCACAGCACTGTTATTACTACAGCTACACAAGGTCGTTCCTTCCTACTACTAACAGCTGATAACGAGTTTAAAAAAGAGGATTCCTTGCAATTGACTAGCATCCCTCTGCATTCCGCGTTTATTTACATGACATGCAGGCTAATTAACCTTTCCAGAGAGATGCTTAACTTAAATGAAACTCAAAATCTCAGATTAAGGATTTTCACACTGGTGGGAATGTTGTCAGTATACATAAAATTCTGCTCTTTAACGCCTTCCCCTCCTCGATTAACAAGGAACTCCAGCAACCACTGCTGTGGTCACAGCTACCCCTTCCAGCTGCTTGTCCTCCCACCTTCCCGCACACGGGCCCACGTATATTCCCTTACTTACCCATGTTTTATCAGCTTTACTGATGGGCAGACTAAATGAGTCTCTCTCCTGTCTCTGGCTACTGTATGTTGCTGCTAGTACTGGTGTTTGAATTGCCAGGTGCAGTGGAAGTATTTCAGCATTGCCCAGAAGGTAGGAGAGCCCTATGTTCTGTGTTGGCAAATATGTTAGACTCTAAACCGGAGCCTGAGGGTTTATAATGAAATACATACAGAAGAATAGTTGTTGACACCAGTTCCTGTTAATTCCAAGCTGTAGGAGAAACACTACACTTAATTTAAGATTTCTGCTCCGTTTCCTGAAAAAAAGAAACTTTCAATCTGAAGTAAGTCTTCAAAATCCTTTGAACTCTGAAATACATCACATGAGCTAAAGGCCAAATCCTATGATTTTTGCTCTCTTTATCAAAGGCCTGTATTTCTCTTTTTACAGACCTTGATCACCTTGCAGAATTTACCCTTCTCAAACACTTAGGGGGAAAAAGAACAAGCTATCAAGATAGATAAGCGATTGCAAGAAACAGCAAGCAATGCAAAAAGAAGCAAAGTGTCTTATGACAAGGGAACATGGAAAATTTCCTGCCATAAGGCAGGCAATCAGAATAGGAAAATTATAAAAGCAGAACAATAAATGGTAAAGTTCATCACCTGGAATGCCTTATTTAGCTGCTTATGTTATTCGTGGTTTTGGAAGTGCCTCAAGGCAGAATTTCAAATACGAGCATGCATTACAGGAAACAACTAACAAGAACATGGCATTACTTACCCATATTTAGACTCCACTCTAATGAATATTTGTGACTCTTTAAAACCAATTTGTCAAAAGTATGTGACATTTATCCAAAATAACTAGGAATTAGAGAAAAATCAATATTTCAAGTGAACATTCTTATCCTCCAGTTCTTCACACATAACAGTTAAACCTGTTGAGTTATCTCGGTTTGAAGAGATCAAGAAATCAGTCACAGGCTAAAAAAAAATATTACAGTAGGTGATGCCTGAAGACTGATACAAGAAAATACTGCAGTTTATAGTAATGTCATGATGCAAAGTAGATGTATTTGCACATTTTATGTAATGTTAGATCTTCACAATTAATAAAATATACAGAGAGGTTAAAGATGTAGTACTCTGCAACGATACAGTCTTGCTGCTGCAACCATCTTTCACATTTTCTAACACTAGAATTTCATCTGCCATCAGTTACTGCATGGCATCGTTCTGTAGGATGAACTTACCCTACATCTTTAGATCTGATGCTCTCTTTAAACAATTATATAATTCATAATATAATCATGGAATCATAAAATCAACCTGTGCCAGTGCCTCACCACCCTCTTCTGAGGGTGGTGATTTTTCCTGAGATCTAATCTAAATCTCCCCTCTTCCAGTTTGAAGCCATTACCCCTCATCCTATCACTACGTGCCCTTGTAAAAAGTCCCTCTCCAGCTTTCCTGTAGGCTCCCTTTCAGATACTGGAAGGCTGCTATAAGGTCTCCCCGGAGTCTTCTCTTCTCCAGGCTGAACAACCAAAACTCTCTCAGCCTGTCCTCATAGCAGAGGTGCTCCAGCCCTCTGATCATCTTCGAGGCCCTCCTCTGGATGTGCTCCAACAGGTCCATGTCCTTCTTACATGGGGGGTCCCATAGCTGGACACAGTGGGGGTCTCATGAGAGTGTAGTAGAAGGGGAGGATCACCTCCTTTGACCTGCTGGCCACGCTTCTTTTGATGCAGCCCCAGATATGGTTGGCTTTCTGGCAAATAATAAATACAGTTGGCTTTCTGGTAATCGGTTTTCAGCTACAGGCCACAAAAGCATTTGACTTACGCAAATTATTTCAACTGCCAAAAAAATTTAGTAAAGATTTTGCAAATAAAGTCAAATTCATACTATTTGAAAAGCATAAAACCCACGCCTACAAGGTGTACTGCATTAAGACAGTTTCTTACAGCCTGTTCTGGAAAAAAAAACCCCACAGCACAAGCGTCTGTTCCAGCAACGGAGCAGAAGATGGGTTGTCCTTAGCAGCAGTTAGTGTCCGATGTACTGTTAGCTTCCCCTTTCAAAATAACAACTACTAATTAGGAGTTCTACATGCTTCTGAAGGCACCCAGACCCCTTACAGAATTAAGAGCCTGCACTTTGATAGAGTGCTTAGCAGGGAAACTTTGTCATTTCTATCCTGCCTAATTTCTATTAAGATAGGCGAGGAGGACTGTAGGTACTCTGCAGCCAGTGTGAGACGCTCTATTGCTTGTAAACGTTTCAGGTGAGAAAACTACCACAATTGCAAACAAACTGTTTTCCTCGATCCAATGGTTTAACAGCTGAGTTACTTCTGCAGCCACCACTGCAGCATATTACAATAAATTTGTGAACTAATAAACTAGAGCTAATCTGAGATGTGAAGTAGTGCCTGAAATAAGCTTTGGGGTTTTTAAGTTCAGGGAACCGGATGTAGGAAACGGAGTCAAACTGACAGCTCGCTTGATGGTACACGCACTATGAGACATTAAGAAAAAGAGACACTGAAGTCTGCAAAGGCAATGTTCATCTACCTTTGCAATTTATGAGGGGAATAAAATACAACCTAGCAAGTATTTTGATGACATCAAGTCATCAACCTTAAGATTTCCTCCTCAAATTATTAAGTAAGCAGGACATACATGAAGAATATTAGACACTTTTTACAAATTCCTAAACACACTTAAAAAGCATCCAAAAGAAAAGACATTTCTTTCATTACTAGTACAAGCTTGATAAAATAACATGCAGTTGAGCACTGCTGGATATTTAGACCACAGCCACAGGTCAGAACTTGTTTAATGCTCTGTGTAAGGTCTTCTTGCCATTACTTCTCTTGTTCTGCATAAGGCGAGTAAGCACAGCCAAAGCAATACAGCATAACGTGCAGTGAGGAAGCTGGCCTGCACCATCACAGAGGCTCTGCTCGTATACTGCTGTAAGACATTAAAACTTCCTACTTCAGAGACAAAAAAATTATATGTTTGGTGTGGCTGATTAGAACAGAGGGTCACAATTTCCGCTGTTTAACATTTACACAATTCAGCAGGTTCCAGCTGCTTTGTTTCGAGTCAGCATTTTGCTTACTATCAAATTACTTTCCAGAGACAGAGCTAGAGAGTACAAGGTTAGCATTTCAGCTTAAATAGTAGTGATATACATAAGAAATTGTTAGTCAAAGCTATTTGCAAAGCAAATATTTTCAGTAAACAGTGCTACAAAGGAAAATGGATGAAAACACTTTTAAAGAAGTTTAATTTTTCTGAATCTCCTAAATGCAACTAAAATGGCCACTGTTTCCCAAGGTAAACCAACTAGAAGTTACTTCAGCTCTGATGGCAGCATCTTGAGGGAGCGACAAAATCACTTCCATAAATATTTCAAGTAAGGTGTTTTGGCTGTACTCCATTTAAACAAGTCCTAACTTCTTCCTTAAAGTCAAGGTTAAAGTAAAAGTACCTTCTGAAATTTACCCGGCTGTTAGTGTTTTTCTACTCTGAGAAAAAAAAAAAAGATAAAGACATCTAAATGTGGCAATGATTTGAAAATTGAATTCTGAGCTCCTAGGAAAGATACACATTATAAACAATCAGAACACCAGAAAAATACCTGTGACATCCTGTGGTCTAATACTGCAAAAATGACGTCACAACTCTCAAGTGGCACAGAACAAGCATGCTTCTAAATATGCTAAATGTCAAAGAGCAGAGGCATCACCACCTCTCTGCCTCCCTTACAACTGACTGCAGACAGACAGCAGCTTTCAAAACCCAGTTCTGCCTCCTTGCAAGGAGAGCCCGAAGAACCATTATAAAACTGGAATCCTTTTTTCCAAGCAGAGATAAAATGCATTTAGAAGGGATGAGCATGCTTTTGAAAGAGGGAATGCCTGCCTGGGCAAAAAAAGAGGAAGGTGTATCACAGGATAAAAAGTCACACCACTTAATAACTGTAAAACCACACTTACTCAGCATTAGCTGACTGTCAGTGCCTACCAAATATTCAGGTGGTGAGATTGTGAAGAGCAGATACGGTACTGTTTCCTGCATCTTGCAGCAGCAGCCTGGGATGACTGCTGCTCATCAGCAGCCATCAGCTGCAGATACCAGCTGCTCCTTGGTAACTAGAATTTGAAGTAACCCATAAGAACACACCAAAACTAGCTGCTGCAAAAATTAGTTATCATTCAGCAGTTAAAGAGCACAGATCAACGTATGCAGCTTCTTTACAGCCTGATCAGCAACGCAAGAGCAGCAACTGCCACAGGTTGTCAGTAAACCCACTCCACTCTGCAACAGAACAGGGACTTACACAGAGGTCACAAGGCTGTGACAATTTACCATTTTTTTTGCATACTTTGTGTAGGAGAACCGACGGAATAAGAACAAGGTCATTAGCTACCAGCCTTAGTAAAAAGCTTATCTAGCACAATGCTCCTTGCATTCAGTATTTTGAAGTGTAAGAATTGCTTAATCCCACAGAAATTCAGGTTGTCACCAAAAAAAGCAAAGTCTCGTCTCTGTTCCTCCAGCTGATGCCAGCACTTGTGTGGCCTTCTTACGGAGCTGATCAGCCTGAAGGATTTCTGACAATGAGTTAGTTTTGGTTGGGATCAGCCCCCACTCCCTCTTGTTCAGAGTTAGCACGAGCACCAGTGCCGATACGAGAAGGAAGCACGGACAATACCTGAGTGGAGGAAGGGGACCCCCACCACCACCACATCAGTTTAAAGCAAAAATGGGAACTGTACCCTTAGCCACATCCGTATTTAACACACTGAAATAATAGCTATGCTGCCAGTTATAAAGCACAGTTCTGCAAATGACAAAATGTTTAGCTCAATGACAGACTGTCATACTGAATGTTGAGAAGGTACCCGTTTTGGCCTTTAGATAGGCTTTTGTCCTCACCTGAAGAGAAATGCAATTCTCAAACCACACAAGGAAACTGCTTCTTCTGAATTTTAAATTTGATTTAAATTTATTTTTTATTTGATTGATTTTTATTTATTATACATCAGCAGCTGAAGAAGCCACAATTCAACGGTTTACTAGGAAAGAAAATTCCAACGTAGTACTTGAACTTTTCCTTAGAAAAGAAATTACTTTAGGAGTCCAGCCCTGGATTACAAGTCCAGCCCTGAGGAGAAGGACTTGGGAGTGCTCATGGATGAGAAGCTCAACATGAGCCGGCAGTGCGCGCTGGCAGCCCAGAAAGCCAACCGTATCCTGGGTTGCATCAAAAGAAGCGTGGCCAGCAGGGCACGGGAGGTGATTCTCCCCCTCTACTCTGCGCTTGTGAGACCCCACCTGGAGTACTGTGTCCAGCTCTGGAGTCCTCAACATAGAAAGGACATGGAACTGTTGGAACAGGTCCAGCGAAGGGCCACTAAGATGATTAGAGGGATGGAACACCTCTCCTATGAGGACAGGCTGAGAGAGCTGGGGCTGTTCAGCCTGGAGAAGAGAAGGCTCCGGGGAGACCTGATAGCAGCCTTTCAGTATCTGAAGGGAGCCTACAGGAGAGCTGGAGAGGGACTCTTTGTCAGGAAGTCTAGTGATAGGACAAGGGCTAATGGTTTTAAATTGGAAGAGGGGAGATTTAGATTAGATATTAGGAAGAAGTTCTTTACTGTGAGGGTGGTGAGGCACTGGAACAGGTTACCCAGAGAAGTTGGGGATGCCCCATCCCTGGAAGTGTTTAAGGCCAGGCTGGATGGGGCTTGGAGCAACCTGCTCTAGTGAGAGGTGTCCCTGCCCATGGCAGGGGGGTTGGAACCTGATGATCTTTAAGGTCCCTTCCAACTCTAACCATTCTGTGATTCTATGAATTTTTAAAGTGAACTCAAGATTCAGACTGTTCATAAAAATCAGTTCTGTGCATACCTGAATCTTTTTGTTTTCCCTCACCCACCCATAATTTCACGATTTGTCATCTCTGACAAACATATCAAAACCAAAAGAACTCTTCCCATGCCATTGGGAATGTTTCCATTTTCACAGCTTGGATTGGTGAAGCTAAAAACTTAAAACAAAACTTGCACACAATCCAAGCAAACTGCAGAAAAAGAAGTTTCCATCTCGTTTCACCTCTTAATACTTATAAATAAATAACTTTAAAAGTCCTACAATGGCAATAATTTCAGCTATTAAGTAGTAATTAGATTATTTATTTAATAGCACTTATTATTGTAACAGCCCAGTGTTAACAAATTGACTTCTAGTTGACATAATAAAGCAGCTCAGAGTAGACAAAATTCTAATTTTGAGAAAACATAGAAAAATCACACCTTTTATATTAAAAACCCTGTTGCAAGTATATACAAATATAATTATCAAAGCATTTGGTTCACACAGCACTGCTGTAAGTCATAAAATCAACTACTTGTTCCAAGAGTCAGAGCTAGAAATGGACACCTGGGCAACCATCTCAAATTTGTCTGCTTGGGGACACAAATAGAACAACAGGGACTCTGCCTGTATTCACCACAAAGCTGGAACCATAAGGTAAAAGGAAAGGAAGCTATTAACCCAAAAAGACTTCAACGATGCTAAATTCCCTGGATTGTCTCATTAAACTACTTCTATTGTTCAGTGACAGAACCACATTTAGAACATAAGTGGAAGCAGTACCCATTCCCAATATTTGGTCTGTTCTCTCCAAAAAGTCCTAAAGCGGTAGATGGTTTTCTTTGGACTTAGAAGTCCATTTAAACACCAATCCCAATTTCAAGAAGCCAGAAACAACAGCTCCCTGTTACAACTCCAGCAAGAGTTTAAACTGATGACCTGAAGGGAAGCCACCTGCAGTGTGTGAACCCCAAGTCATCTAAGCTCATTATATACTGCTGCCAACACATTTTTAAATGTAACCATGTTTTGTAACCAAGAATAACCAAACTAACTCCATTCTTAACTACAGTACAAAATCTGAAGTAATACTCTGAAATATTTGTTAGCTCTTGGAAAGGTGCCCAAAAGTATCACCTTTATTAATACTTTAGACTCTGTATCTCCGTTTGCCATCCAGCAAATCCGACTCAAGAGAGAGACGACATCACGTGGCTGCAGCCATTTCAATATTCAACTATGCAATAAAAGCGGTGTATGTTCCCTCACCCAGTCACTCAGTTGTACAAGAATCTCTCAGAATTTCTGAGGTTCAAACGCAGTCAGTTCTTTCCCATCATACAACTCTTGCAGTTGGTTCAACTCATATTTTAGGAAAGGTTTTTCAATTTGCATCCCAGGCTCCAGAGCATTCTGTCCAACTATTTTAAGATTCACAACTTTTATTTTCCACGTATTCTCCCTAACAGGACAGCTAATGAGTCCAAAAATTTGTTCAAAGATGCCCAAACAAGTGTTGTCTCTATGTACCGTGCCAGCCACTGCTACCAGTACTAACCCATGTCGAGACATGGTACATTTCAGTCCACTGGCATGCAAATTAGGGTTGAATAGAAGATATTCTTCTTTAACCAACGAGAGCAGACGAAGGCTCACCATTTCTGCACCAACATATTCTTCCACATTTTTTTCTAATGTGTTGTAACAGAACTTCATTTTAGCATCCTCCCAAAAATGCTGTGGTCCCCATTTTTCTTCAGATTTTACTCCCAAGGGATGTTGAGAATTCAGGAGTTCAAAGAACCATTGACAGAATTCTTCTCCGAGATCACGAATGGCATCTTGTGATGACTTTTGTCTCTCTCCATGACTCTGCAATCAAGCAAATTTTTTTCTTAGAACTATTAACACGCAAGATAACCACTTAGAACAATATAAAATCATGCAAATGCTTATCTTAAACATTCTAAGTCTTCTTCTAGTGTTCCAAGACAGAGTGCCTGAAGAAAACCAACGAAGTAAAACCTCATTTATTTTTAAGATCACAGTTATCTTATCTACAGAATCAGAGTAGGTTCTCTGAATTATAGTTAGAATAGTCCTTCAGTTTTGTCTTGGTCTATTATTTATAAACAAAGAGGAAAATCCTGGTTCTATTGAAAAAGGGCAGGGAAGGTTTTTTGAACACCTTCCACAAGACCACAATTCTGACACTGACAAAATTTCTTCTGAGCAAAAAGTACTGGGTTAGTAACTTTCCACTGGCCTTTACGTTTCCAAAAGGTTACAGAAAAACAAGAAGGATAGAGGTTCAACCTGAAAAGCTAATCACATAATAAGGCATATCAATTTACTAAAAAGTGCTTATAAATAAGCAATTATGTTGACATGTTTTTCCCATTTCATATTGCCTTCAGCCTCTTCTTTTAGGTACCTTTTAATTTGGTGAATTGTGCCAGTCTGCATCTTTGTAACTGATAAGATTCAATAGGACTTATCGGGATATCATCTTTTGAATATGCACATCCTAATACCTCAAGATGACAGAATACTTCTTATTTATGGGGGTATTTTACCTATGTCAGCAGGATACACTAACAAAATGCATGACTAATCCAGGAAGGACTGAAACTCAAAGAATTAATGTCTTCCAGATCTTTTTCTCCACCAGATCACGTGCCTGAATTTAGCCCTGTTTGGCAGTAAGACTACCAAAAATCATCCAAAAAATGCTTGGTCTCTTTCACGAGTGACATTTGTAGTCTTCACCATATTTCTAATAGGAAAAGAGCCCAAATCAAAGAAAACCATAGCTTATGTTACCTTTGATCCTCCAAAATAGACAGAAGTCTTGAGGAATCCCAGTTATTTTTCTAATTGTACAACTGATCCCTTAAGACAAACTGAGACAATATGACATGGGGATAGGAGGGCTGCAGGGATTTTCACATCGCAGCATAGGCTTACTCTGGGAATAAAGTCAACTCCATTCAGCCTGTCATAAAATCCTTCCTTCAGACTATCATAAAATCCTTTGTTCAACACTGAATCTGCTGAGAAAGTATTTTTAAGTAGTGAGACAAAGTAAACATTTCTAGCAGACAGCCAGACCTTCAAAGAATAGTTTGAAAAGGCTCAGCCAAAGATCCTTGTCTGGTCTAGAAGCCTTAGAGAAGAATGAGTCAGCGAAAGAAAGCATGAAGTTACTCAAAACGCATCTTCCACTAGTTCCTCATAGGTTACAGACAAGTCGCTTGTGCCCTTTTTTTACCTTGTTTTACAGAAAATGACACACACATACTCCTAAAACACATCTAAGATGTAGAGGGATAAAAAAATACTTCAAAAAATATTTATGTTTAATGATGGGTTACCAAGACTGACAACAGAGTGGTGGATAGAAAGTTTTGAAGCCAAATTCACAGTAAGTAGCAAAAGCAAGTATCAGTGAGGAACCAACAGTCACATTATTAAAACCGTATCAGAAGAGGGTGACAGATCTCTCTGTGTTGTGTCACTAAATATGTGCTGCAACTAAATAGACAGTAAAAGTAGTAAGATTTTTTTAGACACTATTATAGGTCAAGCTAAGGAAAAAAATATATTCCTTGCAGTTGAATTCTTGGTATGTCTACAACGATGTGTAAAAGAATAGCAAAATTTAAGCACAAACATTGAGGAAACAAGTTGCTTGGCAATTAGATATTTAAGACAGGTTTTTCAGTTGATTATAAAAACAAATTTGGTTTAGAGGACACTTCTTTCTAAAGGAAGCATCACTGTAAAAGGCAACAATTGGATGCACAAGTAACAGTCCTGTGAGTCTGTTTAATTTGTACATGTGTAGTTTGTTTATCCTCTGCTTTCTCTTACAATAGTTAAGATTTTTTTACTTATGAAAAATCATCCAAACTTGTCAACATAAAGTTACATGACCTCCAACTGTAAGCTGACATGGCTTTTGAACAGCTACTAAATGTACACCTGTTTTGTAGGGCTTCTCAGTATTTGCAGCTTGACAGCAAGACTTCTAGAACTAAATCAAATGTCAAGTTCGCTAATGTCAAAGTCTAGTAAGTATTAAATGAAGTATATTTTAAGTAAGTATTAATTAATTATGAAAAGTGTAGAGACTTCTATATAGAAGTGCTTTATTTGTTTCAC
The DNA here is from genome assembly GCA_013398295.1 of Chionis minor. Taxonomy (NCBI): domain Eukaryota; kingdom Metazoa; phylum Chordata; class Aves; order Charadriiformes; family Chionidae; genus Chionis; species Chionis minor. The sequence continues at coordinate 1,370,370 of VZSF01004548.1, forward strand.
AATAAACTGTAATTAATTTCTAATTCTGTTATGTAGGTTCATTTTATCCATTTCTTCAAAATGGCACAAGAATTAAGAGAAACTAAAGGCAAAGAAAGATTTATGTGATAAATAAGCCAGCTGATATTCTCATTCTTTGTGAATGTGTTTTAAGTACTTTGGAAAATTGAATTTACTTACCTTCAATCATAAAACTTCACTATGTGGTAGTACTTGGGAAGTGATCTTCCAAGAGCAACTTCTTTTTTTCCCCCAAAGTATGCGCACAAAAAATTGTTTTGAAAACAATTCTCAGCTAAATCATAATTCTCATCAGTTAATCCATGACAGAAAGCTCAGTGTAATAGGTTATCAACAGCTACAGAGCTCTAACAGTCCAGCTGGTGGGGCTGTTGTCCATTAGGTCTCAGAAGTAAAACACTTGAAAGAGCAAGGTGGCTATTTAGAACTACATGGTAAAGATCCAAGACAAATAAAACACTGAAAGTTCATTACACCATGAGGATTTGCTAAATGTCAAAATTTCGAACTTCAAAATAACCTGTAATTGCCAAAACAGATTTAGTTACATTGTATTAAGAGTTACTAATATCAAGAGGAAAAAAATGACACGGATCTGGCACTGCTACAAACTTTACATTTCAATTATGTTAAAATTGGCTAAAATCCATCTGCATTCTAACTGCAAGAGGTAGGAAGGAAAACAGCTTACAGACAGTGCTACTTTGCGCTGTCTCTACAAGTAGATCAAGGCCACTTACAAAAAAGCAATTCTCTCCATTTTCTCCCTCGTCTGCAACATTTTAGACGGCAGTTTATGCCCTATGATCTACCATCAAGAGCATCTCTTTGCTCTCCTCTGGGATGCGCCCTAACAATGGTATCGCTAGTGCCTGGTGTGGTTGGAGGATGACTAGAAATCCCAGATCTATACCAAAAGTATAAGAAGATCCACCACGTTAAAAAAATGACAAGGGACTATGCAGGGTTTCTGTACCATTAACCTTGTTTTCAGTTGTCCTTGAATCCACAGAATTATTTGTGAATACTCTCTATTTTAGCTTACGGTACACCTTAAAAATTAAAAGCATGGAGAAGACCCCACACAGGGTTCAAATGCACTAATACACTTCACAAGACAGAGCAGAAGACTGTGCTGTGCAAGTGATACATTGGCACAGACACCTTTAAACAGCATAATTAAAAAAAACCAAAACAAACCCAATCAAAAACAAACAAACCAAGAGTTAAAGAGGTTCAGTACCTTCCTAAATACAGATAGAGTGCCACATTTTGGATGTACACTAGAACATTTATACTGGTTATCCTGCAAAAGCAATGCTAAGCATCCTCAGATCTTTCAGAAAGCAGCACTCACCTCTATGTGTGGTTTTCTTTCCCCTGACTCGGAGGCACGTGGTGTGAGCTGCCCACTCCAGTACTGCTTGACACGATCAATAAGTAGTTGTTTCTCAGAGGAAGGAGACACTAGAATTCCTTGTGCTGCCAAATACTTGAAAATTATTTCTCGATAGACTTTTCTGCGTTTCAGAAGTTCTTCTACACTTTGGCTGTAAACCAAAATGGCACGAATAGCTTCTGCAAGTAAAGAAACTTAAGTTAGCAGTCGCTTCTCTCATAATTAAACCCCAACCTAAGCCATTTCTTAAACTCCTGATCAGCACTTCCAAATGCAGTACAAGACAAGAGTAAATGAAACCCAAATACTTAAAAGTTTGTTTGCAAACTGAAATCTGAACTAATCATATTAGACACAGAAGATACCCAAAGACCTGAGAACACGTTGAAAAAACAGTGCTGTTTTTACTGAAGACCTTACTACCTTGTAATCCCCACTTCCAGTATCAATGACTGCTCGGAACTTATTATGTATTATTTGAGCTTGTTTAAAAGGATGCAACTTTTTCTTCCAAAAGAAATTACTAATATTCTTCAAGTATCTTCAAGCTGTTCAGAAACTTCAAGTGCTTCAGGAAGTATAAAGATTCCTGCACACAATACATTTTACCTATACTTCCCGAGATGCAGCTAGCATCTTCAAAATAAGTTCACTTAACATGAAATCCCTCAGTGCTTCCTGCTTCGTGTCACCATACAGCACCTTCACTTTGCAAAAGCCGAGCTTGGTTTCATTCTCCATTTGAAAAGCTCTGGGATATTTCAAAATAAGCCATCTATCTGTCTTCTTGGAATCAAGATTACATAGAGAAAGAAGAATCAGACAAATCTTTTATGGCTCTTCTGAATATGGAATGTGAATCTTAATTTCTGCATCAAATTTATAGTTCACACAACCTCCGAACATGTCAGAGGACACATTGTTATTTTGAAGAATATGCAAGTTTTCAAATGTTTCAACAGAAAATTGACAGAAACCCAGAGAGATAACTAAGGTAATCTCTGATTTCTCATATGCTGAACAAGAATTCTAGGACCAGAAGTTTGCAGTTTTTCAGACAACACACAGTAGTTTGCGAAAAGTGAAGCTCCATCTAGGTTCCTGAGCACTGATGGAAATGGAACTAGATCAGTTTTATTTCCATGTTAATAAAATTACTATTCCCAGATTCATAAGAAAACACCATGCATTGCAGCACAATGAGAGTGCGTTGAAACCTAACTTTCAAAAACGTTCAGCTACAAATCTCTGTCGCAAAATTAGGAAACGTGACAAACTGAAATTCACTTTTAAAGTAGTTGTTGTGACCAGTTTTCACCTGAACTGAGGATGGATACTTTACACGTTACCTATAAAAATTATAAGTTTAAAATAAGAAGAGACTAATAGCTGAAGGAAAAAAAAAATTAACATCTTTTAATTTAACCGACAATCACTGCAAAAAGTAGATTAAAAAAGCATGCAGAAAAACTACACGCATAAGACCTTTTCAAGAAATGTGTTTGGCAAATCTTACGGGTCCGAGTTATATTACATGAAACATATTTAAGGTTTTTTGGATAAGTATATTTCAGGGCAATATGCTGAGTGGCCTCAGGTGACATACAAAATTAAGATTTCCGAAACAAATCTCAACATCTACGAAGCGATAGAGAACGGTGACACCTGACAGCGTTCCGTTCCACAAAGAAATAAGTCCAATATTTGGTGGTTTACCCTGCCCGAAACCTGAAAGCAAATGTCATTAACGCAAATAGCAAGAGGCACTTGAGTTTTAAACACTTTTTTTAAAACGCGAACAGGGTACAGTAGGGGCGCAGCCGTGCACGAAGCTCACCGGGGGAGGAGGGGTGGGTGATGGGGTGGAGCGAGGCGGTCTAAGAGAGCAAAAGAAACGCTGGAGACGTGAAATTCCGATACAAGCCACGAGCAGCTGCGAGTTCCTGGGCCAAAGCCATTCCCGGGCTCCCAGCAGCCAAACCCCGCCGCCACTGGGCTGCCCGCTGGAGGAAAAGCCTTCCAGAGAGCTACAACCCGGCCGCACACGCCGGGCTCAGCGGGCCAACACCCCCATCCCACCCCGGGCAGCTCCACCACACCGGCCTAGCTCGCCTCCATTCCCCCGGCCCGCCTCTCCCAGCCGGCCCGGCCCGACGCCAGCGGCGGAGCAGGGAGGCGCCCAGCCCCGCGGCCGCCAGGGAAAGGGGGAGGCAAGGGGCCGGCTCCAGCACCGCCGTCCCCCCTGGCGGGCTGCGCGCACCTTGGCGGCTCTCCGGGTGCACCAGGCGGTTGGTGACGGTGTCCGTCAGCGCCATCAGCTCCTCGGTCTCCAGGAACTCCAGGAGCTGGCGGCAGCCGGCCTGCTCCCGCTCGCTCAGCCCCAGCGACGCCATCGCACGACGCGGCCCGCCGGAGCGGGAGGCGCCGCCGCTTCTCCCCCTTAGCAACGGCGGCTTCCCGTACGGCGCTCTAAGCACGCCCCCCGCCGCCCTCCGGGGCGGCCGCCGACCGGCGCCGGGTGGAAATAGCGGCTGGCACCGGGGTTCCGCCGGGGCAGCGGGAGAAGCACACCCCGGGTGCCTGTCCCGGCCCCGGCCGGAGGGCGAGGGAGGGCCCCATGGCCGCTGCCCAGCGCAGGAGCGGAGGAAAGCCACCAGAAAGCGACCCCTAATGTATATACTGTATATAGAGTCACCGTGAGGGTGGGTGGTGAGGCAGTGGCACAGGTTGCCCAGGGAAGTTGTGGATGCCCCATCCCTGGAAGCGTTCAAGGCCAGGTTGGACCACGCTTTGTGCAACCTGGTCTAGCGGGAGGTGTCCCTGCCCACGGCAGGGGGTTGGAACTACATGATCTTTAAGGTCCCTTCCAACCTAAACCATGCTGTGATTCTATGATATATGAAGAGTTTATAATTAAGCACCACCCTTCCATCAGATGGTGAATTTGTCATGCTGGTTTTGTGCCCTCGCCCCTTAAGCTAGCAGCGCGGTATTGCTACAAAGCGCTCCCACCCTGCCTGCCCTGCTCTTCGGGTGACTGCCCCTCTTCACCCGGGCAAGGATGCAAAAGGAGAAGGGAAAGTGAATTAACAATGGGTTTTCATCGTTGACACGGAGCCAAGACGTCCAGTCTTGGTATTCGCAAGCAGGTCTCCAGGGTCCCAGCCCACCCGGAGAGGGAGGCCTGGCACAAGAGCGGCTCCCGGCAGCCACCCCGGGCTCCTTGGGAATGTCTCAGTGCTCCTGCTGAGGCCAGGCGGATGCACTCCAGAGTCAACAGCCTTTGGAATTCAAGCTGTGTGAAGGTCCACGGTGGTGACTGCAGCTGGGTGGACCGATCTGTGGATATCCGAGATGCAGCCAGTGTCGCATCAAGTGTTCCAGTTGTGAGGGAGCTGTTGGACAGCTTGGGAACTAACACCAAGCAAGTTACAGGTGCCTGCAAGAGTAGGAAATCTGACGGCACGGCACCCATGCCTAAGGAAATGAAGTTCTATAAGCCAAAGCTGCTTTGCTACAACATACAGGTCTTGAACCTTATGCTGCTCCTCCGCGTGACAGTATTTTCTCAGTCAAGAGCAGAAAAACCACTGATGGTCACTTTATGGGTTAGGGATAGGAAAGAAAAAGGAGGAAAGATGAACAAAACAAGGCAGAAGACGACAGCAGAAGCTTCACTTGTGCTACGTGAGGGCTGGCGCTGAGAAAAATGCAGGTGCAAGGAGTCCTTGACCGCACTGTGGCAGGAAAAGCAGGCACTTTCATCAACCTTGTGCTTTAATAGGGGTAGCATAAGGAGGCCACCTTTTGGTGCTAAAGCTGACTGTGGTTTCAAAAACAGGAAGACCTAGATTCTGTAAGGATACACAGACCGGCGCCTGAAGACAGCAGTTAAACCTACTGGGGATGTTTTTGTGCCAAGAGGTGACAAAACAACTGAACACTTCTTTATGGTAGGCTCTGTTCAGGTCTGTAGTAATGAATGCCAGCCCTTGTGATCTCATAAACTTGACAAAACATCTACACGAACACGGAACACATCCCTACCCCTCATGTTACACATACATTTGTTTGAGATGATTGTTTCCTCTTGGAGGAAAAAATCCTGCCCGTGCAGATCTCCCCAGTTCATCAGAAGGAAAACCAACACACATTCACAGCTGGAGTAATAGATACTCTCTTGAGCTATAGCAATGAACGCAAAATAAACCAGGAACAGCTGAACCAAGACCGCTCCTCTATTTTAAGTCTAACTTTCAGATAAAAATTCAGGCCCATAGCATCTGGAAAGATTCAACACAATAATGCTTACTGTCTGCTGTGCTAAATTTCCCTCCATATGTATACTGATTTAATATTCTTTATACAGTTAGAGCAGCATGTAACAGCCTCTATTGATAAGATCAGCCTCACGTATAATATACGCGCCCTTGCCATACAGCCATTACGCCTTCTGTAAGACCAGTTACTTGCGTGCTCTTCGTGTAGAAGAAAGATCTCCCATCATAAAATGCAGCGTGGAATTCTGCATATACATATTACAGTATACAAAGCAAAATTGGTTCATGAAAAATGGGACAACCTACCTGCCACCAAGGTAATTTTGCTGCTGAAATCTTGAATTTCTTAGAATTAGTCCTGCAAACTTAAAATTAGAAAATGCATCCGAGAAATATAAATGACCTTTTACTTAATTTTGCTTACATTGAAGTAAACCTATTTAGATTTGCAGCCTTCAGGACTATAATAGCTAACTGAATATTCTAGAATTCAGGAAAAAATAAATCAACACCATTTAAAAAATGAGATTATTTTGACATTTGCTGTATTTTCAGTGAATAATTTTTTTTATTTTTTTATTTGTTGGCAGGTTGCCTTAGAATGGTCACATTCCCATTAATCCTGAAATAAAAGTGCATTGTCATAACAGAGATTGAAAACCCTCTTTAATGTTCAGAACTGATTTTTTTTTCATCCTTTCTTATTTTAAATGAAGGCCAGCACTTTTAGTGGGTTTATTCCTATACCTTGTAAGTACTTCCCCTTTGGAGATGGTGGAGGGAAAGGGGAAAATCTCAGAAATAGATTTTATTGTTTTTCCCATAACTCAGAATTCCCTAAAGAGTTTTTATTCAACCTTTCAAAATCAACTTTAATCCTTGACAAGGAATGTAAACTGGCATGCCAAAAGGGGGTGAAACAGGAAAATTATTAGCCTACATAAACAAAAAGTGAATAGAACTTTTGCAACATTGAACTGCAGTCATAATTCAAGGAGTTACTACAAGTGAACCTCCCCCCTCCATCCTGTACCCCCTGCCCAATTCAGAATTTTATTTACTGCAAATTATATCCCTAAAAAATCAACCATTGTCTTACTTTTATAAGCACAGTGCAGAAGTCAGACACTGCAACAGAAAATGCTGGATTTAATGATACATAGGAATATACTGATACATAGGAATACAGCTTCAGACAGTGCTAGATACTGCTCTGAGTCACACAGGCACTGCTCTGATGCCGGCAAGACAGCACAAAATACGTCCCAGGTTATCTGGATGACAGGAACTGAACTTAACTGAAATACCAGTTACAGACTTTTTTCTCCTTCCCTTGAAAGCAAAGCCAAATAAATGAGAAATTGGTGACTACAACAAAAGCAAACACAAAACTTTTACAGTCACCCATAGAAGCAGCTGTTTTATAGGTGGGCAGTCATAAACTATAATAACATAAGGATATTTACATACATACTTAAACGACACTGGCCATTGCATTAACTCATTTTACCACTGCTATCCTACACTAAATTTTCCAACAAGTTAGCTTATATAGTGCCAGTTATGCCCACAGGTGAAGATGACATGGATGACCTGAAAGAATGTATTTTTTAAATGGACAACAGTAGGTAGGTACCATAAGAAGCTGACTCAGTTTAAGTGCACCTCTCATTCAATTTCATTTCATAACCTTGAATGGATATTTTATACCTTCTACCTGCCATCATTGATTTTTTTTTTCTTACATAATTCTAAGAATCAGAAAAAAATTGTTCCCAATATGACCTTTTCAACTTTCAACATACAAAATTCAAGTACCTAAAGTCATCTATACACCAAACAACCTCAAAGTTGGCATCTGTCTTAAACATGTGTAAACTAGTTCAAGACCACTTGAGGACCTCTCTGCTCTCTCCAGCTGCTTGTGATTGTTGGGTGCTTCATTCATCCAGGCACCCCAACTTCCCCTTGGGATCAAGGCTCAGTATTTCATCCTCACAATCCAGGTGTTTAACATTGGATGCCAAACCCTTCCTGCACCATTTACCAGCCACAATAAGCTGTTGTGAAATGGGCCACCGAGGAGAAAACTTATAACGCTGCATTCAGTTACCAACTTCGGGTGCAGTTCTACTGAAAAACTGTCACTTCTGCCTGAAATGTTAGCACGTCAAAGAAATTAAAACAGGCCATAAGTTTACATTTGGTATGTTAATATATTTTGCAATAAATTTATCAAATGCCTCTTGTATACACTGCCATCTTGATTAATATTTTGCCTGCCAAATAGATACTGTGCCATAGGACCAGAGATTTGAGAACCCTTATCCTTATTTCCAAACTTTGTAATTTTCTTAGGCAAGGGCCTTGCCAAAATTATACAAAGTAGAAAATAAAGGTAAGCTTGAAGTCAACAGTCACACACACACAAAAAAAATCACCGTTCAAAATTTTGCAAAGACAGTAAAAATCTGTCATCAAAGAACATTAAGAATTTACAGGACTGTGAATAACAAATCTAAATAATTCAGCATCTTCAGATGACAGTGTTGAACTTTTTGAAGCGAAAGAAGAAAGCAATTACGCTGTCTTTATCTCTGGACTCCAGCAGTCAATCAAGGGGACCAAACAAAGCAACGGAAACAAGTCTGTCACACTAGAGGTTACTATCTCTATTAGCAGCATGATCAGAAACGAACATAAGCTCATATGGCGCGACAGCTGAGGCTCAGCTCTACGTATTAGTGCCAACCAGTCTTCCTCAGAGGTTTAGGCCACCATTTGGTACTTGTAACGCAGGGCCGCTGGAGAACTTTTAGCAATTTTATGCTGGAGAAAGACAAACAGCTAGAAGCGGAGGTGTCTCGCAACTGCTGCATCCAGACCCGTTTGTGGTGCCAAGTTCGGCTTTGAAGCCCGACACAATAGCTTCAGAGGGGGTCAACATCCACCATGTTCCCAAGTCACTGTCCCCCGAGGGGCAAACAGCATACAAGCCACTAAAATGAACACGGGTCTCTGTAGGTTTTTTTTAGACACCATATGCAAAACTTTCCCTTGCAAGCTTCACCACAGTCCTTCCAACCACCACCACCTCCATCCCTGTCCTGCCAGCCTTATGGCGTTCCCCATTTGCGTGTTAAAAACCACTACACCAGCCCTCCGTTACCAGGTCAGAAACTTCACAGACCGGTCCTGCCCTGAAACCTGGGCTGATCTCTGAACAGATTTCCATTTCCCTTTGTCTTCTGATGGATTCCCTTTATGGGAAGCGTATCATCTGAACAGTGCATGACACTTGTAAATGATATAGGCGTATGCCCTCATTACAAAGGCTGGTTCCAGCACACGTGGCTGACCGCTTAAATACATGACCTTAAAGTTACCAGTGTTCTGGAGATGGTTAGAGCCAGTCCAGCCTGAGGAGCAGATTGCCGGGTGGCTACGGTTCAAACGCTGACGGAAGCTTTTCCTGCAGTAGGTGTGTTCTTCTCGTGTCGCAGACTGACGACCAAAAGAGCTATTCCTCTCCCTCACACACACACGCGCGCATCTCTATTCAGCAGCTATCTATTCGTAAAGAATCTGTAATAATAGTATGACTTTTTGAAGACTAAGAGGTCCCAAATTTACCACAGCAGGTAATTAATTAACTAAAAGGAAGGAAAGGGCAGGGGGTGAGGGGGCCAGGAGGGGGAGAGAGAGACAGGAGTTCTATTTTAATGTCCCTGGTAATCCTGGGGATTCTTGGATATACTTGAACAGATTCAGTCCGTTCAAATCCAAATATCCACACAGCTGGAACATCAAGACCTAGCAGCTTTACAGAGGTGCTGTGCAGCAATCATAGATACCAAACATAACATGGTAATTATAAACACTACGGCAGTGTTTTCAGAGTGATTCCCCAAAAGACAAGATCAATTTCTACCAACAACAAAGACAATGTTTTATTGAACAAATCTATGTACAGTACAAAAAAGTTTTTAAAATGAAACACTACTGTTGATTTATTGCAGTTTGATGGCTCAGTTTTAATTTGTACTCTTATATAAAATGCAAAGTAAAATAATTTAACATTCAACAAGGAAGCACAAATTTCCTTTCTTGCTGAACCTGTAACAGCTTTTACAAATTAACAGAGTCCCAAAATGCATACACTGCATTTAATCAGGTGTTATACAGTACCAAATAAATTAAGAAAATAGTAACACTACCACCCCCTTTAAGTCTTTTGTCCATACCACTGGTGTTAAACAATAAAAGAAATGAGTACAGCTGAACCTTCAATGTGATATTAAAATCACAAAGTTTAATGTTATAAATTATCCAAACTATACAATTTATATAGTTTTAATGAATATGGCTAAATAACCAAAGTACCAGTGACCTTTCCCCACAGATATGACCACTTTCAACCTACTTTCAGTACTTTTTTTCTTTGTTTTTTGTGAAAGGTGCCTACCGAGCGGCAACTCTTTGAAAATTAGAGCTTACATGACCTTTACAGCGAACTGTGATTGGGTTAGAGTAGACAGTCTTAAAAGGAAAGCCTAAATCCAAGTTATAGCCACCTGAAGGAACATTATTAGAATACGATTATCGGCAATGAAATGCACAAACTTTGATCCAACAAAGCTCCTCAGCTCATGTATAACTTCAGGCAGCTTTAAGATATTTGAATGCTTGCATTACACATGTACTTCAGTATTTATTGAATCAAAGTGATACATCTTGAAGAAGTATTCCCAATTATCTCATACAATGCTTAATGCCTGGGAAAAAAAACCTTTCAATTCTAGATTTGGAACCTTTTTCAGCCCTAGAAGTTGCAGGCTTAGCATAGGGTAATACTCAACATACTAAAGAATCCTTAGAAAGCATGTAGAATTATCCCCCATATGTTACAAGTATCTTTTTGCTCCTAAGTAAAGTTGCTTAATACTGCAACCGTTTGAGAACACCAACAGGTATCAGCGAGTAGTTTAAAGAAAATGCAATATCTTTTGAAGTAAAAATCATTAATTAAAACCAAAACGTTACCACGCACTTGCTACTTCAAGTCAAGTTAGGAAATTTCTGATAGGTGTTAGGTGATGCTAGTGTTCACCTATATAAGAATTCAGTTTTCCAGTTCTCCGAAGTGTATATACTGAACACATGGTATAAACAAATGGTGGTGTCCAAGAAAAGTATCTTTGAACAAAAATGAGTTTAATGCAGGTACAAAAAATTATGGTCACAGTTTATGCATGTACATAGATGCACTTATCTACACACTTAAACCAAAGAAAATACAAGTCTCAATCATGTTTTTAAAGCATCTTCAAACACATGGAGCTCCAGGGAAAGGCAAAAAAGCACCAAAGATTAAAGGTACAGTTAAAAGACTTTACACAAACATTTTTGTCATATCTACTGAGTTTTCAGATTTTAAAAACTGTAATACTTTAAAATTAACTTTTTTTTCCCCAAATGTATTTAAGCAAATTTAACTAGATTAACAATGTTAAGCAAAGAAAGGGGAGCCCGGGAACATTCAAGATGATAACTGGGTCCTTGAAAATTAGTTGGTAACTTGAAAGCAAAAAATGTGAAAGTGCATTCAGCTGATAAGGTCCCCATTAAATTTATGTTTAAAAACTTTTAATGTATTCATATATGTAAATATATATAGTGTGTATATATGTATATATAATGAATTATGCATTTTTAAATCAGGTTTTTTTGCAACTGCAAAAAAAATTCTTTGGTGCCTCAAATGTCATACAAAGCTCTGAAAGCAGGCCAGTAATCAGTAATAATGTAATGCACACATACCTGTGATCATAATTTTATAACCTTTTACGTTAATCCAACTCAAAGTTAAGGCAAAAATTTTCTAGAATTCAAAGGAGTATGATTTTGAATGTAGTTTTTTTTACCTTCCAGGATGGGAAAAGGAAGCAGGATTAATGCAAGTATCTCTTTAATTTCACAGAGCAGAGGCATTATTGAACTATTAAGTTTAAGTTCCAGAACTACTTAACAGCCTATTTTACAATGAAATCCTTAGGTTTGCAAGTGTGAGCCATTGCTACAATGAACAGATCTTTTATGTACCTCTTGATTTTTTTACTCATTAGTTTTTACATATCTGTTGATTTAAGCAAGTTGATCATCTTATTATGCCATACACACACTGTGATGAACTATTTAGCGAGCAAACTAGCTGAGCAGGAACAGTTGGTTTTTGCTGTCCTACATTTTGTGATGACTCCATCTGTATACACCAGTTTTCCCCACTATACCTTCAGTGCCTACAATCACATTAAAATTTTCAGCTACCCGCATAGAACAGGATCCCAAATAAAACATTCTTAGGTGGCAAGACAGTACAGGATAAATTAGAGGATAAATTAGCACAGTAATTAGACAATGTGCATGTTTGTCACACTGCTGTTTGGGCTGGGAAGACCAAAAACTACAACATCCTTTTGGTTTCTGAATGTCCTGTATTTCAATGTTACATTGAATGACTCTCATTTCCTGTCTTCACATTCTGATTGTTTCTATGAACAGCAAATTTTGGATAAAGTGCTTAACATTTAAGTCTAACTCCTTCACTATCTTCTGGGAAAGGCTACCTTTTCAAGAAATGCTGCTAGACAGGGTTGTAATGTGTCTTAAGGTTAGGTCGATAGATATTTTCTCCCTTCCTCTGGGCAGTAAATAAGTAGTTACAGTACTGAGTTGTGATCTACCACCATTAAGCAATATCACATATGTGAAACAGGCTCTTCCTGATCTTTTTTTCCCAACTTGACATATGCTCTGCTTTTGCCTGCCTTTTTTATTTTTTTAAAAAGAGGAAGCCATCTCAAATTCTTTTCAGTCATAACAACAGCTGAAGGACCTCTGTATTGCCAGAAAAAGTTGAACTCTGCCCTGCAATGCAAGCTTAACCCCATTTACATTCTGTATTTGTATCAATCTGCGTCTGTTAACATCAGATCTGTGCATGTACTGCTTCTATTAATCTTCCCACACCTACAACAGATTTTTCACAGGACACTCTTAACATACACATTTTACCATAGCCTTGAAAAGGGCTGCTGTTGCACGCCTCTGATTTCCACTGTGCATAACTTTCACGCTTGATATCACAGAACTCACTTTTCCTTGCATGTTCTGTACTTCAAGTTTTTGGCTATTTGAGCATTCCATCCACCTTAGATTTCTTTCTACATTCCCCTTTTTGCTCCATGCTTTTGAGCAGATAATGGAATCACATACTCAAACTTTGGAAAAAAGAATGCATGTTCCTCTATGCATTTCTTATCTATATTATAATAATGTAGCACCTTCTTGAATGATTCCTTCCCAGCTGTGTGGATGGATACCCTTTAACCACATATTTTCCAACTAAAGGAGCTTTCAGAATTGGCTGGTTTTATTTCCATAAGGCAATTAACACCTCTGCTTTCTCCGCCTGCTCAAATGTATGCCTTATTTTCCTTAAACCTTCATGCTAGAAAGACTGTGCCGCTAAGCTTCAATCACACGTTTGGAATGAATGTGGCTTTTTGGATAACTGGTACTTTGGGGATTTTGTAGCAACCTTTCTGGACTCAAGACCTGCAGAGCTCCTGTTATTCCTGTGTGAGTTTTGTCTAGAAAATGTGCTTTGTCTTTATCAAGGTCATGTTTTTCTTTAGTAATTTGAGACTGCTTTATGATTAAGGCCAACTGGGAAACAAACTGATGCTTCTTCATGTAGTGTTTTCTTGCACCACTCCTCGTTTGATACATTTTCCCACAACATTGAATCAGGCACCTGTAAAAGAGAACGCATTGTGATCAAAATGAAGACTAACCAATCGAAATCATTCATTAACCTAGAACACTGCTCGTGGTTTTCAACACGTTTAGTTTCAAACATGCAAGGAAAGACAGACTGAATTATCCCCTTCTGTTCTATAAGAAATTTTTTTCTATTAGAGTTCCCTACCAATTCTGACAACCTCTTTCTTATTCTAAACAGCATGTCCAACTTGAACTTCCAGTTTAGCACAGTATTGTGATTTGTCTAAGTTCTAGCATACTACAGTCCTACCGTTGCTTAGAAGTTGTGTCTGTCTTATCTATTCCATCAGGCTGCCTGTTTTCAAAGACCATTTTCTGGTTGGTATTTACCTCCAAATAAACAAACCCAGAAGGACTGTAAGACTTACTTTCATCATCTGAATCGAATCCAAAGAGCGTCTGACACTTCTTTTGTGCAAGGTGAGCCTCAAGTGCTTCTGAATTACAGTAGATGGTCAAGCAGTTGCCACATCTAAATCTTTCTGTTGATTTGCTACAAAATTTATCTTGTTCAGAATGAGCATCTACTTCATCAGTCAAAAGTTTTCTACGTTTTGGCATGCTAATATATCGTTCATCAAGATAACTTGGAGGCAATGGTCTAACATATGGTTTTGTTAAGATGACACCATATGAAGTATTCTCTGTTGTCTGATTTGGTTTTGAAGGTAATTGTGAGGCAGCAGCATTATTTTGTGGTATATCATGACAATTCTGTAAAACTGGTAACACTGACCCATTTTCTGTCCTTGTTTCATCTGCCACTCTGTCCAAAGGTGTTTCTGATGACTTTGATGATGTCTGATCTAGGTCACTGTGCCCATTGACTAGTTGGTCACTAACAACATTACAGTTTTCAGAATTTGGCTGTAACACAGGTGTCTTTTGGTCTATCAAACTTAAAACTGTAGCGTTACCCTCAGATGAACTTTCGTTTCCATTGTGAATTATATTATTTGCTTTCTTCTCAACACTTTGAATATATGTCTTTGGTTCTGTAGAATCCTTCCTTGACTTCCAAGTTGGAATTGGTAAATCTACAGTTTCTTTTTCATTAATAGATTCATCATCATCTTGGTAACTACAAAGTTCTGAAGGATCATCTGAAGAATCTTTTTCACTTGCATCTTCCAAGCATTCCGGTGTTTTATTTAAATAATGCTGAGCCTCATGTTCATACAGCAAAGGGAGCTCCTCAAATAGTTCACAGCACTCTGCAAAATTGCATCGAGCTTTAAAAACACTATGACTTTTTGCATGTTCTGCAAGCTCAGTTGACAGCTTAAATCTCTGATTACAATTAAAGTGTAAACAGAAGTAAACATTTGGATACACATGTCTCTTCAGGTGGTCTATAAAATGTTGGGAATCAGCAAATTTCCTCTGGCAGAACCGACATTTTCCTTTATTCCATTTCATTATATGCTGCTGCACCTTCAAATCAGTTGGATGAGCTTTTCTTGCATGTTTATTGAGGAATCTTATCTTTTTAAACACTCTAGCACAACCATTAGCAGGGCACTTAAAGCTTCCTTCCTCGTCCATCGCATCAACGTCTTTTTGAGAGCAAAAAGCTCCATTCACTTTATGCAGAATAGGTGACTCTTTACTGGAGCTCTCATCATCTTCAGGCAAACTTTCTGTACTTAAAGCATCAGGAATATTATTAAAACAGCTGTCACTACTATTTTCAGTAGCATCATCCTGGTCACTTAGATGGTTTTCCACTGCATCAAATACCTGTTCTGCATTCTCCTCCTCTACTTGGACCACTTGCTCCGCACTTGGAACTACTGCAGTCTCTGGTTCATTATCTTTGGAACCATCAGAATTCCCGTTTTCAAGAGACAGAGGAACATCAGCACATTCTAGTTCGTTCAGAGCAGGAGCCTGCTGATCAGCCTCAAGAACTGCAGCAAGATGTTGCCGTTCTATCTTCCTGACATGATTCTTTAAGTGCTTCAGCATAAGTCCTTTTTGCCTGAACTTTCTGGTGCACAGTACACAGGAAAAACTGCCCTTTTTTTGGTGAGCCTGTGCATGTTTCACAATGTGACCACCAAGAAATTCCTTGTTGCATATCACACACCGGTGCCTTGGTACAGTTTTATCTAACATTTTAGATGCCTCAAGAGCTTCGTGGTTCTTTTTGGCATTACCTTTGGACTGGGCTTCAGAGGGGTCTTCAGGGTCAAGCTCGCCATTGCTTACATCTGTTAAACAGACATGTTCGTCACTCAGAGCCCTATACTCTGCTGTCTTCTCTGTATTTGCAGTAGAGTGTTCCAGTGTACTTTCACTTAAGCCAGCGAAGGCCTTATCCCCCAATAATGCTAAACAATTCTGCTTGATCATCAAGAAATTCCAAAACTCAGGATCAAAAAACAAACCTTTTTTCAAAATTGGAAGCAATTCAAAACGTACACGGTTTTGAACAGAACTAGTGCACTCATTGTATTCTTCATCTGCACATTTATATAAATGTTCAACAGTGTAGTAAGATTCCAAGGTGCGCTCAAGAAAAAAGATTGAAAGAGCACAAATTCTGAGGATCTCCAAGTCGTTTGGCAGAAAATGAGCAATTGCTTTATAAATAAGACTTTTCATGTTGGGATCTTCACGGAGGTCCAACTGCAGGGCACATCCACATATCTCAACACATATCTGAAGACCATCTTCACCAACCTGCCGAAAGGAAGTTACAGTGTACATAACTATAGAGTATACATAATGGTATTTTCCTTATGGGCTTACAGAACTCTCCAGCTTCCAAGTAAAATAAAAAAAAGCAGACCCTTGGGGAAAAAACCACAATAGTGTAAACAATGCCCAAACATCAATATCCCATGTATTTATATTCATCTATTTGCAAAACGGTTAGGAGTTTAGAAAGCATCTTGCTAGTAAACTTTGTCTTGGGGCATGTACATTTTAAAATAATACTCAAACAAGACTATAAAATACATATACAAAAATGCTCAAAAATGACATCTAGTTTGCACTGAAAGCTATACAGCTACTGCCAACAAAGCTTCAGATACTTTTGCCGTGTGCAGTTCCATAGTTAAAGACAATTAATTATTTGGGGATATAAAACAAGACTGCAGCAAATCATATCTGATCTAGCAGTATCTTCTGCCTGCATCTTCATCGCCTAGGCCATTTCATACTATAATTGGCATAGTTTCTCTGTTTTGTCCCTGTTCTAACTCATTGAACTTGCACTGCACAAAAATACAAGCCATAAAATATTGCCCTCAATTTTTAACAATGACCACCAGGGAAACCGCAACAACCCATGGCAAGTATTCTAAAAGGCTTGACTTTTAGAACTGACAAACTATCCTTCCAATGAACAGAACTCCTATTCCACACTTTAGGCTGGAAGCCCTGCCATGAACATATAATTCTGAGGGATGATCAGAAACACATGGCCCAACATGTAACATAGCATAAAAAGAATTTCACAAAGTTTACAAATAATTAATACCTACCTATATTTAAATGTGTGTTAATAAATACATACAATGCTTCATATGTAGTGGGTTATTAAAAAATAAGATCATTCAGATTCAAATACAAATAAGAGTTATTCACGTCACCATAAGTATTTTAGAATACATACTGAGATTAAAATCTTGAACATCAGCAAATCGTTGCATTTCGAACTGTACAGCAACACCCATGACAAAATCATTTGTAATTTATTTAGGGCATAGAATATGAAGGGGTTCTGTTCAGTCAGGTTAAAGATAAAAAACAACATTCATTTGGAAACAACTTGCACTCCTGTGCATGCAAAGCACTGCACATTACATCTTTTGCAGATGTCTGCACGGAACAGTCTAAGACTAACATCCGAAGCATGAAACAGTGCACTTTTCTGAAGCAAAATTATGTCTTCTCCTGTCTTAGCCTAGCTTTTCCTTCATGTTACATCAAGCAGTTCTTCAGATTTGATTACAAGTGGTGAAAGGATTCAGAACTTAACAAGGATTAAAGACAGATACAAGGGCATTACACAAATCCTATTTCCTTAAGGAGCCACTCTAAAAAAAACCCAGAAAACCAACCCACAAAAACCACCAATGCATCTTTCACATTTACTCCATGTATTTATTATTAGTTTTCCCATTTATTTATAGAGGATGACATTCCTCAAACTTACTGCAGACAAAGAAGACCTCAGTATTCAGTTAAAAAAAAAATCGTAAACACACACAGCAGATCAAGGGCGATCATAATATTGAAGCACACTCTGGAACTTGACACAATTTTTACATTAATATTGTGTGCTTCCCTACCCCATCTTAATTTTCTTCAAGAAGTCACCATGACAACATCACTTCTAACTAGTTACAAAAAGAATGAGGGGTGAGGTAAAACAAAAGAAACAATACTTACTTCATCCTTAATGACTTTCATGAAAGGGAAAATCACTCTGACATTTGTAGCAATTCTTAAAAGCTGGTAGCACTGGTCAACAAATACTTGTTTTGATGGGTTAGATTTAAGCTGCAGTTTACTCCAAATGAAGATCAGGTCCCTATAAGAACAGAACAAAATACTTCAGTTAGATTGAGTTTTAGAAATGTATCACTAAGCCTGATGCATTACTAAGAACAACTATTTGTATATTCTGTAACTAAAGTCATATTTGAGGGCTTAACACCAATCTAACACCACAACTGTACACAATGTGCACAATGGAAACTGCAACTTAATTACTTTGTTAAAGTATTCAGGGTATCTCCTATCAGTGAGCCAATTAAATATTCAACAAAATATTAATGTATTCAGCTTAGTATCAGAGAACTGCATAATAAAATCAGATGCTAGAGCATCTAGCCCTTAACACCACAGGCAATAAACGTCAGGCTGAACAGCAAGCTCTGTGTGCTCTTGGGATTCTAACTTTCAGTGCAAGGATGAGGAGTCCTTCAGGAAAAGAAGTGTCTGAATGTGGAAAATGAGAGCATCGTAAAAAGCTAGCTTCTGATATGGTCCACTGACAGAAAATACTGATGTTCTCCAATTATGCGTACTACAACATAATTTTCTGGTTTTAGCGCTGCCATCACTGGTCTTTCCAGCCAATACGCAGTTACATCAAAGTATCAGGCTCTACAGCTGATCAGCTGAAGATCTCTACAGTCTTCAGTCAAATAAAAGAACATTTGACTAATACGAGGCAACATAAGAATAGATTGCTAGACTCTGCAGCAGAGCTCCTACACAGGTAATGTGTTCAGTCTATAATATAGCTAATTGAAGTTTACAACCCATAAGTTCTACGAACTTTAGTTCAGAGACTCAGAAAGGCAGCTGGACTTAAATTTACCTAGAAGAAACATAACTTACTCTCTGCTTTGTCTCATACTGTTTCAAGAATATGCCATTTCAACACTAACCCCAGAGAATCTGAGAAAACTCAAATTATTCTGCTCAGAGATTAGTGGTTAAAGTGGCTTGCCACGTGTTCACACAAGCGTGATGGCTGGCACAAGGAAAGAGCTGAAAAGGGAATGGCGAAAACTGAAAGTAGAATGAACAACTCCATGGGTGAAAAGCAAGCTGTTAAATCAGTTTAACCAACGTTTGACTAGGCCCTGATGTGAAACAGTATTTTAGTCTTATTCCGTGTAGACATGGAGGCTTCTCCCACTCAAGCACATTTCTTACTTTGATAATCATTAAGGATTAAAGCCTTTTCAAAGAGCTGATTGGAGTCTTATTTCAACCACTTAAATGCTTTGGATACTAACTGTAATGTTGAAGTAAGCAGCACTTGAGATATTTCTGCATCACTGACCACAACACAGATGACAAACTTGAGATAACGTAGGCAGGGGTAGTTTTCTATTTGCTCGATTATTTTGGCATAGTGGTATAGTACTTAATGACACTTACTTCTCGGATAGTGTAACTTAGTTCACACTGAGGCCTGTGCTTAAATGATTATGGACGTGTGTTGGGGCAATTCAAATTGCTACCATGAGATCACAGAACTTGCTACCTCTTTACCAGAGGCAACCAGGTATTCCAGCTTGTTAATACCCCCAAAAATACCAAAACCATTGCATACCTCCATCAGCAACGTAAGAGAATTATTAAGTCCACTCTGCCTTAGCTAGACATAAAACCTTTGCTATTGTTGTTAAATAGAAAGGCACACTTTACCAAAATGTTATCCAATTCACAAAAATTACCAGAAGGCCAAAGACCGATTGAACATGTGGGAAAAAATCCTTGACTTACGGAATTTACTGTACAGGAACTGCTTGAAAACAGCCAAAACAGCATTTAAAAATTGCCTGTCAGAGAAGACAAGCCATTCTGATACGCCTGTTCCATCAAAATTTTGGCTATCTTCCTGAAGAGACATCACTTTTTCATACTAGAAAGTCATTAAATCACATCATTATGGACTGATCTCTTACTAATACCTTGTACACATATTTCTAGGAATACCAAGCACAGCTTGCTTTGCAATTAATTTGTAATTGGGCCTTCACTTCAGAAAAATAATTCAGATCATCTGAATCTAGAATTTATTCTTAACATGAATGAAAAACATACGAGTTTTGTGACAGAGCTGCTTAAAGTCCATCTTCCTCTGAGATAATATGACAGCTAATGGTTTCAGCTTCAAGATTTCATATAGGTTGCTCCACATGAAGGGGTAGCAAATATCTGCTATTTACAGCTTTCTAATCTATTTTGATGTCTTTGCTAGTAGTGTTTCCTGCTAGATCCGCAAGGTCCTCAATTCCAAATGAGGCAAGAGGATTTATATTTTGCTAAAGACACTAAAGTCTTCTCTAGGGAAAAATACACCATCTATGGATTAATTTAACCTGACTCCTACTTCTTAAAAAACACTGAATTACAGTATAGTTATGCCTTCACAAGCTTTGTTGCAGTTTACATTATCTATTAAGCATTATGCAGATTTCTTTTACTGGGTACACAATTGTTAAGGCTCAGCATCTGTAAAGAATGAAACAGGTATTCTAACTGCACAGACATAACTGCTCTGAACTCTTTCAAAGATCCTCAAGTTGTATATTCTGAACAGAAGATTAAAATACTAAGAGATGCCAAATGGTTTCCTTGATACACAGATATCAAAGAGTACTTTAGTCTCTTCTGGAATTTAATTTTTGACACCTACTTTGCCAGAACATAAGGCAAATAAGAACATAAGGCAAATAAGACAGACATCTTGTTCGGAATAGCAATTTTCAAAATGGATGATGCAAAACTTAATGATCAACTCTGTAAGAGCAAGGTTAACACGTTATTACAGCAGAAGGTATAAAAAGGAGGTTTAATTCCAATATTTAAAATGCATTTCTTAAAAGACTGAATCCCTGAAACAGAAGCACTAATCATGTAATAATACGTATAGGTTACATCTGCAAATTTCCTGATAAGTAAGAAGTCAGGACATGCAGCATTTGGTCAGGAATCAGCAAAGATGGATTCCATTTCAAAGCTGGTCACGGGGCTCAAACAAGCTCTGTATCTTTTTGGCTGAATTTCTTCAACTGTCCTATGGGATAGTCATGCCCACCTTTTTCTGGACAGACTGAATGAAAAATGCCACTAGGTATTGCCAATACATTGTATTACAAATATACATCATTATCATAATTCCAGAGGCTTTGATTCAATGCAATCAATTACTCACCCAATAGGTAAGGAAAAATGTCATTAATAAACTAAGCATTATTATGTCTGCGGTTCATTACTTCCTCAAGAAAAGAAAAAAAAAAAGACCCATCTTACATTTCAGTTCCCTGGAATCTGAGAACAGGGAAAGCCTATATAGATTCTGAACTCCATAGTAAAATTAGTTACGCAGATTAATAATTTGATCTCTATGGATTGAACAAAAAAACCCACCACAAAACCAATCAAATTCTTGCTGACCAAGCCTTTTCGCTTCAACTACATAACCAAACAAACCAATTAAGTATACTTTATCAAGGAATGCAGATGCTACTATAGGTACAGAAATTATACAGTCTGAACAGAAAGATTATCTTCCTTAGCCATCTTTCAGTTCTCAGAATGACAAAATTTGTTTTGACAACTCTTTAGAAAATGCTTCTTAGTCATAAAAACATCCAACTATCAAGCGGATTCAGCGTGTAGGAAAACATTCTTACTTGAATGTTTTCTAGAGGACCACCATTTATGTTGTGGCTCTGCTTATGAAGTAAGTTTGTATAACTCATAGCACGTTTTCAGAATCATATATTCTCTTTTTAGACGCATTAGTGACATACTGCAGTTTGGTTATTATAAGCAGTGTCATTTAACTAGCAGGACAGCAAAATATCTGCATTGCCAGAGAATCTACAGACTGCATATCGTTACACATTGCTAATGATAAATGCCATATTTACAGATATTTACAGCCTTTAGCATGTAAAGGCTCACCCTTCTGTTACTCTGAAACAGTTAAAAAGTGTTACGTACTATGTAGGCTACCACTCCACATGACTGTGTGTAAAAAGGCAACAGGCATAACAGATGTACTAGGAATGTTTAAAAATGATGTTAGAATGTTTTCATCTGGTATTTTAAACTTGAGCTATATCTCAAAGTTAGATGGGTTTCATTTTGGCAATAAGCATTTATTATCTGCTAAGCTGCTTCACCAGAAATAAAGTATTTACCATATACAATACATGTCCCCATTTTGAAGCTGTGGGACTAGGAACGATTCACATAGCTGTAAGGCTAAGGTAGTCTTCCCTTCTTTTTCAGTGTTGCAGATGATCTCAATTCCACTCTTGCAATCAGTCCTCAACAAGTGCTATACAATTAAAATAAAATCAATTTAGATAAATTTGCTAACATGAAATAAAAAACCTATCAGACCTTGCTATATTAAAGAAGCTACTGAAAACTTCAGGAATTGCTATTAACATAGGATTTCTTTGGAACAGCTTTTGTGCAGGTCTGTAAATAGAGATTTTGGAGATATTCAGAGCTCATTCATATTTCTGAGAGTCATGACAATCAGAATAATTGTCTGAGAAATTAAAAGACTACACAAAAGCACTTTTTTTGAATGATGGTAGCTTGTTCTTAAAACAAGATTAAGAAAAGCATTGTTATCTAGTAAGTGTTATCAGTGGTAAAAGCAAGGACACATGCAGCTGGAGTGTCATTTTACACACTGGGGTATCATTAAAAAAAACTTTAAGGCTAACAAAGCTATATAATTTACAAAACACTGGACTGACAACAATTAGGCTTAAGTGCTTTCGCTAAAATAATAGTCAATAGTAAAACAGTCAATACACTGAAGTTACAAAATATTAATGACTCAACTTATTTAGGGAATATATCTAAAGTAAACTTGACCAAAAAAGTAGCATTTAGGTCAACAAGATTGGCAGGCACTTAACATTTAACTTTTCAAAGCTCAAGCCAGCACTAAGTTAAGCAACACTGGTGTAGTTGCCTGATTTCATGACATTTGGTTCTACAAAAACAGAGTTCCATATGCTTCTCTTGACAACTTGTATACAGTAAGCATAATGTACCACTTCATTAAAAAAAAATGTATACTGACAAACAATACCTCCTGGAATAGCTGATCTTCTAATGGTGACATATAAAGACAGGTGAAAAGAGCTTGATGGAAATACAGATCTTTACTGATATCTGGATGATTTATGCAAGATTTGATAAGAGCCATTGCCTCAGGGATGCGTTCACAGGCAATAAGGTATCTGGCACGTAGTTCAAAGAACAGTGGATTTTCAGAGCTTAAATATTTGTTAACTGTACAGAAAAGAAAGATTTAAAGGCAATTAGAATATGAAGTCCAAACAACAAATATATTTAAATGTAATGTTGTTTTTACTAGTGCAAGGTCAACAAATAATATTGAAAGAAAGGCTCTACTAAAGAAGCTGTCAAATATGAATTTAAATACCATCAAGAATCTGTCCTTCTGCTTGGAAACAGAAATTGTTATTTTTCTTATATCAGTAATCTAATTCAGTATTTTTTTTAACAAATTCACACAAGGTGCTGCAAAGGATTAGTAAAACACACTCTACATAGCAGCAGATATGAACATTTTTGAGAAAGAAATATTCCTCCTTTCTCAGCACTGGAAGTTGGGTGATTGTCAGGAGTATAGGATCGACATCACTTCCAACACTATAATTGTTAATATTTAAAACAACTCAGGATACTCATTACCCATTAAAATGGAAGAGCTCGGAGTGGTGAAAAAGTTAACTACAATTCACACACTGTTGCTTTACATAGCTTTGAACACCTTGATTTTGCTTGGATAAGTGGAAAATACACTTTTTCTTCCTCTAAAAGTGCTACTGAGTACAATTCTCACATCCGAATTCCTAAATACCTTTGAATTCTAGCCCCGGATTTCTGGAAATCTGTTTTTCAGATCTTAAAGCTAACATTTGAATGAAATAATTTCAACTGAGATACTCAAAATACTTAACTAATTTAAGTAAAATTATGAAATACGTAGAAGACATGCTTTAGATCATACAGACTCTAGTAACTCAGGATTAAAAGTTAAAATATAACTCAAGGCTACAAAATACAATAACGGTGTTTTTATTTTGAGAATTGTTCGCATCTTGTCAAGTAAGTGCACACTCTGAGGTGTTAATAGCGTGTTAACATTTATGTAATATATTGAACAATATGGCCTGATCTTCCTCTTATATTCTTAACAGCTACCTTGGGACAAAGAGTAAAAACCCCACAATTTCTAGCGCATACCCTGTAGTATTGTACAGTGTTTCATATTTAAAAAAAAAAAAGAAAAAAAGAAAAGAGATTGTCAGTTTAAAGTCAACGAAGGCTAGAAGTGAGCACTGGAAGTTTATACCTTAGAAGGAACCTGTATTGAGAAAGTTACAAGCAACTTAAAGTGACACTTAGAAGGACTGCAAAAATAGAAGTGGTAACTGAAAACCACAATCTGAACAGCAAAGGGAATTTTTTTTTTTCCACAAACCAAAAAGATTACTTGTATAACAAATTTTCATCTAAACTTCATTTTTAAAAGGACATCTGGTTTGAAAGACATTCCTTATGCTCAGAAACAGAATTTCTCTATCATCTTAATTTTTATGCAATCTAATGGTATTATATGCTAATGAACACTTAAGGAATATTATTCAAGGTGATATAAGGTTTTATACGACATTTGTTAATAGATGTACTGTAGGGTCCACCATAAGAGGAGATCTCATTCTCACTGTCCATTAGCACTTCTGGGTACAAATTTAGTAAAAAGAAGAGTGAAAGAAAAGCCAGTGTCTAACATTGGTCATTAACTGCAAAAAAAGAAAAACCCGATCATACAGAACAATCCTTACATCCAAAATTACATTTTGGAATTAACATACTTAGGATAATAAACCCCATCATCAGTTTCATATATAAACATTACCCAGCAGATTACTGAATATTCACCTTGAAAAATTAGGCCAGAAATACTTAGCTCTTGTTACATGCTAACGTTAAGAAAACGTTGCACATCTGACAACTGGCTGTAACATCCTTTTCCCTCAAACGAGGGAAGACTGTAGCCCACAATACAGGTTAACTTGTTATATCATTCCCACCCTCTGTGTGAGGAGCTCTTAGACCAGTCTGCCTCTCTGCTCAATAAATAAGAATCCCACTTCTGACAGCACAAGCTCCCAGGGAAGGGCAGGGGGGGGCGGGGGTGTCTCCTACATCCCCCAACACTGTTTTTAAACAGACTAAGTTACAGCTACACCAGTTGGTGGACTGTGCTCCCTCCCTGTAGTGGAACGCCCTCCTTTCCCAAGGCAGCATTTACAGCTTTTCTAACCCCTCAAGCAAAAGACAACTGCTAACTATAGTAGCATTTAGCCAAGTCTGCGATGCATGAAAAATGGCTTGGGAAAAACAAAATCTATTCTTGTCCAGGCAGCATGTGCAGTGCTTTGCTTTAGAGCGATAGAAGCCAACCATCAGCTTAGAAACTAATTAACTGCTTACATCTGAGCGTACCTCTGCCTACAATATTCTCCTTCTAGATGTTCACAGCAGGTTGCCTTTTACTCCCTATCTATTACAAGTTTATTGCTCCTACGTTTCAACCCTGTTATTTTTCTTTAAACCCAAAGACTGCCTTCCTTTTCAGTCATCTCAAAATAGCCATCTCAAATTATACCACAATTCATGTAAAGACGGACACAGCTTGGTTTGTCTTGGCTTAAGCTTCTCCATGTAATTAATGAATCCAAGACAGGATTATGTAGTTCACACAGTATGTATTTATCAAACTTGAGTTTTGCAAGTAACGGTTGGTGAATCAGCAATAATAGGCAGTTTTCCTCATTTAAAATAGTGATCCCTGAGGGAACTATATGGCTAAGTTTCAAAATATACACCAAGTACTGCCAGCCTATAAGGCAGCACAGAATGTTTGTTTTGTGTAGAACTCCACAAGAATCAGATTTTAGAGGAAGTGAGACAAGAAAGAAAAAGCTTCCAGAAGATTTTATCTAAAATAAAACGTTTGTTATCACTGATGAGATACATCAAGGGGTTGTATGGGGATATCAGAAGAAAAAAGGAGGAAGAATACCTCAACAGAGGGAAAGGAGACATGGCCTGCAATAAAACGAAACAAAATGATCATCTACTAACAACAGGCAGCCCTCATTCCTACTCTGTGATGTTCAAACTAAGTAGAAATCTTTAAACTGTTACCCATCATATAGAGGCTTCATGATGATCAAGAGAATCATTAATGCAAAGGAGTAAACTAATTCTTTGCTGGAGCGATGGAGATTGAGACCTAAATTCAGATCATGACCATCAAAACTTCTAGAGTTTGTCATGTGATGCAGAACAAAACAAGGATAATCTTTGTTTTCATTTTGTTTCTGTAGGTATTTGACTAGAAGTTAATCAGATATATAATAAAAATCACGAGTAAACTATGTTGCTCAAGCACTCGCTTCACAAGACAGACAAAACAACAAAGAGTGCCCACTTAAACACGTTAATTTGCTATCAAAATACTTTCTCTGGGTAAGGAGGCAGCTCACTGAGCTGTTCTGACTTTATAGTCTTCCTCTCTACAGAATGAACACATCGTCATAAACACAGTACTGAATTTGGATCGTAGTAACTAGAGAAGAACAACTAGTATTTTCTATCACTATCAAATAGAAACAAATTTTAAGAGGTCCTCTATGAACACTGCTAGCAAATATGTCACATAAGATGTTAGTAAAGGCTTTACTGTAGATTGGATATCTTCCCCTTATGAACTTCCATTAACATTCTGGTAATGTTTGTTTTCACGCAATGTTAAAAATGCTGGTTTACTTTGCAGCCTGAACAGAAATCTTTCTCCTACTCCCAGCTCTAGGAATTACATATACATAAACAGAAAGCAGCTATCAGGTGTAGTCACAGGCCTCATCCTAAACAGAAGCAAGAAACACCCACAAGCCCAAGAATTTACAATTTAAAAGACAAATTAAATGAGTCGGAGTACCATGACATAGAAATACACATCAGGTCCTCACATGATCATGTTACTTCAGTAGCTGAACTGAAGTCAAGTCACTCTCCATGCTCCTTCAGGGGCTGAATAACCGGATTTGCTAAATTCATTTTACAAGTAACTGTTCAGTAGCCTCTTGTATCTGAATAATCTGATCTCTACACTATAAAAGTGTACTACTAGCAACTACTAGTGAAGAAATTTAGTTTTCTTTCAAATAAAAAAGAGACCGGTACATTTTACTACAGAAAAATAGTTAAATTGCATGCAACGTCAGCTGACAACACCTGACCCTAATTTCAAAAAAGCATATAATTTAACGCATTTTTCAGTACTCTAAAAAATTAACATGGTAAATGAAGTACCTAAGTCCTGTGATACAGGCTTTGCTTTAAGAATTGCTTGTAATACTGGATCCTCCCATGGTCCACCATCTCGAATGATGCGAGTCACTAGTTCCAGGTTCATATTTCTGTA
Source organism: Chionis minor (assembly GCA_013398295.1). Classification (NCBI taxonomy): domain Eukaryota; kingdom Metazoa; phylum Chordata; class Aves; order Charadriiformes; family Chionidae; genus Chionis; species Chionis minor. The sequence continues at coordinate 1,397,953 of VZSF01004548.1, forward strand.
TCTATTTAAAAGGTTCTGACATTCCTACACATAAAAAGAAAAACAATTAGAAAGAAGGAAAAAAATGTTGACTGAAAATAAAATTAGGCCATCCGAAAGATACGAATCAAGAAAACCCACACATGTTTAAATACTTCCTTGGTCAACAATCCGAGCTACAAATCCTTTTATTGACCAGGCCTATACAAAGCCTTAAAGCAACAACTTATATTCTCTAAAAACAGTAATACAGAACTGTGGTAGCCAGAATGCTCATACCTTCTACAGGCACACAGCAAGAGCCTTTCATTTGCATAACAATGCAAAAATGCATTTCCTTGAATTAGAGCTATTACTGCCATATGCTGTGGGAGAAGGCTTTACCTCATGCTACTCTGCATAGATTTAGACATGTTGACACTGGATTTGTGATACAGTCATGGTGTCTGAATTCTAAGAGGGAAAAACTGAATTAAGCCACGTGAGTCACCAGCCCTCAAGCAATCATTTTTCTCCAAATCGCTACATAACAGAAAATATGCTTGCCTAAATTAATCTGGAGTGTTTTAGCCACCCATGGTTTTTACACATGCCAAGTTTCCTCCCCTCCTCCGCTCCTTCTTATTTGCCGGTAAAAGTGGGAATATTAATATTTGTCAACAGTAGAATTTTAATCACAAGAAAAAGGTAACTAATTTTGAAACAAAAAAATGCAGCTGAAGAATGGTTCCTACACACATATAATTAACTTCACATATTTTTTGCTGTAAATTCTTTTAGTTTCAACTAATTTTTTTCTTTTATATTCAGATTAGTATGTTTGATGATGAAAACTGTTTTAAGTGAAATTACGGTTTTTACTACCAGTCTGATTACACAATGGATTCAGAAATTCTTTATCTAGAAAATTATGTAAAGATAGATTTTAATACAGCCATTGTTTAAAAGTCAAGGCAATTGAAAATTATAATACAAAAGCACAGAAAATCAAATATTATACATCACTTTTTCCTAAATTCTTTCTTGTTCATGGACTGTTTTGGAAAAATACTTATTGCAGGACTGCCAAAATGACCCATTACTCTTATGTAAGAGACCATACCCACTCATGAGGCTCCTTGACCCCCTTCTTCCACCAAGTCTAATCAAACATGTAATTGCTCCTGATTTGATAATTAAGGTAAGTAGTGGTGACATATTAATTTGTAGCAGCAGTAACAAACAGGTATCATTATAAATGAACAAAGTGATAACTATTACTCAAACTGCAGTTCCATGATGAGTATTGACAGAAGAAACAACCCTGTTTTACATCCTTTCTTTCCCTACAACAAAGTTTCCTCTCATGGTGGCACAAGTGCTTGGGTCCCTTTGCAGTGAACTCAACTCTCAAAATGAGTTCAGGTCAAAAAGACTTATCTGGCAAAAAAAGCCAAGTTTTTAAATCCAGGATCATTTATCTTACACAGTTGTTTACAGCCATTGAAAAACTTGCCCCAGTCTACCCAACAGTCCAGCAGTTTTAAACAATCCAAGTTTATGCTGACCTGAAGAGTTCATTGAGATAGAGCTTCAATTTCAAATTTACTGTTTAAAACCGCAAACTTGAGATTTCATGTCATGAACTGGTACACAACACTGGATGTCATTAAGTTCTACTTAGACATAAACAAGCAAAGTTTCTCTCTTCTATATGGGAAATGCACAAAGCATGTCTTATAACAGGACTGGTATTACAACCAAAGAGAACCACCTTTTACTTAGTCCAAGTCGATTCAAATAGCAATACTGATGATAAATGTACAAATAAATGGCTTTTCCTTCAAATAACCTTTTTTCTTTTTCCCTTTAGGTAGAAATGTAAGCAAAGCAGCTACCTCCTTTCACTGTAATGGTATATTTCCTCCAGGTTATATATCCACAAAAACTGTCTTTATAGGTACTAAAATAATATTATAGGTTTATACGAAAGTAGGCAACACTACCTGGATTGAACCTAAAATATCTTTCAAAGGATCTTCATAGAACTCATCCTTTCCAAAGAACAGCAGCAATTCAAAAAAACTCCTAAAAAACAGAAGTAGTGACAAGTCAACCAAACTAAAATTGTTCATTCAAGAAGTGAAACTACTGTAAGTCTACTACTTTTAACAGCACTAAAACCAAAATTAGGACTTTCACAAGTTCTAGACCCGTACCCGTGCCAGTGACTCAAAAAAGTTTGGCTAGTCCCCACACTCTCTAAACACAACTCATATTTTGAAAACTTTATGCTGGTCTGACATTTTGTGCTGGATTTTTGCAGTTAGATTTCCCCACATACACCCCAAACACATTTTTCATCAGGCATCAAGTCACAAATACAATACAGGTATAGATAAGCCAAGACCACCAAATCAGGAATAAAACAGATTATACTTAAGTACAACTTAAAATCCCTTCTGCCATACCTTTTTCATAAGTTCAGGGCCCTTAGAATCACAGTACCTGCCTGATCTTCTCCCTCAAGAACTCTTATGTGCTCCATACTGCTGCTCCCCATTCACCATTACAAAAGTTAATCTTCCTCAAAAGCCAACGCATTTGTCATATATGCGGCAATTTTGAGGAAAAAAGAAGACATCTATAAAATAACTATGTTGCATAAGGAGTTACATTCAAGGAACAGTAACTTCATGTGAATGCAAATTTCCAACAATTCATGTTTTCAGGTATGATAAGCACTTTCTACCAACACATTTTATTCCATTTCAGTCTGTCTTGCCATAACACTCACTGAAGTCTCTCTACGAAGATGCAGGTTTAAAGTTAATATTTAATTATTGCAAATAATTAATTTCCAAATAAATGCCTTTTGCTGTAATTTCGTATTTCCAAAATAGCCTTTGAAGATTATTTTCAAAGAGAGCGCTTTTGTGCAAATATGCGAAGGGAACTATATTCACCTTCTGCATGGCATTCAAATGAATTGATAAAACTTCAGTTTCACCACCACCAAGTTTTTAAGCAAATCAGGTCAACGTGCAATAACATTAATTCACAAGGGTAACCTCAGAAGAGGCAGGAGATAAAGGAAAAAGCAGGACTAAACCTTTCAACAGCAGCCCAGATTCAAACTGACCTGTGGCTTCAATGTTTTCCATCATCTTAAAATACTTTGTCTAGCATTTTATATATTTTTAATACAGTGACTGAGACAAACAATCCTGATAACAGAATCAGGAATGTTAGCAAAAAGCAGCTTTCTAGAGCTCAAGTCAATTTAGGTCTTCACTTAGAGAAGCACACTTCCAGATAATACCTGCAACTCAGTCAATTCAATCAAAAACTACGTAGATAGTTCTCATGGATCTGCAGAAAGCTCCAGTGCACCTACTATTGCTCTACTTTAAGATTCTAAGAAATTTAATTTCTCTTTGGGAAAGTTAACTACCAAGTACTGCGCTAACGTAATCTGCAGTTGCTGGCTAAGAAAGTCATGAGCAGTAGGCAATAACCGAGCGACTCTCAGAGGGAAAGATAGTACCGAAAGAACTATGCATCTAGGGTGTCTTAGAAACAGGACCACACAGCAAAGGTTTTGGTCTCGTAACAGAAGAAAATATGAATAATTTTCTCTAAGATTATTCTAGATATTTTCCCCAAATGAACTGTGAGAATTAAGAAGGCAGAAAGTAAGAAGGTAGAAGATTACTCCTGAAAGAGGTTCCAGCACTCTCCCAAGATACAGGTTTTTGACTCAAGATTTTGCTGATGGCAATTTTTTTCCTGACTACAGCATTTAGTGTTTTGTTGCGACAGCTCTTAAAAAAAAAAAAGTAGTAGATTGTCATGAACAGCTGGACAAAGAACTCCTTTGCAGAAAGACTAAATTCACTGCAGTTATCCTCAAATTTAAAGTCAATCTTCAATACACTTGAAGTTAACACCCAAAGTATTCCTACAAAACGTTTCATTTTTAATAAAGCCAATTCAAAAGAAATTAAGAGCAAACTTTAGGCAATTTTTTCTCTCAGTAATGTTTTAAGAAATACCGTGCATTAAAAGATCTTAATATTCACATAAACAAAATGAAAGGATCAGACGGAAAAAATGAATAATTTCAAGTCATCTCCAGCAACTGTATGACAGTTTTCTAGGAGAATAATGTAAAATTATAATAAAATTAGGTTTCCTTTAGATTATGCTGCAGTAATTTTTTTCCTAACCAGTGATAAGCTATGCCAAAAACAGACCTAGAAAATTTAAGATACACATTCACTACATTCAATGACATAACTTTTCTCCAGATGATGTCCTTGAATCTCAACTCAAATATGGAATGAAAAAACAACCAGTACCCAAATAAGTACTTTGTTCTGAAAAACATTATCTCATTTCATGTTGATAAACAAAATTTTGCAGCATACTTGACTCTCAGGAAAGGTCAGGCATGAGTCATGTCATGATCTGGAAAGCAGCCAAACTGGGACTTATAATAAGACAAAACTAGTTACAGCAAATGATGCATGCATCCATTTTTATTTGTTTTTACTGATTTAAAGAGAAGAGAATATGAAAAAAAATAATACTGGAAATTAATACTGGATAAGTGTAAACTACAGTTTTCTTCCCTATCAATGTATCTTTTCTGCTCTTATCAAACTAATAAAGGAAGCTATCAAAATATTTGTTTCCTCATCTGCAGTCTCCATTCAGTTAAAATTACTATAGTCAGCTTGGCCCCGTTATCTTAAAACAGTCTGCAGCATTGCACACCCACATTTACATCCATCCATTTATAATAATGGTGCTTCTAGATTTATCACATCACTGCTTTGATATTACTGGCATCAGAAGATTGCCTAAGAACACTACTATGCTGGCAGTATTATTAAAACTCCCCAATACTAAAGGTAGTACAGATACTGCTCCATTTGTGATGAACAGCAAGGTTAGTAAGCATAGGAAATGCGAACAGTCACTACTATTAGTAGTTTATTGTCTGGTTACCAAGGAAATGTTACTCCAGTATGACAATACAGGCAGGCAGATTTTTGCTCTCCAAGAACTAGAAATTAATATACACAAATTTTTCAAAAATATATTCAAGCAAGGTTTCCCAGGTAACTGCAACTACTACATCCCAGGATCTCTTTATGATACCATGTAAAAAACTACCCCAGTCAAGCAGAGTCTGAAGAAAAAATAAGCTGGCATTCTAGAATGGAAGAAAATATCAGTGAATAAACCCAACTCCGATACCCCAGATAGACAACGGTGACAGGAATTCAGAAGTCAATTCACTTTGAGGAATCAGGAAGTGACCGCCCTACATACACACACACACCTGAACTTCTACCTTTTTTCCTCCCAAGCTCTCACGTGAAATAGTTTCACACATACAAAACAGTAAGTCTGTTTGGTGAAGTTGCACCAACACTTAACAGATACTCTGTAATTGTACAGATAAAGCCTTGACTCGTACATAATTAGTACTAATAGCTCAAGAACAGTAGAAAGGATAAGCAACTCAGTCCTCCTGACCAAGTAAACCAAAAGAGGAAGACTAGGACAGCATTCACTTCTGATTGCTAGATGAGGTGGGAGCGAGACATTTCCACACAAAATTCTGAACTGAGAAATCAATCTGTATTTGAAAGCATCATTCAACAAGAAAGCAGTTTAACCAGCTAGACAAATAAATCTGATGTAGTCAAATCAAACTCGCAATAAAGCCAGATTTTAGGGTTTTGTCTTATCTGCTGAGAGAAGATCAAGTACACTGCATCTAAGTTAAGTATATCTAACTCAAAGATCTTTTTTTTTTTTTTTTTGCTGTCATTCAACATTGAGGTTTTGAAACCTGTAAAGTAGGTTTTCGGAGCAACAATAAAACCAACGGACTTTTACTTACTACCGATCATCACCCTGACACTTTCAGCTTTCATGTGGAAAAACCAGCAATGCATCAAGAAAATAAAGATTATAGCAAGACTTATGACTGATTCTGTAGTTCTTTGTTAAGTTGAATATGACTTTTGGTCAGTTCACTGTATAACAAGTCTCTCCCATAAGCATTTTAACAACTCAAACATGAAAATCCATTTTAAAATGGACTAATTTATTAAAGACTACACAAAATGTATCTTAATGAACACTTAGCTTATTACATCACTAGAGGTAGAACAGTAAAGACTTTAGATAACTTTTATTTACAATTATGTGCCGTCAAAGGTTGGTCTTCAATACTCCAAACTAAGATTTTCCAAAAAGAAGTCTGTAGGTGATCACTTATTGCTTTAGATTATTCACTTTGACAGACAGCCCTTATGACACAACACTGCAATCTCTGACTTTGAACATTCAATAAGGACATAAAAAGACTAAACTATATTCTTATTTTTGTATCCTCAGTTAGCAATTCTTGGTTCCGTGTAGCTAAGTTACCTGGTAAAACCACTCTTAAAAGCTGTGAGGATCTCCGAGACCCTATTGCTATTACAAAAGTAACACAGAGTCTATAATGCAAAGGAAGTAATTAAAAAAAACCAACAAAAAAAAGATGTACTTACAAAGCTAGGCTACTCAATACATATTGTACGTGCTCACATTCAGCTGGGAATGATACGCAGGCAGACGTAAAACAACAGAGTGCTGTCTGAAGCACCTGAAGCTGAGGCAAAGGAACCTGCCATCTTCCAGCATAGTCTTCAACAACCTAATGACAAAAAACATTGAAATACAGATTACGATGGAAAACATTGTCTTTAGTTAGAAATAAGTAGTTAATACTGTACCTGCTTTATCTCCCCTCCTTCTCCTCACAAGTAGGGTTTATAATCAAAAAACCTGACCATTTTGTGTCATCAAACTAAGAAAATAAATAGAAACTTCACATCCTACATTATAAAAGATACAGCACAAAGGACCTTCAACTATTGTTTTCATAAGGTAAGGCTGGAAATACTTCTTACATAGTATCACAGAAGATACTACACTCTTGTGTTTAAACACAAGTTTTTATGTTGTAAGAGGATACAAAAGAGACTATGTAACAACATCCAGACATTCCATTGTAAAATTTTCAAAGAGAGGAATGACTAGCCTGTGCTCTTTTAGCCTTTATGTCAACATGTAAAGCCACAAATATACAGTCACGCTTTCATATCTGATCACATAAGTGAATTTGGCCTTTTTTATCTATATGATGGAACTAAGGCTAGTTATGGCCTGATCTACAGTAACAGAACTGCATCACTATTTATAGAGAAACATGAAAGTGAAATATAGGTGTTTTGTTGGAGAAAACAGAGAAAAACCTTTTTCTGGTCATCTATCCAGTCTTGTTTGTATTAATAAATGTAAATTTCTGGCACTGCCTTTGCCCACATTGGGAGGCTCAATAACCGAGCACCATCTGGTATTTCTATACAGATATACCTACACTGAAACCCCCTGAAATGCCCAGTCCATTTAGAGCACTCCATGTCTAAAACCCACAGCACCAAGTTCAGTACAAAGCACAGCAATAAAACAGATGTCTGTAGGGGCACCCACCACTTCTGCGGCAGCCTAGTCATTATGCTGCAGTCCCCCAGCAAGCAGAAGGCCAAGAACTTTGGGTCGTCTCTCCTCCTTTAATCAACGGCTAAGACGTGACTCATAGGCAGTATTCTAAGCAGAGACTGAAAACCGTATTTCTATCATGCTCTGGCAGATAGCTTATCTCACTGCACTACAGTTAGGCTCCCTCTGCTCACTTACTCTTGCCTTATTTCTTCCATCACGACAGCACAGCTTCAAGGTAAGCAGAAGAGTGGACTTCTTGCACTTCAGGGCCTAGGGCACTCTTCTCCAGCTGAGGAAACCTAACAGATCTCCTACATCCTGAGAAATGAGAAGCTGGTGGGGTAAGAATGCCATCTGCCAGGCCATGAAGAGAAAGGTGAAGCAACCCATAGCATAACACAGGGAACAAGAAACTGGCTTCAAGAAAGCCATGAAGTGCCAATCCCAGTTACACCTGGGCACCTATCTCAAGAGCCAGGCTGGCCAACAAAGCATAGATTGAAGGAAAAATCAGACATACCCCTCTTCAGGATTTCTTTTTGACTTTCAAGTCTGTGAATCCCACTTAGATTTGTCTAATTGCCCATGAACTAAATAAAGGACTTTTAAGTCAGGTTAAGTGGCCTACATTTTTAGTTCCAAAGCTGTGTGCCTAACTTTGTTTAAGGCTCTGAAGCATGAACAGGCCTGTGTCCCACTTCTGACAGTTTGGTTATAGCTGCTCCAAAGCAAAGCAGTTACTGATAATGGGACTGGCAATATTTTTCTCCTCGTCAACAACAGCTGAGACTAATTTATATCTTGGAAATAGATTTTGCTTTCCTACCAAATTTATTGCAATAATTCCTGTTTGAAAATCTGTTACCTTAATGCAGCAAATATCTAGGTCAACTGGAAGAGAATTACCAGACTTGGAGATAAAGAATCTTTCTCTTACAAGAATGAATAAACACTCTATAAAATAGTACTGTCTCACACATCTATTGCAAGTTCTCTGAAATACTTGCATCGGAAATCACAAAAGCCTTAAGAGAAACAGAGCAGACAGAATGTCCTTTAGTGCCTTTAGCCTCCAAATGGTCAAACAAAGGTAGAACTAAAATGTCAGTTCCCACCACGGTGTTTCACAACACTCTGACCTGAAAGGCACAGTATAGACATGTTCATAAATGAACTCAAGCAATGAGACAATAATATTGTGTTATGATACCATTTTTTTTCCCTTGGTGGCATAAAGTGCTAACTGTCAAGAACTGCTGAAAGGATTTATGACAGTGAGCGATGAAATTCAGCATACACAAGTGTGTATGCAGTGGTAGTCGGGGAACAAAACAATCCAAACGTTTAATATGATGGCCTTCAAACTGACAATTACCACCCAAGAGCAAGCCTGTGGTACTATGGTAGATGTTTTAATTAAAAATCGCCTCAATGCTCATCACAATGGCCAAGAAAGCAAATTAAGTATTAGGAAAGCAATACGATAAAACAAAGCAGAGTGTTAACTGCTCAAAACCATAGCCTATCCCCACATCTATAAAATTGCATGCTGTTTTTTTATCTACCCATTCCTATCTCAAGACAATACAGAAGACCTAAAAAAAGCTTCAAAGAAGGCAAAAAATGCCAAGTAGTGAAATAAATTTCACATAAGGATCAATGTAGCTAACTAAGACACTTTAGGATGTAAAGAAATGACAAGTGCAGGGGGAGACACCAAACAAGGTTGGCAAGCAGGATCGAAATAAATTACAGGCAGCAGTTTTTCACACAGTGTGCAATTAAGCTGTGGAGCTCCTTACTAAAGGAATGCTGTGGATGCTGAGTGGCTACGTGAGTTGAAAGAGGCTGCATGAGCTGAAACAGATATCCACCAAAAGTTACTACGCACAGTAAATTAGCTGAATTGCAAATAGTTAGAAGGGGGAAAGTTGCCGTATTTGTTCATCTCATTCTTTGGTTAGGTATACACGAACTTTTGATAAGAGTCTGGTCCTAATGTCAGTAGTGCTTCCGAAAATAATCAGCATTCAAAAGGCATAGAACAAAGGCTTATGCTGAGGATAACAGACATCGTAGTCTCCAAACGGTGCACTCCTACTGCCCATGCTTTATAAAGGCCTATACAGTCCTACTAGTTGCCCTTGCTGCACCTACAGCGCCCATCTGAACCCAAAGCAAGCAAACTAACTGGCAGCGAACAGCCGTCTCTACTAAAAAAAGCGACCAGTCACTGCCTGCATCAGCTCTCTGAACTGGCCCACAACCCTGCCACAGAAGTACCAGAGGACACGGAAAGGAAGACACCACAACAGCAGCATTGCCTTAGTCGGGCAATTAGTCTGCAACTCAAATGTATCCACAACAGATTTAGGACAATCTCCCCCCACACCTCATCAGGAACTATACTTTCTTCTGATTATGGATACCTGAAACCATTTATCCATCATTCTGAGGAGAGGGGGGGAGATGGGGGAGGGCAGGAAGAAAGAGTCTAAAATTGGTCAATTCTCAGCAGACTTACATCAACCACCAGTAAAAGATGCAGTGGGAGGGCAGGGAGAGTCAAAACTAAAGTAAGCACATAATAAATTCCAAACTACACTGCACACACATTCTATACGGAAAGGGGGGGTGCAGGGAGAAGCATGGTTGGTTTACAATTCTATGTACTCTTCAATGTCTGTTTTTAAGTGCGCTCACAGAATAGCTTTTTCTACAATAGAAACTTAACACCTTTCTTTGCTCAAAATATTCATCATGCTTCAAACAGGATTGTAAACCAGAACATAGGTAAAGGTTCATACCAAAGAGAACTCCCAAAGCAAACAAAAACCCACAAAACTTTATAGCTTCAATATTCACGAGGAAAACAGGAGTTGAAGGGACATGTGTACGTTCACCCTTGTGTTGCCAAGCTGTCATCAGAGCACTCGAGAAAATCAGATGGATTATGCTACCTGAGTCCTAAATGCTTTACTTAAAGTTTATGTTCATCAGCACATTTTTAACAAGCAGATTAATTTCAATATAATGAAGCCAGCCAAACAAGAAGCCCATAACACCATCAAAACAAAGCGGCCTGTTCCTTGTCCAATACACAGTGCAGAAAACCAGAAGGGAGGTGACATTTTTATGTGACTTTCTGTACAATTTCCCTTCAAGAATTCTGTTAGGGTGTAATTTTTTTATATACTTAAAGACTCCATGCATCATTCCCCCATCAGTCTTTGCCTTTTAAATTACTACCAACCATGAAGAGATTGTGGGGCCTTTTGTCCGCCCTTTCTCATTCAGTACAGATACTGAAAGGGACTGAAGCATCTTTCTGGCACCCCCCATTCAACTCCACCTTTCTCCCAGGCCAATACACTACTTCCCCTTCTTTAATATGTTTGAGGAAGCCCCATGATTCAGATGTCTCCTATTGAACGCAAAATCAAGAACAGATTTATCAGTCTCCTATAGGAAGTTGCTAAGCATGTGTCTAAAGCAGCTAACCCCCAAAATAACAATGTAGAAATTGAAGACCCCAATCACTGTAAAACTAATTTTCTCTGGAATATTATATTTTAATGGATTGAATACACACATTTATTTGAAGTGATGAGATATACATATGTGAAGTGATTTGACTATATTCCAAACACTCAAGAGAAATAACATAGCAAATAACTAGATTTGCAAATATGTAGGACACAAGAAACATTTGTTTTATGCAAATTTCAGTGCTAGGCCTGAAGTTGCTATGGCTCTTCCTGTCCCTCCTCACAACAAAAAAGAAACTAGAAAAGAAACAAGTCCCACCAACTTTAAATTTTTGTCATGGCTAGGATTTTAAATGAAGTTAAAGCTCACAAAAAGTTATGGAAGTAACAGTAAAGGAAGTCACCACAGGACTAAAACCACAACGGTTTTGCGAGTACTGCTGTTTACAGTTTTCATAAAAAGAAAGCTAGTTGGCAAATACAGTGGTTGTCATTTGTTGTAATAAGCAAATATAGTGGTTGTCACAGAAGAGAATGAACTAAAAAGGATTTAAAATGTCAAGCAAAAGAAGTGCCTGTTTAAAAAAAGAGCTTCCTGAAAATTAAAAGCCATAATTAAAAGCAACACCTACCATGGTTGCATGTTCAGCAGAAGTACCAGAGCACCTTGGATATCAAAGTTCAGTTCTAGGAAAGAACTTGAGTAACACTGAATTTACTCAAATTACTGAAAACATCAGAAGAAACAGTCACACCTTTTTTACTGTCTTTTTAACCTATTTAGTGGATGATGAGTATTTTGTTCCATTTCTGCATACAATGAAGCCATGTCCTTACAAAAAAGGATTCCATTATCCAATTAGAGAGTAGAAGAGGCCTTCAGATTTTAAGATAACATAAAACATTATTTCACAGATACAAGTTTGAAATGGTTTTATATGGTGTAATTAAAAAAAAATGTTGTAAACAATGGCTTTACTGCAATTCACATGTGAACATTACATAAGGAGTAACCAAACATAATCACACTTCTGGCAAAAGAAAAAACATCACCCAGCAACAGCATGACACATCCTATGAGACAAGTTTCTGCCAAAGCTCTACCCTTAAAGCTAAATCCTTCCCCTCACCCTTAATCATTGAAATCTCATCTATTTCCTCAGCTGGCTTGAGGCAAGAAAAATACATAAAGATGGGTCCCATATACTCACTACATTTAGCTACCTGAAGAGACAATTTCCATACATATTTACGGTCCGTCACTTGCACAACGGTGAAAACTACGTATTAATCCTAGAAAAGCAGTTTTGTCTACTTGTAGCACTGTAGCAACTGTGCCTGTGTAAAGTTTTATGACTGAAAGGTAAATATTCATATTGAAAAGAAGTAATATTCCTCTTCACCTTTTGATTAGCACCCCCTAGAGTGAAAGTCAACTAATTTAAGGAATTTTGATTATATATGGGAGAGAGAAATTACAATCTTGTGAACACACACATGAACACCGTAAGTCTAGATCACCAGTGATATTAGTAAAACAGAACTTGAGATGTGTTTCAAGTAAAAACTGTGCAAGACAGCAATGTACACAGAACAGAGGTATTTAATTGATATCATTTTTGCACAGAGATGGGTACTAGGTGGTAATCCACAAAGCTACCCAAAATAACTTTTTGATTTTTGCATTACCTACTGCAGTAGATGTGCCTTTTCTAACATGAAAAAGCCCGCGTAGCAAGGCTATCTGAAAGACTGTGTTAGAGAAGCATTATTCAACGAAGATCCTTCTTTCCAGGTATAAAAACCTGCATTTCCCTTATAAGTTACAATCTTGATTTATTTTTCCAAGCAAAACTCAAAAGCTTATTTTTATACAAAAGCTAAACTTTGAGACATCGCGTTAAAAACCGGAGAAGTAGCAGTAAGTTTGAAAGTGCGAAACACAAAAGTTGCAAAGAAGTGGAAGGAGAAAAACGTTACAATGATCAACAAAAGTATATAACATTCATACATGTGCTCAATACTTCCTTTTTTTTTTTTAAAACACTAACTCCTTAATTGCACTTTTAAAACAGGGAGATTAATCCTCAGGATAAAGGACAGCAGGCACAAAAGCTGATGAGAAGCCAGCACAAAGAGAGAACTGAGTATGTGAATAAGAAAGACTTTATAATGTTAATGACGAGACAAGAGCACTGAAGACTGACTCCTTCAGCCAACCGATCTGCAAATAAAGAGGCTTCGAATCAGCTACTGTTGTGGATTCTCCCAAAAGGCTGATTGAAAACAGTCAAATGCACTACATATACCACAGCCTAGTCTTGCATGATAGTGGCTTATCAGGCTTCCCATCAAGTGCCAAAGGAAAGAGTGCCACCACCTAAGGCAGGACACCCTTCTTTGCAGGCAGGCAAACCCTCAACAGAGCTGAACCTCTCACGCTTGGCATTCAGCTTGGGACTAAAACACGACCTGGTGCTCGCCACAGCGATTTTCCAAGGATCTCCTTTTAAACCTGAACTTCACTTGAATCTCAAGCCACACCATACTAAACTGCTAACTAGCAAATTGAGTATGCCTGTTTTCACCAGCCAAGCATGGAAAAAAGACCCAGTAAATACGGAACACAACGACAAATTAATTTTAAAATTTAAACTGTTTTAAGTAGTTATGGTATTCTTTGACACACAGGTAAATTTAGCTACTGTAACATACGATTTGTCCTTTACAAGCTTTCACGTAACTAGCAATGTCACACACTTAAAACCACAAAATGTCAGTCAAATAAGTAAAAAATATGACTTTCAATGGTGCTTGCAAACTTTGAACCACTAACAAGTATAAATCATATTTACTCGGGAAGCTACAAAGAACCCCCCCACAACCCCTAGAACATAACAAATCATTACATGAGAAAACAGCGAGTTAAAAATGACAAATTACACCTTCTCAGAGAAATAAGCTTCAAAGAAATTGAAGAGATCGGACTTTGTACTACTAGTACTGAAGTGAGCAAGGTTTCTGTAGCTAAACTTTAAAATGGTGTACAGAGATCAAATATGGATCCCAAAGGTCCAAAAAGTAGTAAAGTAAAAGTCTAGCATAACCTAAAGGGCTGCCGGGTTTTTTGGTATAAAATATAAAAGCAACTTAACAACTATTGACTTGAAGTTCAAAGTAGAGTCAAAAGCTAGTAGTACTTTCAAATTTAAGCCCATCACAAAAGGTGTGAAAATGTAATAATCCCAAAATCAGAAAAAAAAACGTTCCAAGAGATGTGTATTCTTCTACCTGCATCTCCACAAAGCAAGACATAAAACAGTTAAGTCATACACCCCTGTATTATTTTTGTCTGCTAAAATAAATCCAGGAAATACTATCTTCTCTAGTGTGTTGCTAAATCTTAATTCTTAGCTTTCAAGTTTATAAACCAAGAATTATTTTTCTAGCAGTGACTCAAGATACCACCAACTACTGTAAGCAAACCAGGTAATTTTTAGTTCAGGAATTCAGATCATACTGGAAGGCCAAAAGCTCGTGCCACAGTAAAAACAGATCAAGTGGTGTTTAGCTCTTTTACTTTAGATCACACTCACCTATTTTAGTCAGTACCAAACAACGTAAAATAACAGCTAGTACAGTTATGCAGCCATGTGGACAACTACAGAAATGCTGGGAGTAACTTGTAGTAGTTTGATAGTATCTCACGTTACAAGAAAAATTCTGAAGAGAAAATGCAACTTCAAGCTAGTTGATAAAACTACGCCCCCTTCAAGTGCAATAAAGTAAGCATGCTGTTAAGGTCTGTTTTCAAATCAAATAAATTTTGAAATTCATCCTTCGAATTATAAAAGTACTCTTTCCACTCTCACAGCTAAAAGCAACCATCTACACTATTTTCTCTGCCCTTCATCATTTGTATTTCACTTCCAGAGGAACCTCTCAATGGCTCTGGTCCCCAAGAAATCTCACGAAAGAATTACAAATTCTGCACATAAAGTAAGTTGAAATTCACGAAGCTCTTCCCAACATTTAGACTGAGGGGGTTTCTGCTAGGTACCACCTTTCAAATTTCTTTAAACCTACAAAGTAGTTACAGATGCCTTGTTGTTTTGCTTGTGGAGAACAGTAGACTCACTTTACCCAGCGTGTAAGTGGTTTCAATACAAGGCATACTTCACAAACAGGAAGAAATGCCAGATCAGCAATTTTTAGAAAGTAACATAGAAACAGCTGGTGAGATGCGTAAGCTGGGCACTTAACTCATCTTCCAACTGTCTCTCTTCATTCCCAGTCATGGAAATCTTGATTTTTGTTTTCCCCATGTCATCAGTCTCAAACAACAATCTAAGAAAACATATTATCCATTTTGCCTTGGAAGATTCAGGCTGTAACGACTCTGTACGACCATGCACACCTACGATACAAAAACAGATCCCAGAAACTACAATGGGTTTAGAGACTCCACATTCTGACTTCATCTTGTACCATTAAATTGTGATTACAAGTATATTTAAGGAAAATGCTCAGATAACCCAGTCTTCTTTTGTAACTGTTACTTAATCTACTATCTGAAAGTGCAGCTTTCAGCTGCAGTACTCCAGACCTCAGGAGTACTGAGCCTGGCTGTTTACAGCGGTGTTTTTACCTAAGGTATCTCAAGGATGAAACACATGTGCACGCCAACACTTTTCAAGGTCTAACTCTAAGTCACTCTTACTCTTCAAGATCAGTCAAGAAGTCTTTGCTTCTATCTACAGAAAATGGCTCTACAGACCAAAAAGGCTTTACACCTTGCTTCATTTTTTCCCGTAGCTCTTACTGAAAGACGAGGATGTGCACATACTTTGCACAGTACCGTAACTACAAGCAATCTAAACAATATTCTTTTTAGATGACACCAAGCTTCATCACTGCAATCAAAGCACAGCCATATACTTTAATAGGTTGCTATTCTGAAAATAAAAATGTTTCTTTCAGGTAGTTCAAACTCATGGTATTATCGCTAAGTAATTGCTTCTACAATCGCTGTTCAACTTTCAACACAAAAGCCAGGAACATAGGAGGCAAACTAGGACATTTAATAGTGTGAAATAACCATTAAGACATGCAAAACTGTGTTATCAGTGCAGAGCGCAATGAGGTGGAGAGGCTTGATCTGCACAACAGCCAAACGTGACCTTCAGAAGATCTGGATAGAAAAGTACAAAGCAAAAGGCTCTGAGGGAAAAACTGCACTAAAACAGACATATCCGGGGTGGGGGTGGGGGGAAGGGGCTAAATCTAATAAAGCTACACAGTATCTAAGAGAGAAGTTTTGTTTTGCCACAAATGTTGAGAGAGAGGGGTGACCTAAACTTCACGATACTTTCTGAAGAATATAGATATGCCTTATAACTTTTAAGTAGGGCTGAGGGCCTATCAGCCCTTTGTATGTACAGATATATATAGACCAGTATAATTACACCACTGTCAATCTCAAGAGGGTAAATGAGCTAATGTGGAGCATGCACAACTTAATTTGTTGTTGAACCACAAATGTCACACAGCTACTAGCTTTTCATACCAGTACACTACACCAGTTAAGAACTTGTGTTTATACAGTTAAATAAGTAGAGGAACCCATTACTAAAAAACATGCCTAAACAAAACTTGGAAGATTATGTTTTGAGCAAGCACATGACTGCTGATCACACCAGGCCCAATTTAAACAAAAAACCCCCAAATGTCTGGAGACCAAGTGTTAATATATTAAACCACTTTCATCAGGATTATTTAAACTATGCATTGTTAAAAAGAAAATTTAAGAGAAAAGAAACAGAGCCATTTATATACTCAGAACATTGGCTGCCCATGTGGAGAGTTCATAAACTCAAAGCAAAACAAAGTAGGGGAGAGGGCTTGGCAATCTTTCTACACAAAAGAAACTGCAGGAGAAGTCAAGGTCAAATGATTTAGATCTCTACTCTATCATTAATAACTGCAATACAGCTATTTTATAGGAAAACTCCTTCCCTGGCCTCGTCCTCTTCTGTTCCCTACTGATTCCTAGCTTTATCTGGGAAACAGGATTGGCATTAGTACATGGAGCTATCACCCTGCCTGCACTTATTCATTAACACAATGAATTCAAGACATAGTTAAGCGTAGCTAGAAAAAAAACATGATAAAACTCTCAGTCTTTAGCAGAAGCCAATGTGTTGCCAACATGCCAACTTAGTCAAATATGGTTGTGATTTCTTACAACTGTGCTTTACACCATACTTCCAAAAACATTCACTTCTCCTTTTACTCAATTCACATCTTTTTTTTCCCCACATACTAAGTTTAGAGAAATCACTAAAGAGAAGAAAATATAAAAGGATCGATAAAACCAAGAGGCCACCCTTGGCCTTAGTTAGCAGTATGCTACCTGTGATGATTTTAAACACATCCTACAGTAAATAATATCTTACATAAATATTTTATTGAATGTTAAAACAGGAAGAACGAAACAAAACCACAGAAACATATATTTACACAGAAGAAAAATATCATAGTGGTGGAGTGAGCAGCCAAAAAGTCGATGAAATAAAGTAATTCCATACAAAAACCCCCTCTAGACTGCATTTCTGAAAACAGCGAGTAGTGTGGCTGAAATATACCCAGCGTAACTAATGTTTCATCAACACCTGCTGATGGAAGCAACTATGAAAAGCAACCTGTTGTTGCTTGTTACTCGGCAAGGCATACATAAGGGGGTTGCAAAGAGCACAAGAATTTTGGGACCACATGAAGAAACACTGCTTTACAAAGGAAAAAAAAAAAAAAAAACCAAAAAATTAATTACTCTGGTCTAATTTAGCCACCTTTATGGGAACCGTTCCCGAGACCCTTCTTCCCCCTCTCTCCCTCCTCCCCTCCGCCACACGCCCAACTCCCCAGCCCAGGCAAAGCCACCCGGAATTGTTTTGCCCGCAGCACCGCCACCACCGCACGTGCCGCAGGTCGCCGGGCCCTGACAAGGCAACGGCTCGCGGCAGCGGCGGGTCCCCGCCGCCACCGCCTCCCCACCCCCCGCTCCCTCCCTCCCGACC
>VZSF01004548.1:1417321-1545117 GCA_013398295.1 Chionis minor
GGGGGGTGGGGGTGGCGAGGCCTGGGGGCCGGGCCGGGCCCTCAGCCCGCCGGGGCGGGGTTGGAGAGGAGAAGGGCGGGCGGCGAGCCCCGCCGCACCTCAGAGGCCTTTACGGGTTAAATGGCGCCGTCGATCCGGTGACCGAACCCCCCGGGAATAAACGCGCGGAGTCCTGGCGCCCGGTGCCGGCGGAACCCGTCGGGCGGCTGGAGATGCAGGCTTTGCCTCCCGCCCCCTGCCGCCGGGGCTCGCCGGGGGGGTCCCCGTCCCGCCACCCCCCCGCACCCGGAGGTTCGGTCTGTATCGCCGAGGCGGGCTCAGCCGCCTCCCCCGGCGCTCCCACCGCTCCGGGTGTCGGTCTTGCGCGCCCCATCCGCACGCACGCCGCCCCCGGCGCTCGGGAGCCCAGAAGTAGCTCAGGCATCGGTAGGCACCAAAGAATCCACGCCAAAGCCCGAGACATGAAAAAAAACCCAACCCACCAGAAATCCTGTGTTTCGGTGGTTGTGCTGCCCGCAGAATTCCTGCGGATTTTGATGAAGCGTAAGTGCAAACGCCTAGAGTGGTAGGGGATTCGTTTTGACATTTCAGAAGCCTGAGCAACAAGTTTACATTAGGGTAAGACTTGTTTTCCGCTTGGTTTCAGGAAACAGTTGCCGAGGGAACTCGTGGGGATAAATTGCACGAAGCAACAAAAAGAATTAAAAAGGATTGTTTATCTTAGGCTGTAGTGTTGTGCAGTATCAGTCAAGACTTACGTTCTGGAAAGTAGCAGATAGTGCAAAAAAATTAACTAGGAAATTAGCTAACAGCAAGATCTGTGTCTCTTTTTTTTCCTCAAAAGGTTGCCACCTCTTACTGTAGCAATGGTTTTAAGAAAAAAGGCAATTGTGAAGATTGAATTCCTTTACTCTGTTTCCAGAGCAAGCAAAAGGCATTCTGATTCGTGACAGCAGAAACTCCTTTTAGTCCTTAGAGCTGGACAAGCTCAACTTCTAATTTAGAAATTCTGGTCTTTTAAAGGCAGATCTTTTAAAATGTTGCAGCAGCAAACACTGTGTGTCTAACAAAATAAGTACAGAGGATAATACATCTAGAGGTATTCTGATCTCTCAGTCTGCCTTGTAAGCACAGGCAATATAAAATTTTTTAAAGTCATTTCATACTTGTATGTAAATGCCCAGGCAACCTGTTCCATTTCCTCAAAGTATGTGCCAAAATGTATTTTTTGATAAGCACTTGTTGCCATTGTTTTTGATAAGGAAGTGGGCAGTTAATGTAATGAACAGTCATTTTACTCAAAGAACCTCAGACGTGAACAGAGCTTTTTCTTGACTTTAGCTTTACTTTGAAAAGGACTTAAATTATCTTGGCTGAGATTTATACCAGCTATTCTATTTCTCAACAACAACAACAATAGGTCCTGTTTGATTTTAGTACACTCGACTAGGTGATTGCCTGCTTTGGTAACATAGTGTAATTTAAAGTGAAGTTAGAAAGTGTCCAGCTCTCTTAGGTATTAGTTACCTTCCTCAGAGAAGTTGTTGTCTTTGAAAGTACAGGTTTTTGTTTCGCATTGAAATGCATGCAATTTTCTGTTCATATGGGGCTCTGTAGTTGCAATGACAGAATGATTTGCTTTTGACTGAGTTAAGGTTCAATCTAATAGTTGTAGTTTGAGCTGGGCAAATGTGAGGGGTATTCCCAAACGAGTACTTACAAAGCTCAGGTTTGGTTGTTTTGGTTTGTGGTTTTGTGTTTTTTTTTGCTGGCGTTTGTAAGTGACAGTAAAGGCCTCCTAGCCTGATATTTGAACAACTAAGTTCTTGCTAACAGAACTAATACATGTTTTCAGGAAGTAAACAGAAAAACTCAAAAGAATTAAGAAGCTGTAAAACGTGTTGAAAATACTAAGAAGAAAGCACTCTTTACCCTAAAGAATAAAGGATAAAAACTCTTCAAGAAACAGCAAAAAACCTTTCTATTTGACTTTCAGTGGCAAATAGAGTTTTGAGGGTTCTGTTGAACATCGTAGAAACTAAAAAGTATTTTAGTCCGATCCATGAGGAACTTCAATCTCATAAGTTCTTTGACTTCAAGATGAAGAACCTTTCAATAATAGTTCCACACATGCATCTTACATGTAATTATCTTTTAGATGTCAATTGGATATTGAATAGACCGCATCTAGAACTAATTGGTTAAAATCATTAGCACAGTTTCACAGTATTTTTTTTTCTCCAGCTTTCAGGTAAAGCTTATTGAAGGCAACAATGGAACGCTTTGGAGTGAAGTCCGCTCCATCACGTAACCGCTCGAAGACTGCTTTGTACGTAACTCCTCAGGATCGTGTAACTGAGTTTGGCAGTGAGCTGCACGAAGATGGAGGAAAACTCTTCTGTACTTCCTGCAACGTGGTTCTGAATCATGTTCGCAAGTCTGCGATCAATGACCACCTCAAGTCTAAAACGCACACGAAGCGAAAGGCAGAGTTTGAAGAGCAGAACGTCAGGAAGAAGCAAAGGACTCTGACTGCCTCCCTTCAGTGCAACAGTACTGCCCAGACAGAGAAAACCAGCGTCATCCAGGACTTTGTGAAAATGTGCCTGGAAGCCAATATTCCACTTGAGAAGGCTGACCATCCATCTGTGCGAGCCTTCCTGTCCCGCTACGTCAAGAATGGCAGTTCGATACCTAAGTCAGACCAGCTAAGGAAAGCATACCTGCCTGATGGGTATGACAATGAGAACCAACTCATCAATACTGAAGACCGTTGAGAAGGAAACTGTTTTCATCATCGTTGTGAAGTTTTACATATTGATGGTGTGGTTTATTTTTATATTCATGCATATATACAGTGTTACATATTGGTTTTACAAGCTATTTTGTATTATTGTAGAAATGACAATCTATTTGCGAACTTAGCGGTATGCCACAGACTGTTGCTAACCCTGCAGTAGACTTCAGAGCTACATTGATGTAGAACTCACGATGAAGGTAGGGAACGTACCTGGCATACACTTTATCCACGTTCAGTCCAGCTGTAACTGATGCAAAGAAAAAGGCACTTGGATGGAGGACCTCACTTACCTAAACTGTGCATCTAAATATACGAGGAAGATGATGCCATAGGGATTGTTAATCATGTCAGTGGATTGCTTTGTCCAGTATCCTGTCCATGAGTGACCAAGAAGTGCTGCACATTTGAAATGCAAGAAGCTGTAGAATGGTTAGTTAAAATATAATTGCTCTGTTGGGGGAGGCTTACTGCAAATTCCTATTCAAGTTTAGTTTACGTTCTAAAATGGGAAACATTTTTCTTCTAGAATACTCTCTTATCCCATTTGATGCAACTGTGGATTTATTCATTATCTAGCTTAAATAGCTGATCTCTTGTATTGACCTCTGAACTCCCCTATTCTCAGAAAGTTAGGAGTTCTGCAGGTTTATCATGCCTGCTTTTTTTAAATTGCTGTTTCATTGTCTTGGTTCAACATGTCCACTCAGTTTCGGTGCCAATCTTTAAAAATTGAGTAGGCAAACCAGTAACTGAGCGTGGTTCATGGTGCAGGTGCTGGCAAGTGAAACATACTGGGCCAAGATCTTAGTAGAGAGGGTTAATGGCTTTTTCTTACTGGCAGAACAAAGGATACTAAATCTAAATTGGAGGTGGGGGAGGCACTAAGTTGTGGAGTTGAGAAAGCTTTTTTACAGTGCAATGGAGAAGAGGCTCTTCCATCTTTCCCTGAAGGTCCTCTACATCTCTGACCTTGTCCTCAGCCTTTTAGTCAAAGGAGGTAAAGTGGTTAGAATAGTTTTCAAAATAGTTACTGCAAAGGCTATTCAATACCTGTAAGTGCAAATAGGAAAGCATGTATACTTTGAAGCTATACTGGAATTACAGACCTGGGCCGTATTTCTTACTCTGTGCCAAGGCCACATCTACTGGACTGGCAAAAAGTAAAATGGGAGATGGCAGAATTTGAATGTTACCCTCTCTGAAATCTAGTAAACTATTCCTGAGCTATTCCTAATTATTACGCCAAATGGTCCCCTTGATGTAAATGCTTTATGGAGTTTTTGAATGGAATGAGGGACCATTGTGCAAAGTGCTGGAATACAACTGACTTCTGCTGGCTGTAGATTTCCTTGAGATGCTCTGGGTTCAGGGAGGTGCCAAGCGTCTTCCAGCAGCAGGGAGACCCTCCACTCCATGGGTACAATGGTGTAAGCACTCTTTAACTCCCTCAGGTGGAGCCATTTGTTCTGTTCAGCTTCCTTTCCCCCAGCAGAGTTTCACAGGATCTGTTTCTCAGTATTTCTTTTATTCCAGATATTTACAGCACTACTAAGTAATTGCTAAAAAGAGACAAAATAACCTGCTTATGTTGTTTCTACAGCTATTTCCCTAGCTATTTCTAGAGCAGTCTCTTTTGCTGGATTGAGAGGGGTTTACATACTTAGTAACAACTGGTTTTTGTGCAATTAGCTTCTACAGAAATGCACTTGGGTTACGTTATAACCTTGTCTTGTAGCCTTCTGCTATGAGACCTATCTGAATAAGTGGACAAAACAAAAGAGCGACGGCTGCCTGTCCGTGTGTACCAGTATAGGGATGCTCAGTACACTGCTGCACCTTTGGTCCCTGTTGATGCTCGTGGGACTCCATGCAGTCATAGCAATCCTGTCAGTGGTATTAATTGCTGGTTTAGAACTTCAGGCAGAAGTAACAGTGGTAATTTTTTTCTCTGATCCTAGATACCAAAATATGCCTTCCAAAATATCGTTTGCTATTGCACAAACTGGGGTTTAGCTTAAGATCATGAACGGCCTTGGACTAGAACTGTTTCATAATTCTTCTTAAGCCAAGTGAAAGGTACACTGCCAATAGCCTTTTCTGTCCTCATAATAACTGAAAGTGTTCTTTTAGAGCTGCTGTTTCATTACAGGGAAACAACATCCTTGCTTTAATTTTTTTTTTTTTTTTTACCTTGTGAATGCTATCTTAGAACTGAAGCAAATAGAAAACATTGGAGTATCAAAAAAACAGGCTTCCATTAAACAAAAACATCTAGAGAAGATGGTATGATTAAAAGGTATGAATTGGGGCTAGTTATCTTGAGTTCTTGCTGATACAGGATTTCACAGGCTGCACCCCATAATCATTTTATATAGGATTCAACGCTGTATGTTTTTCCCTTGAGTGGCAAACTGACAGACGTTTCTAAAAGCTTAACGGTAACAATAAATATGCTCTTGCACAACTGAAAAAAAGAAAAAAATCAAGTTACTTTCACTTACATGGTTTTCACATAAAAAAAAAGTTAGCAACATCAACAGCTTTTGTTAAAAAAAGCTCCAACCATTTTCAATAAGGCAAAGCAATATTAGAACACTTAATTTCTCAAAAGCTTACTCTACGTATAAAGCAGTCTGTGTCTGGAGCCTCAATTTACAGAATTAATACAATTCTGTACATATTTTCAGCAATTATTCTAGTCTCAGTTTATTTTTTAAATAGACTTGCTGCAGAGGGTATCAGCACAGCCACAGGCTACCAATTCATAACAATTTGGAAGCAAAAATTGGTCATAACGATTTTGAATAGAACTGACTTAATTCCAGTGCACAGCGGTTTGTAGGACACTGGTGTCTTAATAAAAGAAAAATTTTGTTTAAAAAAAAAAAAGCCACAACTTTTTTCAAGCTTTTTGAAAAATCAAAACATTAATCCATTGCAACAAGCACTTGTAATGGAGTTAACCAATGAAAAATAAAGCATTTCCAGGTGATCTAGAAAGAATAATGAGTAAGTAAGTTTATATTCATGAACATAACCCAGATCATCAACAAGACGGCCTTGTTTTCTTTAAAAGTAAAAATGGTTCCACTCAGTCTTGGAACAGAGTTCTGCAAACACTCGAGTTCAGAGCATGATTTTGCCAGTGTGGCTATAGTTGGATAAAGCATAACCTTGGTTTAATTGCTATTGATCTTAGGGAAGATTTACAGTGGAATTTTTCTGGTATACCTAAACCTAAGTAATAACTAATCCCTAGAACAGAGGCTGTGGCTAAGTTTTTTAACAGTCTCTGTGGAGTTTTCCTTTTTTCTGCAAGAACGCCGCATTATTTTTCCATGTATTTCCTGTAAAGAGTACTCTCAGAAGTAAAGGGACGACTGTAGCAACGTCTGCTTTTCATTTTACATACATATGTAGGGACAAGCTGTAAGGGATACTTTTTGCTAGGTGGTTTTATTAATATATTTGAAGCTCTAAATGTAATATAAAAAAGAGAAAAATAAAAAATATTTTCTTCTTTGACCACGTACTTTTATTAGTTTAGCCAACTCACAGCTAAAATCACTCCAAAGTGCTTTTCTTGGAACAACACTTTCAAAGAGTAAAATACAAACAGGAACATTCTCTGTTTTGTGACTACTTACATGTATGCACCATGTTAGTTTCAGCTTGCATGTTCTTGAAAAAATGTGAGCAAGTTCTAATATTTGTAAGCATTTTGAAGCCTGTAATTTGGCAGGTCCCTAGAGGAGGTGGAACATGAAAGGGAAAGCTGTTTTTCAATTGAGAGAGAAACTTGGTTCTGCAAAGTATGGGATATTCTCATGACAGAAGGACTATTTTTAGCCAGAGCCCCTTTTAACAATACTGTTGAACTGAACAGTGACATGCTCCCTGCTAGGTTTTGCAGCATAATGAGCTGGTTTTCAGAAAAAAAAAAAAAAAAAAAGCTGGAAGTTTGGCAAGGATAATCTCTATTTATATTTACATATAAAGAGAGGCAAGACTCACTGTTGTTGTGTTCACATTGTACTCACTGCTAATTCTGTGTAATTTGAGTGCTTGTCGTCTTTGTACAATTTTAAGGTTGTGTCTAACTTTGAAAATAAATTTTTTTTAACAAAGCTTCTCATTGTAATACTGCTATTAGAGTTTAGTCTCTTTTGGGCTAGTGAAGATGCTTTATTTTTGTTTTGGTGGTAAGGATGTTTTGCTGATGGTAAGTGGCAACAGAAGTGGTTTTAATTAAACAAGTGATGAACTTGTGATTAGATACTAGAATGAGGCTGAAAATACCTGGGTCCTGCAGTGTCACAAGACTTCCTGTTAGAACAGTAAGACCAGAGTAAGTGATTTCAGTTTTTATATTAAAATATTATTGGGAGAGAAATACTTTACTTTGTAAAGTTTTCACTTGGTAATGGAAAAGTGGTCCTTTTTTAAAAAAAATAAAGGAATTCCTTTTTCATTGAATTTATGCATGATCTCTTATTTTGCCAGCAAAGCAGATAAAGAACACGTGGTGGGTCACGTATAATGATAATGTAAGATAGTAGAAATGGACGGTGACAGGAAAAAATAAAGAATGTACATGCTGTTCTAGCTTAAGGTAGTATCAAATTATGAGTTGAAGCAGTTTGTTGATGTAGCTGCACAATCACACTGAAGTCTGTTTCAGGACTGATTATACAGAACCCCTGTTTCTTGTCAAGTATGTGACTTCTTCCATGGTGACAGAAATTCCCTAATTATGCCTTCTGTTGCAAGTGAACACTGAGTGAAATAATTGTTACGCATTTTGACATTGCAGTAAATTATTTGTAGGTATAGGATCTTGCAGCTGCCTAATGCTTCAGGTCTTTTCACGAAAGGCTTTTGCAATGTGGAAGAATCATGTCTTTCCAAACTATCTGCAAAAAGGTCATAGTTTGATCTCGGTCTCCTGTAGGGACTTCATGAAAATTGAGAACATAACATCAGCCCATCAAAATTATCAAGCATAGATTTGATTTTTTACGTGTTCCTTTTCCTGAATTCTTATCTGTCTTGACATCTCATGATGGATCAGTGATAAACTCTTGACTCACAAAGTTATTAATCATTACTTTCTCATTTTCAGTCATTTTCAGGTCACAGCACATTGAGATCAAGTTGCTTTTTGTTGCCTTTATACCAAATGGAAAAGCAGAATAGAAATAAACATACCCTTTTGTAAAGTTTTCTCGTGTGGACAATTCCTCTTTGAAATAGCATCTGTATACTTGCAAAACCAAGCTATCAGCAAGGATTTGTGTGGAAGCTGAAGCAGAATCAGGTGAAGTATATATTTAAAGTTTAGTAATTAGGCCATGCTAAAGTCTTACGATGACATTTTACTTTCCTAAATGAATCATGCTGTTTAACCCGTATCCAAGATGCAGTAGAATGAAACATACATAACTGCTTTCAGGCCACATTTATACTGATAATTAGGTTTGACGTTTGTCATTTACATAGGCTGGACAGCAGAGACTGAAGGACAGACAATCTGTGGCAGTTCTGCTTAAGTCAGGTAAGGATCTTCCCCCCCTCCCCACATCCCACCACTTTTCTCTTTCCATAAGGGGTTTGGAATTTTGGGGTCTTTTGGCGGTAGAGGCCACCTCTTTTGTTTTGAAAAGCAGATAGCACATCTTAGAAGTCAAGGGACGAGGTGCAGGCTCTGAGATAGGATACAGAGAACTACCACAACTGTCATTTAAGCTTGACAGAGGGCAGCCGCAAGACCAGAATTGCCCCAGAAGCTAAATATTACATATTAAGTATACTTAACACAGTTCTGTAAAATAGAAATGATAAACAATTGCCGAACAGGTAATTTCAGTCCCTTTGAGTTTAGCTTTTGAGTTTTGCAACTCCATGCTCACTTAAGGTTTCAGAAGCCAGAAACATTTGAAGATTTATTCTTGCAAAAGAACATCTATTTTGCTAGATTTCTGCTAGACCTGGAGGAGGACAGGAGGAAGATTACTGGTTTCAGTTGGTATGCAAAGCCTGTGTTCAGCCAAGCCAAACAAGCACAAGAAATTTAAATTTATTCATGTTTTAGATGTGTCTAAGTACTTGGCTTTCTCTATGTGTCTTCTGTCTAGTAGGGCACAGGAAGGGGAAGTAAAAGCTGAGGACTACTTAAGGGCAGTGAAGTGACCAGTACTCGCATGTTATACGTGCCCCATGAACACAGGAAAATATGAGTACACATTCATTAGGAAGTTTCTACTGTCCTTCAGTGGATACTTTTACTTTTTCCTCCAATCTGATCCTTCTGTTCAGTAAGAACTACTGTGTCCCTGAGGAAAGTTAAGGAAATTTTCTCCTAACCTAGCTTACAGCAGTGTAGTAGAAAGAGGGTAGCATTCAGCAGTTCTGTTCAAAGCTGGAGGAAAAACAATTAGAAGCTTTAGACATTCTTAGGGGGTTTTTGTATATTGGTTTGCCTCAAGTGTTTTGTTTGGTTTTTTTTTAATCCATCCTTCAGTGTACATAATAGCTCCCAAATTCAGTATTAGATTTCACTGCAGTAAATGAGACCTCCATACCTTAATTCTTTCGTAATTAGCTTTAAATTGCATCCTCCCACCCCTTATTTCTGAAGCCTGTCATTACCATAAGATGACTCCGATAACTAGAATACCCACGCTTACGCTTAGGGTAGTGTTTTATACACGGCAAAACCCTGAGTAGATTCTGAACCAGCTCTATATTGAATGAGCTGACACCCCTCGGGAGAGCATGGGGGTGCCTGCTCAGTCTGCACTTCAGAACCTAGTGCAAGATGTTCATCTTATCAACCTGAAGGGGCCTAGGAAAAAGTAGGGAGATGGAGAGAATCCCATATTGTGGAAAAAGGAAAGAACTTGCATGGAAATGAAGTAATTGATCCCTCGTTTAACAGGGAGCTCCGATAGTAAGACTTGAGAACAGGCTGCCACAGCTTGTGCAGCAGCACGTGCTACTACAATCTGTGTGATCAGTCGTGACAGGCAAGGAGCTGGAAGGGAGGCTCTAAATTGTTGTTCCTTGAAGGTACTAAAGCTTCTTCATGTAGCGTAGCGAAGATAATTTTCAGCAGGCTTACTGGAGCCCACTATCTAAATGCCATCTCTCTGTGGCTGGAAGTCAATACCTAACCACCTGCAAACAGAGAAAATGCAACCCCAAAACACAACCTCGTCTTGTCAGAAGACAAACCGAGGTGGAACAGAGGGAACATTTTGTAGTTGGGTCTTTTCCCACTTGCATTCAGTAAAGAAGCAGCAGACATGACAAAGTGGACTGAATCGAGCAAAGACAGTTTCTCTTACCAGCAATCTGCAGGTGTTTTAAGACTATGTGAATTTTACTCCGTATTTTTTGAGCTGCTTCCTGAAAGTAGTATCCACCACACACAGAACTGTGCTAATCACTGTGTTTGAATTGCATTGAATTCCCTTAGTTCTCCAAATACTTGGTATCTGTTAGCATTCAGCTGAAGTCTGATTTGCATATAGCAAAGAAGTTGCTGAGTTACTGCAGGTAGTGGAAATCGGTGCCATCTAGTGACATCATCTTCTGCCATCTTCAAATGATATCTCATCTTGAATTAAAGGCATATGCTCCTCCCTCTCCTAGTAATGGACTTTTAGATTAGGAGTCTCATGCCTTTATTTGGTAAATAGTTATTTTATATTTACTATCCTTTGAAACATGCTTTTAAAGCAAAACTAGAATATTTTAGTGTCTCACATTCAGGGACTGGTTTTCTCAAAAAAAATCAGAAGTTACCATTTGGAGATCTAAAAGATTTCATGTATAACTCATTAGTATCACAAAAATAAAAAAGCTCCCAGGAACATCTCCAGGAGGTAATATAGTCTTAACAAGAAAACATGAAAAATTCAGCTTCTTCAGCATCTTCCAGCAGATTCTCAAAGTACCCCACCAAAAAAACTCACAACCCTACTCTTAAGCAGAAAGGAGGTAAAGGAAATAATGAAGCATCAGCAGTCATAGTAGAAGTCAGGTTTGCCGAGGCCTTTTTAAGAAAAGGGCTCCAAAAACAGATTAAGTGCCCAGGAGATTTACTATTGAAAATACAAAGTAAGGAATCCTCAGAAGCCACGTACAGTACATGGTACAGGAAATACATACTCCTTTCTGCCACTCTGACCTGGCCCACCTCACCTCTCCGGAAATGCTAACGTATGACAACGCCTGTTTTACAGTTCAGAATACTTCCACAAAGTTACTGAAAGGAATTATCCACCTAGAAAACCAACCTCAAAACACTGTAAAGGACAACCAAAACCTTATCTTACTGAAAAGCTTTGGTCAGTAACAAAGGACTCTGCCCAAAACAGCTGTTCTAATAATAGAGAGATTAAGTACTAACTACTACTATTACATTCCTAGTATAAACTTTGGATAACTGAACATCAACACAAGCAGAAATTACACTGCCAGGAAACGCGCCTTTTAATGACCAATTTTACTATCTAAGCTAGCTATGGATTCCACCACTAGATGTCTTCACAATACAGAAATGCAATCTGCAGTACTCATGTTTTGTCTCAAGTGGAAGCATGCTGTGTGTGCAGTTATACTCAAGGAGTTTTCTTTCATAAATATTTTCCATTTTGGCTGGATTGTAATTTTTTTAAGGCTATTTTGGTTTCTTACAAACATCAGTGTGATTCTCCTGATCATCACATACTTAGCCAAACACTTTCAAAATTTTGGAAAGCAGTTCAATTATTTTCTCCAAAATATTACTATGAAAAAATGATAATTTAGATTTTTGTTAGCACATAGTATGCACGTATTTTTGTCTAGAAAGCATGAAATATTTAGAATACAGTAGTTCAGTTGGAAGGTACCTACAATGATCATCGGGTCCAATTCCCTGACCACAAGTTAGAGCATGTTAAGGGCATTGTCCAAATGCCTCTTAAATGCTGACAGGCTTGGGACATCAACCCCTTCTTCAGGAAGCCTGTTCCAGCATTTGGCTGCCCTCTTGGTAGAGAACATTTCCTAATGTCAACTCTAAACCTCCGTATTTTAACATAGGATTTCATAATTGCATTAATTTCTTCCCTAGTTTCTATTTGCATTATAAGGAGAAGTGATAACTGCTATGTACAAAGTTCCTGTTCAACCTTAATTTAGTTCTAATTTTATGAAGAAACTCTGCATTGACAGACTTTTTGAGATGGTTCAGCAATTCAGAAATATTTAGGGGAAAAAAGGTGTTGAGGACATGCTGAAAAAGAACCCACAAAATCCAAATCCAAGTACTTGGCCTTATGTTATGAGGATGCCAAGACTAAATATTAGCAGCAATCATCTCTTACAGTGCAAATTATTGTAAATTAACCTAACACAAATTAAGACTGTTCTGACATGTGTTTTTGACATCTACCAGCTTGTGAAGACCGAATTTGTGCTTCTTAATTTGTTAATGTTGGATTACAGTAACATGCAAGGACTGAACAAGTTTAAAACGCTATTGTGCATCCCTTCTCTCCGCTACATCACTGCTTGTAAACCCAAAACCTCAACTGCAGAAGCATCTTTCAAAAAAATAAAACCTGCAGCTGTGTTTGCTACACTGTAAGGGGAGCCAGAGAAGGCTGAAAACTGTTTTGCCTTGAATTGCACAGGAGTTCTGAGATGATGTGAAGTGATCAAGCAGTTCACATTTCAACCACACACAAAGAAAGAGACAACTGTGTAACCCATGAGATTTTTGCTGCCCCGCCCCTTTCTGCACTGTTTTGACAGAAGAACTAGAAAAGGGAATCAGCTCAGTCATATACCCTGGGTAAACCTAACAGGATGCAAGAGGCCATCTGAACTGCACGTTTTAGACCCGCAGGAACCTCTTCTCTCTACCATGCCCAGAGAATGAACGCTCCTCTAGTCATGTTGATAAGAAGGCTGTTACTGTACATCCTTCCAGTAATGCTGGCTCAGAGCAACTATCAAGTTCACGGTAAGATGTGGTCTTATAATTTAACCCGTTTGTAAGTTATTAAACGTTGCAGGGGGAGAACAGAAACCAAAGCAGTACTTAGCGTACCTTGGATATAATCTATGTCTTATTACTGTATCAGAGACTTCCAATTTGATTAAAGACAATGATGATAATAATTGAGAAATATAATGTAACAGTCTAGACCAGAACTCTAGCATTTGGGGACATAATACATCTTGCTTTGTGCCAAAGGCTCTGCCTCCAAGGGGTTTGGCAGCATTCAAGCCTCTGCTTGAAATCCAGGAATCCTGCTGGCTCTGAACTGGATCCAGCAAATAGTCCTTACCAGATGAATAAGTGTACCTTCAATTATTTAGCTTAATTCTGTCTAATTTTCATCCCACTTTTGAATTTAAACCTCCACGATTTTTAGCTACAGAGGTTCTCCTGATTGGGACTGATGTGAGAAATGAACTCTGCCCAGTTTACTCCTAACATTTTTACTAGAGATTATTTTGTTCCATGTTCTTTGCTGCTAATAACATATAGGAGATAGAAATTTTAGTATTGAAAGAAAGGCAGTCATACAGAAAGGATAACAGCTACTGTAATGGATACTCTCAAATGCTTAGATACATTTCAGAAGTATCAACTGATAAATTGATCAAAGTAACAGTTGTTGTAAGACTGCTAAAATTACACAAATTGGCCATGTGAAGCTCAGTTGACATGCGTGACTAACTCTGGAAGCCTAAGCATTTTTCAACACTCCTTGTTTTTATGAATAAAAGACATTAATACTAATAGGAAAGTTTAAACAAGCATTTGGAGCATCTGTCTGGGAAGGGAAACCCAAAGATTTAGCTTAAAAGACACAAATTACCAGGTCAGTTAGATGCAGGTGTTTCTTAACACCCAAGGAGGCTACTGAACTGCTTTACATTTGATTTTTCAAATGAATAAACTAACATGCTTCTGAAGGGGGCGTATCTAGAGCTTATAACTGCCTCTGTACCATAACTGGAAGTATCTTATTTTCTTGTAACAGTTAACAGACGAGTTAAGAGTTTCTATTTGCTTCATTAAGTCTGCCTGTGTTATTAGTGTGTTCCTCACACAATCACCTCTCCCCATCGTCCTGTATAGTTCATTAGCACAGAGATGAATCCTCCCTATTCATCTGCCAGGTTCCTAGATACCATTTTTAAAATGGAATGTAATCCCTGTTGTGCTGCTTATAGCATGTATCTTGTTTACAGAGAATTTATTTTACAAGATTTTATTTTTTGATCTACATCAAAACTACTTGGAGTCCTCTGAGGACAATACTATTTCCTTCTCTGCACCTATATTACTACAAACATCAGAATCGTGTTTATCAGAGCACTACAGAAAGAAAAGTTTCAGAAGTCAGTCTTTACAGAACGATGCTGTAAATGTGTTTTTAGGGCATTTACTTGCCGTAAGTTTTCCAGGCTTGTTTGGTTTTTATTTTCGTTTGAAGTAAGCTGAAAATTGAAGCCAACTTATTTAAGCTTTGTATGTTGCGAATCTTTCCAACATTTCCTTACTCCTAAGAAAGTTTACCACTCAGATTTCATACACAAAGTCAACAACCAGCAAGTCTTTTCTAAATTAGGGAAGGAGAAGTAAGCTTGTTTCTGATAAGTCATAAGCAGAAGGGCCATCTCCACCTTCACCCCAGTAATTTTAGTCGTTAGACCCTGTCTCCATTATAACACCGAAGAACAGGTTGTTCCCATCCAGTCTCACAAAGAGTGGTTGTTCCTGTCTGGACAGCATACACAAAGTAAAGCATTTCATCCTAAATAAAACAAAACCCAGCACATCTCCCCTCAGCTCCAAGAAGCCCCAGCTGGTAACTAAGTACATGTATACGTGCCCACTAATGGTGGATGCCGTTCTCTGCTCAAATAACACCTTGCTCTTTGACCATCCTGTGGGACAGCCTGCACACGCAAACATTCAGCTAAACAGAAACGTTCCATCTTCAAGGTTCAGTCATCAAAATATAAAGGCACCTTTTCTGCGCTGATACAGCTTTCATCAAGAAATAGTTAAAAAATTATGCAAGTCTGTCAGCTACCTCAGCAAGCAGGTCAGCTGTACAAATACTACCACTGCCAGAAAAAAAACCCCTCAGAAACACAACAAGAAACCCAGAAAAATCCTTCATTGTGCACCAAGTAAATTAAAAAGTACATTACTGTATCTTTCAGGTGGCATGGGGAAAATTAAGTGAAAAGGACTAAAATTAAATTTCTTACCAAAATAACATTAATTGAAAAATCTCAATTGTGATATAAATATGTAAAGTGACTAAAATAAAATTTGACACCATTCCTTGAAAAGCCTTCTCTGAAGCTGGGAGAGGTCTGAAAAAGGCCTCTCCAGGTAGCACTTAACATGTCTTCTGAAGTGCTTTTCTTCCTAAATATGTCTTACCTAAATTCCAGAAGGGAGCATATTTGTCCACAAGTTCCCCTCACAGCCCATTTCCATTTTAGGTGTTAAAATATGAAGCTCTTTGTGTCAGGTGTGAAACCCCAACAAATCAATGCAGTTTCTGGTGTAGTTTTTGTGCCACGTCTAATCAGAAACTTTTCAGAACACTGGACCCAAGTTAAAACCGTTACTAGTGCTTCACTGTGTTCACAGGCCAGCCCAAACATAGGATTCAAAACTAACTGTAGACATTTATTTTTCTGAGTAATTGACATTTTATACCTCAGCCATTGTCTGCCTCAGGGAATTATACATATGACTTGTATTCTATCCCATCCCTCATTCCTTTTTTTTTTTTTTTTTTTTTAAAGAGAGGAGAGAGGGGAAAACCAAATAAAGATAAATCCTTTTGAAAACAAATGCCTCAGAAATTTCAATTAATAACTCCTAGTTTACTCCTAGTTTACTGGAGTTGTCCTGAGTTCTTAGATGACCAGATGTGAATGGCACCATTTATAATTCAAAGATTAGAAGCATGAATTTTTAGCTATTTTTTTTCTACTAATGGGTTGAATTAGGTAAATGGGAAGCCATCTCCATTAAACCTCTTTTGTTTGCTTAATGATTCACATCATGACTATGTTTTCTAGAACAAAAGAACGAGAAAAAAGTTAGAATTGTTTTTTTAGAAAAGAAAGTACTGTCATAGATATTTCCCTATTGTACAAGTTATGGAATCTATGCTTTCATTTGAAATCCTTATCCTGGCAGTACACTCTACAGATTTTCCTTACTTGTGCAAGTTAATTCTTGGTGCAATAGAGGCTGGCTCACTGCAGCCTGTTTAGGAACACACTCAAGCGATCTAAAAGAAAATGTACTTTTAGTTAATCTGAATCTTACCAAGGAGTGTTAGTTTGAAGCTGATATACAAAGCTTCCATATGTCATAGATTCTTTTACCTTCTTGAAAACTACACATTCAGATATTCATCATGACCACCCATATAAGTGACATTAAAAACTTAAGGTATAAGACCTTGTAATTGGTTTCAGGTCTCAGCTCATGACAGCGTTAAAGAAAGGCTAATTACGTTTATCTCAGAAAGCACTTGCAGAATATAATTGGCAGACAGTGTCTCTACCACTGACGTCTCATAAGCCACAGGAGGCGGCAGATAGACAAAAGTTAAGATACACCATCACAGGAAAAGTACTCAAAGGCATGTTTGTGCCAATTCATTAACTGAAGTTTATTTCATGTTTGTCTTTCTAATGACAACCAAAGAACAGAATGGTTCTCTTGTTATCAGGTGTGTTGATTTTTTTTCCCCCCCTGGTTTAAAAAAAAAAAAAGTACCCCTCATTCCCTAGGATATTATGGTTTACATTGTCATTTAATCCCAAATTTTGACTGATATTTATTCCTGCCAAATAGCCTTCACAGGAAATTTGGGAAAGATATTTTAAAAGTTTGCCTTAAATATTTTATTCTATATAAAAAAGGTGCCTGATATTTTTCTTTTTAAAAGGATTTTCTCCATAGCTTTTTATCCACTTGAAGTTTATTGCCAAGTGAGGTGTGATTTGGGAGAGAGGAAAGGTTAACTAGAGATTTCAAGGCATGTTCGTTATGAATTCCCACACTTCAATACTAGAGAGAAGAAAAAAAAAAAGGCTGGATTATAGAAAAAGGCTTTCTCTAGCCCAAATTTTTAGTTATTGTAGTTCAAAATAATTCAAACTAAGAATTTCCCAAAACCTGAGAAAAATGTTTAACTCTTATTCACTCATCGCTTCTGATGATGCTGTTCTAGAAGGTCCACAGATTGATGACTAATAACATTTACCAAGGACTTGGTTTCTTCCTAGCAAAAAGTTGAAAACCCAAGGCCAAATTCATTCAGCCATTAGCCATGAACAAGTCCCAGAAGCACACAACAGCAATTGTGATTGTTTTTCATGCTCCAAGTATTGTCTTGTAACAAAACAAAAACAAACAAACAAATGTAAAGGCAGCCTAAATTCAAATTGCTTTAAACCTCTGGAAGGAACACCCTGTTGCAACCTCTGAGGACAGTCCACAAATTCTCATACACACTGAAAAGCAAGTAGTAGTTTGTATAGCTCCTGGTTAGGAAGTTCAAAAGATTGCTCTATTTGACTGACAGGAAAAAAAAATAAAATCACTGAATAAAATAGTGGTGTTTACCTAGCATCCATAGGCTTCTTCCAAGGGATCCACAAACAATAACTAAGAAAATTAAATCAGTTTTCAGTAAGATAAATTTATCCTACTAAGTCTATAGCCACACTGGAAAAAGAAGAATAATAAGAAAAAAAAGGGGGCACTATAAACTAGAGAAAATGAAAGACCAAGTGAAACTTTAAGTAGTCTTAACCCCCCACTTATTTTAAGGGGAAAGAGGAGGAAGCAGCTTTGTATGCTGGGGTTAATTGACAGCAAGCTACCAAACACTCTCACCTGCATCAGCAGCCAGAAGTGAAGGCGAAGAGCCAGCAGGTGTGCGCAGACCAGTGTCAGGAAAACTTCTATCTGAAAGCGCCTCTGAGGGCCAGTGGGACAGGAGAGTTTTACTGTTTAGAAGTTGTGGGCAGGCGGTGGCACTCGTGGGCTGGGTAGCAAGCGCAGCACAGGTTTTCCCACAAGAAGTTCCCAAAGCTCAGTGCCATATTCCATAGGTAACCTCTTGGAAAAAGCAAGGGTGTTGGAGTCAGGCCCACTCGATGGCAGGGAATTTTGCTCTGGAAACATAATTTAACCAGATCTTTAGAGCAATGTTTAACATGTAAGATATTTTCCCTTCCAACTGCCCACGCAACTAATGTTCATCTGAATTCACGAGGATTAGTAACCCTGCCCCAAGTGAATGCTGTTGCTTGTACAAAATTTGCTCAGTGCTGATCAGGTGATTCTTCCAAAAGTGACAGTGGGCAGTAATGTACACTTTGCTGTAAAAGCACCAGATGATTGAAAATCAAGGAAAACATGACATCCTTGCACTGGAAAAGTAAGAATGAAAGAAGGACAACGATTCTTGCGTCTCTTCCTGGTTAACAATGATGCTGAATGAGAGTGTGTCACTGAACTCTGCTTTAAAATTTTGAGAGAAATTGGACTTTTTGGAGTTTCTAGAAAAATTTTGGTCATTTTTTTGGTTTTTGGTTTTTTTTGTTGTTGCTCTGGGGTTTTTCCTAAAAGAGAATTTTGAAAAATATAAAACTATATGATAAAATAATTAGCCAAAGGACACCAGAAAATATCTGTTCTGCAGATACTCTTCTGGAATATGCAGAATCTTCTGCATATCTTTCTGGAAATACCTGTTACGTAGGATTATATCAGAAATAAGGCTGCTATCAGGGCACAATCTGAGCTTTACAGATACTTCCTCAAGTGTTATCTTCTATGACAATCATTGCTCAAATAATTGAAACCTCTAAGTTCTAATTTGAGCTTTTAGTTTCCATTTTCAGACTACTGATAACCCTGTGCTGCTACTGCGGTATGACCAGAGTAGATATGACCTACTTGCCTGAAACCAAATCATGCTTTCTTTTAATCAGAGATGGAAGAGTCTAAGTGAAAGATAGGTGATCCTGCTTCATAACTGAAATATGTCTTTCAGAATGACCCTATTCAGGGGAGCAGAAAAGGGACTCGATGACTGGGCAGGGCAGGATGCTCTAACACCTAAATGCTACCTTGGGAGCATGGCCAGGGTCTACATGCTAGAACTGTTCCTATTGCAATATGTTTGCCACATCATATATATTGCAATAATAAAAAGTATATTTAATATCACAAATAGTACATTTAATTATTTTATTCACATTAAATATACACCACGTTAAACATTACATTAAATATATTAAATACGTTGCTATTGCTACCACATCCAGATGGATGGTCCCTGGGAGAATATCTCTTCCTGTACACCATATATTTATTTCTAATCAGGAGCTACTATCGAGACAATGCTGTGGTAGAAAGCGGATCATGAGCATATCTTGTGTATCAGTGGAGAACACATAAGAAATGCCATACTTCCTAGAAGACCAGTCCTCTGTCTCTGGCAGAAGCAAGAAGAAAGGCTGTTCAGAGAGAATGCATGAGCATGGCCACTTTCTGTGGTCCATTGCCCTCCTGCCCCTCCCAACAACAAAACAGTTGCGTGGAGAACATCAACATGTACGTCTTTGCCAAGTCCTTTCAGTATCCATTTATTGAGCTGATGTCCATGAATTTGTCTACATGACTACATACTTGACAGGTTAGAAGGTAAATTCAGCTATATTATCCTGACAGATGTCAGTGTAGGGTAATCCCGAGGGCTGCCGGTGTTTCAAAGTCCAAGCTTCTGCAAAAAGCAGTTCCAGTGTTATCACTTTCACAGTTAGGAAGTTTTTCAAACAATATAATCAACCTTCCTCACTTCACTTTTAGCCCATTATTGATATAGATGATCTTTAAGGTCCCTTCTAACCTAAATCATTTATGATTCTATGATTTCTCCCCATAACTAACAGAAACATGAAAAAACAGATTATTTCATTCTTCTTTTATGTCGTTACATGTTTTTATTATGTCCTTTCCTCTCATTGCTTTTCTTTTAGTGAAACAAGCCCAGGAATTTCAGGCTTTCCTTTATGGCCTTCTTACCACGTCCATGGTATTTGCTGGCTTGGTTATAACTTGGAGACACTCCAAGTATTGCCCTCCCTTCTTTCTTGAAGAGCAGTGTAAAAGACTGGACAAGACCTAGGTACACTTACCAATCCTTAGCAGAACACAAAGGTTATTGCATGTCCCCTGTGTATCTTCTTGAACTGAGCCTGCCTTTTACAAATAATTTCTCTAATTTACCTGGTAAATCTAATTTACTGCTGGTAATCTACTGATAGCTTTCTCTCTTCACTAACTAGTGAACTAATATTTTCTTAGTTTTACAATCGATATACTTGATACTTGATGTTTTTTCCCAAGTGCATCTTATTTTCTGCCATGACTTTTCTGAGTTGCTCACTTCTTTTATGCCCCTCCTTAATAACCTGACCTTCTGTATGCTTTTAGAGTCTCCCTTCTTGTCTCAGTGAAAAACTTGCTCATTATTTAGCCAAGATGGTCTTTTACAGCACTGCTGATGCTTAGTGCTTGTACTCTTGTTATTTATTGGATGGACCACCAACTCTGTTTATGTCTTTCTCCTTTGTATTTACATCTGATGAGTTCTTATTTCCCAGGCCTCCAAACTTACTAAAGCTTTCTTTGCCAAACCCAACTATTTTTATTCTACTACTTTCCTCCTTTCTCTTCTTAGGGATATTGAATGAAACAAGGCTTATATTTCCCTTTGTTTTGTATCCAGACTTTCTTCATTAGTAAAAAGACATTGTTTGTACACACAGCTATTGTCCTCCTGCTTCATTTTCTCATCTCCATCCAAATTATCTGAATTTCCTCCACTTGCCCCTTCTACAAGGACCGGTTTTAACGTCCTTATCCAAGTTGCTTATCTGTGTATTTTTGCCAGTCTACTCACCCCACTTCAATCCTCATTTAAAGCCATCTTGACTAAAGGAAAGCTGGTATAGAAGAATGATTTCAGATTTGGACCCCTTAAAACAGAAACTTCCCAGGACATCAAGTCCTGTGAGTAGATGAGTTTTGCTGTTGCACCTGGCAGAGGTGTCTGTGTAAAGGACAACACAGGAAAATGTGCTATATATATTTTAAGTGTATTTTCATTCTAAACTATTAAATTTCTAACTTGACTGAGATATAGAAAAAAGAGGAAAAATCGTATCAGAGGGAGAAAGTGCATTTTAACTGAAAGTGAAAGAAAGAATAGTCGATGTTATCTGCTATCACTGTCCCATATAGAGATTAGACTTGCTGCAAGACGACAAGGGAAGACAGAGAAGAAACTGTGATTGATGTTATGGGGAGTATGTAGCAGAGCCCACCACTATGATTTTTGTTATGGTTTCCTTCTGTTCCAGGATTTAATGCCACTGATTGTCTAGTTGAAATTCAAGTTATCAGAAACTCCCAGTACAAAATTAATGTTGGGAACTCTTTGATTATAAGCTGTCCAGTTCATTACTGCAAGAAAAGGCCAGTCATGCAGTGGTGCAAGATGGAGGTGGATGCATGTGTACCGCTGAAGAAGGGCAAAGAAGAATGGAATTCCAACGAGTTTACTCTGAAGGTTTCCTCAGTTCATCAGAATGACAGCGGATGTTATCGTTGTGAAGCAAAAAAGAACAACATCTCCACTGTGAGCCACGGAATAGAGGTTATTGTTGAAGGTGAGGCCTCTGTTTTATGAAAGAGCCTAAAAGAGACAAAGGGATGCCATGTACAGAAAAGCTCATGCATGCTGGACGATGGCTTTGACTGGTAGCACTGGTAGCACAGTTGTGCTGGTACTTACCACCTTCTTCATGCTTCTATCCTGCCTCTTGGTAGGACAGAAGCAAAAGGAAAGAACAAAACTAAAAATAGTGGGAGGATCTGGAAGTGAAAAGCAAAGCTGCCAACACCAAACGGCCATTAGTGAACTATTTGATAATAATAAAAAAAATCCATTGGAACAAAAAAAGATTGTTTGAGGACAGCCTGGTTATACATCACATGGACTAGACAGGAAGCAAATTGTGTAGTAGCATCTGATGAGGCCCCACAACAGTCAAGAGGGCAAAGTAATTCAAGCGTCTTAATGAGAACGATCTCTCTTGCAATGAACAGAGAGAAAGTATAATTCTGTACACCAAGAAGTTCAAGAACAGGAAAGATTACAGTAGCTTTACATGATCTTACAGGCAAGTGAGGCCTTCAAATTAATTCAGGCAGCTGGCATGCCAAGTCTAGATTATGACGAGCCACATCTGCCCTCCTCAATGTTGCTCTGCAGCTAGAAAGTGATCTGTGTGGCCGTGGTGTCCTACTGACCCCAGGCAGCTGAGTTGTAAGGTTGTTCTGTTGCCAGTTCCTCTCCTGGGAAGTTAATGAACTTTAAAACCTTGCTTATTGCCACACAAAATGCTGCAAGAGAAGGAGCAACATAAAAATTTGTGGCTGTAATGTACTAGCAGACACAGTACATGCCCAGCTCATGATGCACGTTTCCTTTGAAATATATTTGGCTGATCTATTTATTTGAATGCCAAAGAGGTCTGAAAGATAGAATTACTCTGTTGGCATTGGGAAACCAGCACGTCATTCCCCCTCCCCCCAAAACATGCTACCCTTTGCTTCTTGCATTTTGTTGCCTCTTCCATCAGCAGACTGAAAGGCAGCCTTGTGAAGACTTCAGTATGTGGGGTAGAGAACATAACTGCAGTGCAAAATGTCAGGTTGCTGTTTCATTTCCCTGTTTTGCTTTTCTTTTTCAGAAAAGTCTGCAAACATTATCACAATTTCACCAGAAAGTAAGTCCTGATTCTTATTTCCTCTTTAAGATAAAGGAAATAATCTGTATTGCTATGAATTTCTGGTTAGAGCATTTTGTGCAGTCAAGACAAATTTAAACTCATGGCTAAACTACAGTTGCTTTCTTCCCTTTTAAACAAAATACAGACTCTCAAGGGTCACAGTTTTCAAGGCTACAATTGTCCAGCATTCAGCATAAAAGGGACAAAGCCAATCAAATTGTCTCCTGGTGGTATACTCTGCACTTCTGACATGCTCTTCAATATCCCTGTGATACATGGTTTATACTTATAAAGTGTTAGGAATCATCCTATACTATCACTTTAACATAGCCTGAAGTACAGTTTTTACTCACAGTTGGTTATTGTTCACAATCACAATTGCAAAAATATGTTGGAATTTGAGAGCAGTGCTCTAATTCTGACCCTTTCTTTGCTTCTGCCAGCCTTCTACCATGCATCGTTCATCAATTACACTTTCCCATGCACTTTTCCTTACCATATCTTCATACTTTATAGAATGACAGTGGAGATAAGGTTGTCCCATTACATGCTGTACTGAAGTTGGAGAATGTTTAAGTACATTGGGAAGCCAGTTGCATCAGAAACACCCAATAGTAAAAAAACAAACCAAAACAGAACAAAAAACCAGCCAAATATTTCTCTACACTGATACATGCTAATGCAATTTTAGATACCACTAGCATCTCAGAAGAGTCCCAAGAATCTGGAAACCACAAGATGTTGCACATTATTTATGCTTCAGCATCTGTAGGTCTATGTTGTCCACTAATCATCATATGCATGCTTTGGTGTCGAAGAAGGTACCATGGTAAGTAGTTTTACGATCTAACCTTTGTTTAGTATGCATTTCATTCCATTCCTCTTCACAACTTCACAAAAGTTGCATTTAAAGCTCTATGAAAATCCCCTAATAATTACCCCAACTGATTGCTGAGATGTCCTTGTCGAGTGCGTCAGTTAGGATATCAAATCCTTAAGAATTTAATTTGCCCCATGTATTGTTCCCTTCTAGAGACAGAGGGACAGAAGTAAAGTAAGAACAAATAAAAACCTCAGACTTTATAATAGCTGGAATTTTTCCTCCTGTTTTGCAAGTAATCAATTTAGAAATAAATAGGAGTTTTATCTGTGTAAATGCAGTCAAACTCCATCCAGTTACATTTTATATTCCTAGTTTGCCCTCTAAATTATCAAATAATTACAGTATTAACCTCTCCTGCTTTATAGGAACTCTTACACAGCTGCCATGTGCTATGCTAAATCAAGAATAGAACTTGGAGTCTCACGTATCTTAATTTAAATGACCTCACACTTGCCTATTATAATCTGCTGAATTTTTATTTTATTTTAATTTTAGTAAAATTAAATTATTTCACCTTCCAATAAAATATGACATGTTTGCTCATAGGAGAGCTTTAGGATTTTCCGTGCCTTTTTCTCCCCACATATTTCACTGAACACAGAGAAAACTGGCCACAAGTACACTACGAATTTTTCTGCTCCTATTCAGAGGAGCTCTGTGGAACACAGAAACTCATTCTGTGTCAGTTAGCTTTTGTCAGAATAGCTATTCCCAAATCCAGTTTGGAAATAGATATTTAGTCTTTGAGGTCCACTCAACAAGGCAAGGACTCCTATTTTAATTAATACTCCCCATAAGCAGAAAGGCACCTTCTCAATGCTGATTTATTGAACCTTTGGTTTTTTTCTTTTACCCAGCAAATCAAAAGAGAAATCCGTTAACACAACAGAGACAAGAGAGCCTGGTACGTTTGAATTTTTCCATCACCAAACCCTGACCATATCCTGCATAACCACGTACTGAGAACAAAACATGGCATAGGATCAGAGATAGATTTAGGGTTCCTCTTGGTGCCTAGATAGCATGGCTTACCTGGTGTGAGATGTCACCAAGGCTGAGCTGAGAGAAGGAACTAAGGGTCTTAGCCACAAAGGTGCTTTAGGCATCTAAATTCTTGTTAAAACATATTAATTTGTAAGTACCATTCCAGTAAGAGTTTAGGCACCTAAAGCACCGCTGTTGATCTGCTTCAGACTGCCTGTGTAAGGCAAAAAATTACCCACAAAGTGAGGAAAATGACTGAAAAGACTCTCATATGTGGCTAGCATGATTTCACACAAGTTTTGCGATCAGTTCCAGAGACATTAGATGGCAGAAGCCAGAACGCAAAAGATGCAACCAGACCTGACAGCTGTCAGTCGCAGAGGTGGTGTTGGCGGAGATCAGAGGGGATGAAAAAAGCTGCAGAGGTCCCAAAGGGCAAGTGGGAGGAAACAAAATTAAAAGCAGTATGTTCCAAGTGGCTAAAAAAATGGATGTCAAAAGAGGACTTCAGCAGAGGGAGATGAATTTATAGAGGAATTTGCAGATTTTGGAGAAGAAGAAAGATTTATTTGGAAAATAATAAGACGAAGAGGATAAGAAGCAAGAGATCAGGAAAAGGAAGGATGGGGGCAATGAGGAAAGGTAGTCTGGGGTTTGGAGAAGAAAATAAGAAGGGTTTTATAAACTGAGAAGGGAAAGCCTTGAATGAGTGGCATAGAAGAACTCTCACAAAATGATAAATCAGGTTTGTCTTAAGTTGGCGTCTTACCAGAAAAGACATGAGAGTTTGGGAAGGGAAATGGAGAAAGGCAGGAGATACAAGAATGATTTCTAACTTTATTTCAAAGATCAATTTAAAATCCGGTGACCAGGTGAATTCAATTCACCTGTGCTCAAAAGCAGTTTTAAGGGGATAAAGCAACTTGAACAAAACCTTACACACCTCTTATGTAGCAGAGGCACGGGCAACAAGCGGACATGCACAGAGCTGTACCCTGTTCTGTTTTCTGCAGGTCAGAAGTCCAGCGGCTGCTCCATCCCACGTTGCTCGGACATCTCAAACTTTAGAAGAAAGCTCCTCACTTTACTATTGCTCCATGGCTAGCCCACTGCAGGCCTTGGGCGGCAACGCAATTTATGACAATGATGTCCCTTCCTGGAACC
This sequence comes from Chionis minor, assembly GCA_013398295.1. NCBI lineage: Eukaryota > Metazoa > Chordata > Aves > Charadriiformes > Chionidae > Chionis > Chionis minor. The sequence continues at coordinate 1,443,073 of VZSF01004548.1, forward strand.
CTCAGAAGACAGCACCTAATGCACATTGCAATGATCCTGTTGTTCCTTCCATCCCAGTTTTACTTGAAAGCCCAGATGTTCTCACATATGCTGCACTAAATCATTCAGCTTCTGCAGAAAGATGCCAGAGAAGGGAACTGACTGTAGAAAATGAATTTACAGAATATGCCTGCATTAATGTAAATAAATAAATGTGGCAAGGACTTCTCCAGACAACCATTTTGCATGCAGTCCCAGTTCTAGCTTCCCTCCCGGACACTGTTCCTTTCTTTTCTGGGAAAAGTTCCATTTTGTTAAGAAGAACCTATGGATGCTCCCTCATAATGCCTTAATTCAAAACACATCTTGTGTTGATGGGTGGCTATTTGCACTGTGTGTTGGCCTCTGAAATGGGGAAATAAAAACAGCTGAACAGAAAATTGGTTCTGTTTTACCTCAAACCAGGACAATTTTTTTCAGGATTCTACTTCTTGTCTGACTTTGATTTGGTTACAGTTTGAATACAGATAAAAGGGAGAAGGGGAAGCTTTTCCTAGGATAGAAACATGTAACATGAATCTGTGAGGAAGATGATACTGAGTCGTGTTAATTTCTCCCAAACAAAACCTAAGAATGTTTGCAGGAGAATTTTTCTCTAAGTTTCTAAGAACATCCTTACAAGGATTCAGTTTTGCATTCCTGTTTACTCTGACTCTTTTTAAAGTTCTTTGAGCACGTGAATGTCTAAAGCTATTATTAATCAAAATCAAATGAATACTTGTGTGTGTGTGTGTTTGATTTTTGTGGAAGACAGGGAAGGAGGACACAGTTGTTTTCCTTTTACAAAGAATTCTCACAAATAATGTGTGAGAAAATATTAAAATATAGCACACTGATTTTCTCTGGGTGGGATGAGTGGTTAGGTAAGTTATTGCATATTGCTTTCGTTCATGATGAATCAGTGGAAATAACAAATGAATAGCAGTGACTGACCCCAGTCAAAATTAAAAATTTTTGCTCACAAATAACCGTGTATAACTGTGTCATGCCATGCTTTCTGCCCAACATTGGCACAAAAAAGTGATTATGCTTCATGCTCAGATTTACAGGAAAGAAGATAAAAAGGAGGTAACGACCAAGGTGCTATTTGAAGTTTCAAAAAAACGCTCACACCCTTCTTCTGCACCACTTATCGAGCTCTAGCTTGGATACCATGCATCTGCTTTTGCAAAATAATGCTCTTAAAAACTACTCTTAGCAATATTTGCACCAGAGGCTTACAGCAGCAAGCAGAAAGTCTTTAACTTGGTTAAAAAATTTCACCATGGTTGAAAAAGAAGCATGTACTAGGCTGCACATAACTCACCAGATGAATTGCACTCAAGCTAATGGAAGAAAGTAAGGCTTTTCTGTCTTCATATTTCATCTTGGTATCATTCCAGCTAATACTAAAGCTGTTAAGCACGCACACATTCACCCCTCTTTTGGTAATTGAGGTGATTTATTATGCTTATGGTACACCTGTGCTCTGCCTCTTCCCCACCTTTGAACTCAGTCACAGTATCTGTGTGGATAAAAATCCATGGTAATTGTTTCTGCCCTAAGTTGTTAGTTCAGGCCATTAGATATGTTGATTTTTATTTTTTTTTTAAATACATAAATTATAAATCCAGTAAATCATTGATAATCCTCATTAAAAAAGTAGTAGAAAACTCTTCTAGAAAAATGCAGTTTGGTCTTTTTGTTTTAGTGGGCCAATCCTTGTATAGCTAAAGACTAATTACTCTAGGCAAAGGACTGTAAAACTTGGAGCAAGTTAGGTATGAATAGGCCCAGAAATAGACCCTTAATTGCATGTATTGCTCAGCTGATAAAGGTATGATTATTTTCATAGTCTACAAGTAGCTTTCACAATAAGGAAAAAAATGTTTCTCTGAAATAGATTCTACCTCAGTGGTCTTAAACTGAAAAACGGGGACAGCCATTCAATGGAGAGCCTAAATGGATTTGAACAAAAGGCACGAAACTTCTCTAATTGCTTTCCATGACCTGGATACAGGTCCTACAGGCAGAAGGGAAAGAACAAAAAGGCCATCCTTCCAGAGAACAAGTACATGAGGAACAATATGGTTCTCGAAGATGCTTTGCAATACTCTGCCCATACCATAGTACATATAGGGAAGCATCCAAAGATCCACAGGAAGGCAAGGAGAGGTGCTGGGGACAGGCAGGTCACCTGTTTGAGTTCCCAGTCTGCTCTGTGGTGCATTCATCTGGGCACGTACAGCTTTCCCTCGGTCACCCCAGCGAGCTGAAAGCACTGGCAGGTCCTCTCAGAGCAACCCCAGAATGACAACTGGCAACTGGCACCTAGAATGAGACCAAACACACGTGGAAGAAGTATTGCACCACAAGAGATGCAAAGGCTAGTGAAATCTTAATGTAGTTTGTTTCAAGGCTGAACCTTGCCTTAATGAGATCCCCAGAGCGCCAAGTTTGATCTGGAAGATGACGTTTTTGTAGATAAACAGGAAGTACCTCATCACCTTACCATCAAACACGCTAGCGCAGAAAAGCAAAGCACAGGAGCCTGCAGTAGGTTCATTTCTTTAAGCAAACAAATCTAAAAACTGTGCATTTTGAAGCAAGGAAACAAAAGATGCTGACTGAAACCACCTACCTTTTAAGGTGCAGATAATCCATTCAGACAAAGTACAGCATTGCTCAGTTTTCACAGCCTTTTGAAAGAAAAGTTATTTTCGCCGTCACTTGGTGCTAAAACTTGTCACTGAAGAGAAGGACTGCGCTATTTCACTTAAGGTGCTACATATCCACCTCAATCATCTAGTGCACCTCTCAATAACATAATGTCACGTTTGAGACACCACACCCAACGACGACTGTGCTAAGGCTTGGTAGATGGCCTCTGGATGTTACCGGGTATCATCCTACCGGAGGGGCAGGACACCAGTGGGAGAAGAGCGGTCTCATGGTTCACCTTGTGTGATGAACGTGTGGCTGAAAGGAGCCAGTACTGGGCTAAACCCTGCAGTGAAACCACACAATCACGACAGGGCACTAAAGGAAACAAATAGGCTCAAGACCAGTTCTGTGGGAGATGTACAGCACCTACGCAGCCTCCCTAAGGCGTGGTCCAAGCACCCGTTATATTACATATTTTTCTACTTCTTGTCCTTCCTTTGCTATTTTTGCACCAAATATGCTGTACAGGTATAGTCACACAGGAAGCCCAAAGAACAGAAACAAAGCTGTACAGCTCTCAGTTACACCCACAAACCCACATGGAAGGAAAACAGAGAAGTCCGTGGAGCTGAAGATCTGTTACTGCCAGCAAAGCACGTTATTGCTCTTCATTGCAATCTCTTCTTGCAAGGGAGGGACATGTAACTGGTTACTCCCTGCCGAGCGACCTGCACAGCACACAAGCCTCTTACAAGATTAGATGGGATGAGTCAGCTCTTAGACAGTAAAATACATCAACCATCCTAGTTTCACTTTATCCAGGTATTCCCCCCCAAAAAAAGTTGTGCTTCCTTATAAAGACATAAAAAAATTAGAATACCATGAGGTTTATTCATTTGCCAGCTCTTGGGCCCCAAATGTCTATGAGACAGGGGACTTGCTTCTGGCAAACCACAAACTTTTTCATATTGCTAGATCAAACAACAGCTTGCTGAGCCTTGCTTTTCCGCCTACCTGTTTTGCAGTACTTTCCCTCACATCCCTGCAAGAGCCTGAGACCCATTTTAGCTCATAAGGCTCACACACAGTGAGGAGAGCGCAGAAGGGAGTGCTACAGCTCAAACTACGTGAGAAGTGGAGCTTGCAATTCCAAGAAAAAGGCATCGCCATACATTGCTAAGTTTCCTGCTGCTTCCCCCCTAAGAGAGTGACCAGGACCGTAAATTGCAGGAGTGCGCCCAAAACACAAAGAAATAGGGTGTACAGACAATGTTTGTTCCTCGGTTCACCTCAGCTGCTCCACCTAGGTCCTCCTGTTACTGGCATTATCTGCACAGCTAAGGCAGTGGACTCAGGAAGAAAAAGGGGCAGCACCGACAGATGAAAACATAGGATGGTCCAGGTCTCAGCAACCATGCTCCACACCAAAGCCTTGCTGCCTGCACCCCAGTCATTCCCCGTGCTGCCAGCTCAGATCGTTCCAAACTTCAGGCGAGTGGTATCATCCCCTGGGTCTCCCTATGTCCTATGCCGTCACCGAGGAACAGAGGAGGCAAGCCCAGAGCTGAGCACTGTGACCAGACCACAGCATCAGCCTGGGTGCACAGGCAACTGAAGGAGGAGGTAAACATCCATGTCCCTGACTGGGCTGTTCCCATCCTGCTCCTTGCACAGGGTTCCTCTTTCTGCCATCTGTACTGCTCTGCCCCGTTTCATATCAACAAACGTGAGCCCAGGTAAATGGGAACCAGAGACAGGAACAGACACAGATGGTGGCCAGGGAAGAGAAAGGAGCAGATTTCAGGAGGAGATAGAGAGCAGGGGGGGGAGACCTGAATGGTTACCCTGAAAAGGTTTCCCAAGGAAGACTACCAGAGCCTAGAGGACAGTAGAATTAGCTATGAAGCTTGAAATGGAAACAACCCCATGTCCCTCAATACAAACAAAGTGAAGAAACATAATTTTTCTGTGGGTTTTAAGTTTTAATTTTCCATTTAGAAAACCTACACTGGGCCAGGCCCAGTCATGCGCAATCCCTGATCACCTAATGAAAAGGAAAGTGCCGATGAACCACATCAGGCCACATTTCCATCCACACAGGCCAGTGGCACATGTCAGCCACATGAATCAACTGCACTCATACTTTCTCAGTTTCACACACGTGATCTTACCATGCCCTTTACATTCCTAACTACCGCAGTTACATATCTAGCCTGAACTCAAGCTTCAAAATCCCATCCCCTCTCTGCCTTCTCATATGTACATATACACCTCTGGGGACCCGTGGGTGGAATGCTATTGCCATGGTTACTGCACTGTAACTAAAGCAACAGGGGGTAATCGGTGTTGGAGACATTGTCGAGAGGCTGAGCTTCTAGCTATTATGAATCTTGGCCTGTGAGACAGAAGAGTTCATGTTATAATGGACTTGTATGATTAATTATGCATCTTGTATAATTGATTTTAGTCAGGAGACGTGCTTGATCAACTGAAGTTTCGAGTAAAGTATACACTTGGCATGAGATGTCACCAGACAACTGAGAACATGGGAGTGATCATTTTGCACAACTGAAGAGTAAAACTTTGCTGGCTTTAAGCTAGTGATATGACAGCTGACTTTTCATACAAGCGGCCTTTATTCTCAGGTAAAACAGCTGTAATTTCCTTTTGTGATGAGATTTTCGAGACGAGCTAGTGCATATGCATTACTTTTGAGTTATCACACATCTGTGCATGGTGTTACCGAGACTCTGCTGAGCAGCAGTTCTGGGGTGTTTGCTGCAGCTCAGCCACCTCTGCTGCTGGGACACAAACCTGTCATCCGGCAGTGAATCACACACACTCCGTTTTCACACTGCAGCTTCAGAAAATGGAAAAGCATTCGGAGACAGGCATATTCAACAAGCGCACTAACAGTGTACAAAAAGGAGCTTAATGATATAGTGGTTAGAAACCAACAGTAACTAAGATGCAATCTCTCCAGTCCATCCCAGCAAGACACATGCACTGGGACTCGACACTTCCTAAAATCAAGTTGTCTTGGCTAACAAGGATCTCTTAAGCTTCTACATAATAATGATCTATCTATGATTTTCCATCTGAAATTGTGTCTAATAATATTTTCTGTGGATGACTTGCCCCTCAGTTGGGGTAGTATCTAGAACAAGACACAGCTACTGCATGTACGCAGCATTTCTGCATGTAGCCAGACGCACCAATACATGTCTGTTGACTGAGACCACGTCTCTTCAGGTCTCAACACTGGTCACTTTGTGGCCACGAAAAGCCAGCTTTTCACCTAACACCAACGGATTCAGCATCATCAAAATCTATAGAGCTATTTCACCTCACACCAGCTGGTGTGTAAGTATCTAGTTTTCACAGACAACAGTTTTTACATGGAGCTCAAGGTAATACGTAAAGTCACTATTCACAGATTTCCGGCTGCAGCTTACTTCAGAGGCTACATTTATTTTCTCACTTGCAAGCTGTTCTAAAACAATGCCTGTCTCAATAAAAAGACGGGGTTGTTGACTTTTAGTGTTCACGAAGAAACTTGCCAGCTTTGTAGTGTTCCCAGATTATGGGAAAGGATAGTTAAGCAAGGGTGGTTTCTGCTAAATTTCTTTCAAGTTGCTAATACCCAGAAGTCTACTACCTAAATTTTACATCAGGGGCTTATCCTCATTTTGCTGTATTTTCACAAATTCTGCGGAGGCCCAGAACCTTTGGGAAATGCCATTTCAAATGCATTTAGTAAAAAGAACGAATTAAATAACTTGCAGCTTCCTCTATCTATGCCTTAGTCACTTACAGTCATTTTCTGGAAGAAGTGGTAGCTTCAGTAGACCCTCCATTTTCTCAAGAAAGTCGTATTTAAAAGGTTAACTACAGTGGTAACCTCTGTAAGCAAGACACAGAAACTCACCTTATGCAATTTTTGGTCACAGTATCACTACCAGCTCTGCAGCTGGGGATCTTACAGATGCATGTGATGGTCGACTACCTCTCTCAGAGGCTGAAAACCCCTGTGATCTATCAGCTTCCTCTTCTCCGCAGACCGGGAACAGACTTCACTAAAACAGTGGTCTCGCATTATAAACAAGTGATGGGAACTAGTAAGCATGCTTTGATTTTGGACATCGACTGATCATGATGAAACAAAGGTTGAGCGGAAACAGCTTTCGATACCCACGCAAGGCTCTCATCTTCCAGTGTGGTTTCTTTTCTTTCTTGAAGAAACTTCAGAGCTCCAAGCCTACAAAAGAGAAATGAAAGACAAACCAGAGACAAATGAGAAGCGTTAAAGTACTCTGGCTGACCTCAAATTAGGGGAGCGGGCACCAGGAAGCAAGCTCAGAGTATAAGCAAACAAAACAAGAGCAAAAACTGTCCCAGGGATCCTGGAGAACCTCACATTTCTTTGCAACAGTGTTCCCAGGTGTGTAGCTCTTGCTGAAGTGCAGATTTCCACCAAGATGTGCAAGCTGACAAATGCTCAGAGAGAGATTTTAAGTGGGTCAAGTGGATGTGCAAGGCTTCATTTTCTCACCTTCTGAACGTTTGCAGCACCTGCCTGTTGGCAAGAGGATATCTGGTATCAGGATTAGCACTGCATCATCTGTCACCAGCACAGAAGGCCCTGGGAACTTTTTTCCTTAGTAAAAAAGGGAAGAAATATGAGCCATCCCTGAAGTAGCCTTTGTAACATATTTCTCAACATGTTTTGCAAAAATGCACACATTTCACATCTAGGAAATGCGAGTGCTAACTGCTTGGAACTCAGAAAATTTCTAGCTATCAGGTCCAATAGTGAAATGGAACTGCCTTCCTGAAAGCCATATGCACACGTTTTGGGCTAAATATGATGCATCTGCTTTTGGTAATGCCACCTAGGGCTATGCTTAAGATCACAGAAGGTCTCACTTGGATGGGGCACTCTGGCCACCCCTTTGTCCAGCCTGACCCTACTTTAACTAGGGTCAGCTTGGAAGGTACACTAGGTTGCTCAGGGCTGGGTGCTTTTCAAACACTCCAGCTTTTCTACCTGTGCAATGAATGAAATGATATTACGATTGCAGAGCAAAAGGCAAGAGAAAGAAGGCTGGGAAGGACAACACGATGCAGGACAAGGTCACAATACTGAAGCCATCCCAAACAGGCTTTTCTCTAACTTGTTTCTGAAGACCTTTAGTGATGGTCTTGGTCACTCAAGACTATCTATTCCAGCATCTTATAATCACTACCAATAGAGGCTTTTCCTAATGTTTGGGAAAACTTAAAGCCATTACTTCTTATTCTATTTCAAGTACATGCAGAGAACATTTACTCTTATCCTCTTTACAAGTTTGCATTTGTGTATTTGAAGACATCACATCTCACGGTAGACTAAATGACCCCAAGTCTTTCAGCCCTTCCTCAGACTAAGTCTTGCTGCTGTACACTCTGCTCTCTCAAATTGGTTGATATCTGTCTTGAAGTAAAATGCCTAAAAAAAGATGCGCTACCTTCTAAGGTCCTATTTCTTTGAATCAGCAAATATAGTTCTCAAATAATTCCTTGGTTGCTTTAAAGGGCAGATCAATCAAGCAGTGCCCTGTGTTAGACAAAAGATTGTGAATTTGTAGATCTGGAAGCACCATCCTTGTTCCAGAAAACATACAGGTACTACCTAATAAGCTTTGACCCGAATATTATAAAAACAGTCTAAAGGCCATAATGCTAAGGGAAGCATGCATTGTGAAAACTCTTTATATAGCTAAAAACTAATTTTCAAGTTATATGCATTTATTTTGCCAGGATTTGTGACACTTATGAGCCTGGACACACCTGCCAGCACCTACTGCAAAGACTGTGGAAAGAGGAGCTAGGAACATTACTTATTCCTTCCTTCCCCTGCAGACATGACATAATATCATTTTAGCTTAGAAACCAGAGGAATGCATGCTGATTAAGCCAAATACATAACTGAACTCTTTTGGTGGTGAGTTTGCATATAAACAGCTCAGCTTCTTTCTCTGTGGTTGGACACCACAAGAATTCCTTGCAGACCTCATCCTGACCAAAGGTGATCGAGTTACATGCTTTGACATCTCATTTACATGGGATGGGGCCTGAAGGCAGACCACAAAGAGAAGTTAGCTTAGATCTTTTGAAAACTTAGCTAAAATCTGTAAAAGCAGTCTGGCAAACATGCTCCTAGATGAGAGCAGGGGTGAGCACCCCCACTGGAGAAGCATAGTTAATAGAAGATCACGCACGTTGGGGAGGCTGCATTGCCTGGCTGGACACTGCAGCAGACACAGCTACCATGACCGCTTGTTAGGTGAGAGGGAGATGTCCCCTTGGTCCAAAATGACCACCTTTGGCACAAAGAGCATCTCTGCAAAAAAAAAAGGGTAAAAACCCTAGCATCTAACCCATCAAGGCTACCTGCTGCTGGGACCACAGCCAAGAATCGCCTGTGGCTTGAACAGTTTGGTAACAGACCCCTCTTGAGGGCTGATGTTCTGTCCCCATTCCCCGGGAGGTGCCTAATGCCTGGGGGCACTAGGGGCTTCCCCTGGTGTCCCCTGGCTGTCCTGCTCCCGCCTGGGGGGTGGAACAGATCCTGAACTGCTGCTCCAGGGATCCCCTGTCCCTGCTGCACCCCAACACAGGAGGGGAAATCTCCTGCCATCCTGCTCCACTGCTGTTAGATACGCTCTGATTCCTCTGGGGTGGGGGTTGGGAAAGGACAAATAAATAAAAAAGGCAAAGCAATCTCCTGTTTTTACTATATCTCATTACCACGAAGGGCATGGTGGAAAGTACCAGGCTTGTAAAGCACACTATTGTCTTTCATTTTCTAGATGCGTGGAAATTTTGGACGAATGTGTCAAAGCATCCTGCTTCCTCTGTGAACTGTTTTTACTAACCCCCTTGATAATCTGAACCTGCTTGCAAAAACAATACCCTGAACGTTAGACCTGGTCAGAACTAATTCCTATATATAAAGTGCCTAGTGAGTCACAAGTGCAGGGCCACTGCCTGTGTAAAAAGCTGAATGCATCTCAAAGTACTTCCAGGGAAAAAATAATACACTTGAAGTCTACTCAACATACCAAAAGTGTACACAGAGAATAACTTTTATATTTCCTGCGAGTGGCTAAATAGAAGTGACCAAACTGTCAGACCAACCCGCTCACCGGCATTTGCAAGTCACATTTCCTGTTATCATAGACATTGGCATCTGAGTGCACCATCCTAATCTATCAGTTATTCCCAAATAGTTTAGTGAGGGTAATTTCTCACAAAAAGAGTGGATACCGCTGAGGGAATACACGTCAAATATCAAAGAAGGCCTCAGAAGGGTTTGCCTACAATGGGGAATCTTTTTCCCAGTGTTTGCCAGCATTTGACCTGTCTGTGTCTGTAAGGGAATGGCTGGGAGCTCTGTTGGGAGCACACCTGTGGCCAGGCTGCCCACATCAGCGTGTTCAAGGCGGGCAAAACCCTGGCTTAGTTTATTCTGCAACCACCAAAGGTAAAACTTTGAAGCCCTCTCCAGCCTGGAGAAGGTCAGAATGTGTGACCAAAACCTCTGCCGCCTGGCCATCTTCTGAAAAGAGGAAAGAAGAAGCACTTACCGCCTCTCACTGTTCTCTCCCCTGAGCATACAGCATCTTCCCTCTCTTCGGATCGTGTTTTTAAACGCCGTAAAATGTTGGGCAGAAGACTCCAGTTTTGGCAGACCACTAGGTGGCAGGAAACGGCAGGGATTGAGCACCAGCTGCCTCTTTGTGTCCTGCGAGCAGGGCCCCTTAATTCCACTACCCCCAGCTGGGAGCCGAGCCTGAAGACCGGCCCTCCGAAATTCAATGGGTGCAGCAGAGCACAAGCACAACGCCTCTGCAACCAACAAATCTCAAATTAATTTCCCCTTTTTTTTTCTTCTTTTTTTCTTTTTTTTTTTTGGGGGGGGGGGGGGGGGGTTTGTGATATTTTGAGGGTTCTTTGGTTTTGCTTTGTCTTCTTACGGTGCTAACAGAAGACATGACATCAGTTTTGAGACGCCACTGAGCTGTGGCATGGTGGCAGTGCATATATAGAGCCTGTTCTTTTTAGGGGAGGGCAGGTGCTTTTCTGCAGTTCTTTGGAAGACTTGATGACATGCCACCAGCTGAAAGTGGTTTTCATTGATTAAGAAAAAAACAAACCCCTTACACCTTAAGCTATACCTCTAATTGCTCACCCCTTTGCTCTTTCTCATGAAGTGTTACGTGTCCAGAGAGAAAATCCCACAAAAATGTTGAAATTTCAAGGCTAAACAGGTTTACTTTGAGCAGTTTTCAGCACTATCATCTGGGCTATCATTTTTATTTGCATTTTTGGCCAGGACAACTCTGATTTGCTTAATCAAAGAACACCAAACCCATCTTACAATCTTTATTCAGTTTCAAGCCTTTTCTCTAAGTGTCTGCTTTTTAATTATTCTGGTGTCAGTGAAAGACCGTATCATCCAAAAAGTTATATTCCAAACAGAAACAGGGCAAGGTGCTTCTTAACAGTACCTGTGCCACCCCCTGCTTCTCTTGACCCAGAGGAATCCCTTACAAGGATGAACGCTGCCCCCTGTCCCATCCCTGCCTTAAGCTCTGTTTGCGCCTGCTCACACGAAACCAAGGCAGGGAGCTGAACGCCTTTCATTTTGGTGACTCTCCAGTTGCCACAGGTTGTAATCCCCACACCCAGCCTGCCAACAGGCTGCTTTATCTGCAGGGCTTGCTTCTACTTCGATCTCCCAAGTTACCGGCTAAAACAATTGACTTACTTTGATTCTCTTAAAATAATAAGTTTCTTTTGAATTTAATTTCTCTATGTTTTCTAGTCCTATCCAGCTTTGTCTCTAACAGATCCAGTATTTCAAACCATGCTCATCTTTCCTCAGAGTTTCTTTCTCCTTCAGGAAGCAATTCAAACATAAACTAAAACCTTATTTGCCACATGGGGATATAATCAAGTATCCCAAAACTGACCTTGTCATCTTCCCCCTGGACCTCACCTTGGGTGTGGGATTCATCCCACCTACTGCAGACAGCTACAGTGGAGCATTGTATATGAGTTAACCACCACCAGGCTCCCTTGAGAAGAAAGCCTTCCCATCTGCAGAGTAGGGACCCAGTGATTTTGCTATGAGCTTCACCAAGGAGAACATGGCTTCCTTTGGTCTGCTGTCATACACTTATTTTCCATCAGCTGCAAACCTCCTTTCCAACCGTGGTAAAGTACATCCACAGGGATCAATTAATGCGGGTCTAAGAATGAGATCTGTTCACCTGATGATCTGTATTCTGGGTCTGAGTTTCATCCACCAGGTCTAGAACCGGGACTGAAGGTCCTCAGTTGATCTTAATTTGCGGGCACCCTGCTACAACAATGGATAAAAATAGAGCAGGAAGCAAAGCTACCATGAACCATGGCAGGAAGTACCTGTTTCAGCCCCTCAGACACAAAGGAGTAAAAGCAACTGAAGCTACAGGGCTGTTCCCAGGAGCTCAGAGCAGTGAGAGTGATGGACAACATGAGGAAGATCCCAATGCAAGAGCTGGAGTTCTGCAGAGCAGGAGAAAAGAGTTGCCTTCTTCCACCCTAACATGAAGGTGGCAGCAAAGGGAAGTCAAAGATTTGTATGAGTAAAAAACTTCAGGACAGCCCATAGGTTTCCTCTGATCCTTGTAGCATCTGAAGCAAGATTACAGATTTTTAGGTAAAAAAAGAAAAGTAGAATGGGTCTGACATTACAGTTTTCATATCAGACAAAGCAAGTACAAAGTTTAGTGGTGGCAAGAGATTGAATCCCAGCTTTCTCTTCTGCCACATGCCAGCTTTCTCTTCTGCCACACAGAAAAACAATTTGGTTGCAGTATGTCGCAACCATCTTCTAGGATAAACACCTTCTGAGGGCTCTTGGTAGACGAACCAGAAGGAACAAAATTAATCATAAAAGAAAAGAGGTTTTTTATAGTTTCATGTTTGTCTAAGCAGAGGGTATTTAACGGCAGCAGACATACCAGGCATGTTGTTGTAGCCTGCAGTTAACCTCTTTCCATCATGGAAGAGGACAACTCCTTTACAGTATGTGGGGGCAGGGATGTTAAACTCCCTGGTGTGATATACTATTAGAGCAGCTCTATTAAGATCATTGGAAGATAACTGTTAGAAACACTCATCAAGCATCGCTGAATAGAGTAAAGGAAAACCAAAGACTAAATCCTGAATTACAGCTTCTCCCCGTCCTCCTTAGCCAAAGACAGGGCTCCCAGGAGAACCATCAGGGAGCCACGTCCATGAAGTCAGGAGAACACCAGGTCAGGCATTTAGCAAAAACGCTCTTTCATGAATTACAGAAATGGATGGGGGAAGGGGCAAGGTCCCTTCAAGGTCCACCCAGCAGATCAGCGCAAGCATGGGAAGAGCGGCCAAGCCCGTGGTTGACAGTGTGCACTTGGGATCAGTAGCGGAGCTGAGGAGGACTGCAGCATGCAAATTTCCTCCCTGCATTTTCTACTCTGATCCTTGTAAAATGCCTTACCCAAAGGAATGTCCTGGCAAGGCACACAAAGTAAAACTTACCATGGCCAGAAAATAGTTACTGCACTTAACTATCACTTATCTCCCAGAGAACAGAAAACAAACATAACCTATTACAGGGCCCCAGAACACTGTAATTTGCCCAGATATGGGGGAGGGGGACTATTCATTCAATCTTGAAATTTTTAACAAGATGTCTAAAATTAATCTCCATAGCATTCTCATGATTCTTTTTCCATAAATAAATATCCTTTTGCTAGCTACTCTTTTCTTAGAATAAGGGCTATATTACCAGCACATGTACCTTTGATTACTAGTTGCAGGGGATTAGATCATCTGTAAGTTTTAATCGCTCTTGCTTTACTTGGACATTCTGAAGTGCTAGATACACTGTCTAGTAGGTTAGTCTGTTACTTAAATGCAGGTAGACTTGGTTTAAAAGCTGTGTATTATTGCAGACAGTGCTTTGAGACACCTCCTACTTTTGAGGTACACAGAACGTAAATTCCTACCGGTACTCCCACCATCGCTTCAACAGCACTACTACAGCAATACTTCCATTATAGGAACCATTTGATGCCATGGAGCAAATTATACATACTGAGAGGGTACTGTGACCTTTGAGTATTTTTCTTTCTTACAGAGCTTCAGTCATTGGTGAGGACAACCGAGACATCCGCATCCCTGAAGAAAAAGGGTGGCGGGCAGTCAGAAAAATTCACGCAGAGGTGATTTTACAATCACCTAAGCTAGAAGTACTCGTTCCCTCATCCACGCATGCAAGATTTGGGCTGCACTAGCTGAGGCCTGCTGGCTGTTAGACAGCAAAAGCAGCAGTGTTTTATGTGGCAGTGGCCCTGGGGCTAAGGGCAGGTAAAGCCCACAGGAAGACTCAAGACCCCTCATTAGGTTATCTGATCTAGCACACAGCTCTGGTGGAAGTTTTGATTTCCTCCAAACTCACTCAGGGGTCACACAGAAACAAGTGAAGCCACCTGCATCGGCAATACACAGTGGGCAGTGTTAGAGCAGACCACGGGCGATGGGAGCTGTGGGCCCCTGGTAAGTCTTCCAAGGAAAACAGATCTGAATGATGAAGTTCTGGTTTTCCTCTGACAAATGGTGACTGCACTGTGGCCCTCCCCAGAGTGGAAAGACTACGATAAGGAGAAATAAACATCATTAGTTTCTTCTGAAACTGTCCAGAGCTTGCAAAGTTTTTTGGAATAATGAGCAGGCACAGTACAGCTTTTCAGGTGCCAAAAAGAGGTTTTCATGTACTTCCTTTCAAAAAAAAATTTTTTCCTACCACCTCATCTTTGTTTTCCCTGAATTTATTGCAAATGTAATTTTGTTCCCAGCAGGAAGGTTGTGTGTGGACCAGAGGAAGGACTGTATTCAGGGTGTGATGCACACAGAGCGATACCCTATAATTTTCACAGACACATAGATGTCTGTGTCACCTCGTGTCTTAACCACAGGCCCGGTCTCTGTCAACAGTCACAGAAAGAGGACGGGGGTGCAGAAGGGCAATTGTCCCTGGCAAGGCAGGCAGGGGCTGAGTTGGGCACATTTTCCCCTGGAATTAAATACTCTGGCTCGGGCTGATAGTGTACCAAATTGAGTCCAACCACTTTAGGGAGGGGAGAAACAAATAAAGTTTGAAACATCTCCAGGAGGTGTATGAAAACAGCATTTTTGTCTAAACAAACACGAAAGGTATTTGGCAGCTCTGTCTAGAAAATTGTGCCCTCTAAGATACCCTAGAGGAGGGGAATATTTACACTGATGCTCAGGTCAGTGGTACGTACCTGTAATGTTTAATGAAGTTGTCATAAATGATCCCTTGAGCTTTCCCCATAAGAAGGTTTTTCAGAGCTTGTCTCCTCCTAAGTTTTCCTAAAAAGTTGACAGAAATATTCAGAAAAAAATATTTTCTGATGAAGATTTTTTTCCAAACAATTATATTGTTCAAATTAATATTTCAAATGGGTTAACACACTCCCTAGCCCTACTATTTGAGGGCTATTCTAATCCTCAACAGTGCTATCAGCAGTAGCTCTGACTGTTTTAGGTGAGTTTCCTGACAAATCTTAGCTAACTGTTTCTTTAATGTTTGGTTCATTCTTTCCACCTGACCACTAGACCACAGCCTCCAAGTTGTACGTAGATCTCATCTAAAATGCAAAGCTCTTGCCACCCCTTGGACTATTTCAAACACAAAATGAGGACCAATGTCTGGGGAAAGTCCCTCCAGTATCCCAAACTGGGAGATTATTTCTTTCAAAAGGATCTTTACAACTTCCCTGTTTTTGTTGGTTCAACAAGGAAAGTTCTCTGTCCATCCAGTGAAAGTATCCACTATCACCAATAGATACACAATTCCAAATATCATGGGTCTGGTTTTAAATCCTTATGGTTAAGACCTTTTGTTGCAGAATGGATCACAGAGTTTACCAGCCTGTAATTCCCTTGATCATGGCATTAGTCTTACTAAGGGGTCCTTTGCATTTAGTTACTACTGACTGTGTGGCACCACTAATAGAAAAATCAATTGTCCCTTTCCCCAGCTTCATTGGAAATAGAATATCTGCTGGGGAGGTCAGAATAGTGTCCTGTGGTCCCCATCATTCTGAATCTGAGTTACCTAGCATAATTGAGTCATTCTGACCTCTTTTTCTCTGCCTACCTTCCCTAATTTTCAACAGGCACTCGTTTTTCCAGTGACTCATCCTCTTACATTTTGCACACTGGTTGGGCCCAAGGGGTGCCCTTCCTTCCCCTCCTTGTCCCTGTCCCCTTCCCCTATTCCCTAAATCCTCCGTTCCTGCCTTGGCTTCTTTGTCTTTCCTCTACTATTGCTACTGCTAAAAGTGAGGCTTGCAGCTTCAACTTCCCTTGTTCTTTGTTCTCTTTTCTTCCTTCCCTATTATTATAGACCTTATAAGCTATTTCAATTAACTGGGACATTGACATCCCCCCAGTTCCCTCTATTCTTTGCAACTTCTTCCTGATATCAGGGGCTGACTGTCTTGTAAACAGCATATTGAACATCTCTCTGTCAGTCCCATCATCGGGATCCAGATCTGTAATTGGCCAAGTCATTCATAGGAGATGATGAGACCTGAAACCCCTGAACTCAGGGAGGCACGCTGCCGCCTCTCCCCCGCAGGGGGACTGCACCTGCTTCTTTGTCCTGGTGACTGCTGGTTTACAAACTCTCCACGGGTGGGTTATATGGGGGTGGTAGCAGAGGGCACTAATAACTGAACGTTCTTGGGGTCCAGGCTAGGATAGGGTTTTGGAACACTGGACTTCCCTCTTTTCTTTAGTTCTAATACACAGCATAACATGATGCTCTTTGATTTCACATTTCATCTGAGTATCTGAGTCTTGATACAGTGTCATAAAAGCATCCACATATGGCCTTTTTGATTTCACGTTTCATCTCACTTCCCTGATCTTTTACAAAACAACTTCAGTTGTAAAATAGTATTAAAACTCAAAAGACCTATTTTCCAGCCACGTTTCCACACCATCCAATCTATATTGTGGCCACCACGGATTGCAGTATTGTTTCATTTTATCTTTTGCCATTGGATCGACTGCAAATTTAGACCAATTTTTAAGTACACAACCCAGAGGAGAACAGGGTGGGATTTGGGACTGGTTCCCCCCGCCGCCCCCCCAGATTATACCAGTGGCTGGCCCACACTGGGCCTTGAACATACCTGAAGCAGCTCACAGATGATCAGCCTGGTCGTGTGAGGTGGCTCATGGGTATTTAGCCCAGTCTTGCCGTACCAGAGCTTCCCTGTATGAGACTAAAAATCTGCTCCCAACCATCCATGCGAGCCATTAAATGTTACTCACCCGTCCATTTGGTCCCTCCCTGTCCCCAGGTTTCAAGCAGGAATCTCTAACAGTATTGTGCCGTTGTGCCACACGCTGACCTCGGACCGCCAAAGGGTTGAAGCCAGACCTCCAACAAAATCACACGTGCGCACTTGGTCTCAGGTGTTCCATCTCCCCATCATCAATGGCAATGAGCTGGGCTGGGCAAGGCTTTTCGCAACAGTCCCATCTGGGTTGCCAGAAACTGTTGCAGCAGCCAATTACCACACACAGAGTCAAGATTCCAGAATCAAAACTTTATTCAGTTGTGTGCAGAAAAGGGTGCTCGATGATCATTGGCAAAGCTAGCACACCCATACAAGGCACATTATACATTCAGTTTATCAGGAAAAATGTTCATTGATTAATTAGCTATTGTTCAAGACATTGTAAACTACAGTGCAACTGCTAATTAATTCTAACTCATTATACAAATGCTGTCTAACATTAGCATATAAGATCTCATCCCAGAGGTATGATTTTTACGGTGCTAATTAGGCTTGGGTTACTTTAGGTTGCCAGAAACATGTAAAGTTGGCACTCGCTCCCTTCCAATCTATCTTATATCCTTATAATCAATTGTTCTGCCTACTTTCTAATCTTGTAATTAAATGGTCTGGATGTTTTCTATTATGGTTAATTGTTCTGTGACTCCACATCCATCCATCCTCCCATGTACTCGTCCATCCATGGACATATTCATCCATCCGTCCATGGACTTACCCACCCATGGGACTACATGGCTTTCTTTTATATCTACTCATTAATCAGCTAACCTGTTAGTATATCAGCTGCTGCTTTAGAATAGGTTGCTTTGGTTAAGAAATGAAAGAGACCCTGAAAGGATAAGGCAAATAGGGCTTCAATGGTAGGCAAATAAATCTTTTGCCATCTTTAAGTCTGTATCATGGTAAAATTGTTGCCTTACTCCATGATGACTCATGTTCCTTAAAGAAAGAGGAGACGAAGGTAGGAAGCCCTTTTAACCTGATTGCACATTGCTCATTTCCTGAGTCCTCAGTCTCCGACCCTCCACCAAGGTACATCCACCAGCCCCAGGCACCGCCGCAGCTCCTGAGGGCTCTGCACACTCATGCCTTCCTCTTCCTCAGGAGGTAGGAGGAGGAGGGGACAGGATGCTATGGGCCTCTGAAGCACTCAGAACAGCAAAAAATCACTGAAAACTACATCTTGAACAGCCAAAATACATGAGTGCTGAATGTTCTAGTCACTGAACAAGGGACAGTCCCATGGGGAAAACATTGGTTGAGAAGATGCTCATTCACACACCCAGGGTGGCTAAATTAAGATTACATACATAAGCTTTTCATTTTATCATTTCGTAACTTCCATTTACACAAGGGTGTAATGCTGTTTTTCCTATTATTCATCCTGTTATCTGGGTAAGCTACTTCTTTTAGGATCTTCTTTCTGCTTTTTAATTTCAAGGGCAGATGGTGCTATCCCTGGCCATGCTTTGGTCTTTTCCGTTCTTCATGCAATTAGCTTCAAACACTCAACACACATGAGGAATTCACACACCCTTTTCCTGTGCATTACCTACCACCCATTCACCGGTGGGATCCTTGGTGCCCATTCCCGTTAGTCTCACCAATAAGGTAACTGATATCACAGTTCATCCATTTAGGACAAACACTGTCTTTCCTGTTGTCCTCTGTGAACTACTTTGCAACAGCACCATGAGGGCAATGGGCTTCCCCTTCAGCTTCCAGGAGTGTATTTTGGACCTCACTGAGTATTTTGTGGCACTATCAGACAAATTCCAGTCCAAGCAAGTCCAGGAAACTAAATAAGTTTCAGCCAAATGTGAACACAGTTGCTACATGGCACCCAGGCTTGGACATTCTGAGTACAGCTTTCAGAAAGTCCCCCCTTCTCAGGTAATCTAACTACTTACACAGTTTTAAGAATACAAGGGTTTTTTTACCTTTTAAACACCCGCTGCTTTAAATAGAGTACAGAAAAGGGGATCTCCATGTTGACCTCACTCAACTTCAGATTAGGGCAGTCAGGAAATGCCATCCATATCATGCATTGGTTTTGGCCTTAAAATGATACCAACTGGCAAACTAGGACCCAGGGAGAACTAGGAGGGGTTCTGCGGAATACATTAAAGTAAATAGAAATGAGCAATTTTTCTTGGACTGTAATAATTCATCAAAGAAAAGAACATAAGGTCTTGCAGGACAGTTCAGAAAGTGTTGATACATGAGCTAAATTTAGTTTTAGTGAGGCTTTTCTGTCTTCATGAATAGCATTGCAGCTCAGTTCTCACACACTCTGATGGTCATCTTTACTAGGGACATGACCTCTATAGGGTTGGATGGCCTCTTACCATGTCAATGTAGTGGGTTTTGCATGAGGCAGCCCAAGTATCCATTCCCATACAAAAAAAGATACTCTTTGTGGCCCTGTAAGACTGAAAATATCACCAGGCTCAACTGAACATCCCATGAATAATATTTTAATACCATAAAAGTCTCAGGTGAACATATTTCTAGCAAACAGAAGACTCTTCCAGCTAACAAGAAAATTCCTCTCCTGGGTAGCTGAGCTGAAGCAAGGATGAAGAAATAGGTCTTACTTGTACCTTCACATTTAAGTACAGAAAGAGCTTGTGCCCCATCTCAGTAGGCACACATGCTTTTTTCAGTTTTCCAAGCGATTGTGTAATTTACAAAATGTTCTGTGCTGCTTGGGGCTTCAAACTTAAGTAGATGTTCAAATGTAGGTTAATTTTAAACAGAAGCCAAGACTATATACAAATCCCATTACTTAAAATGAGTTGTTTTTTGCACTTTTCCCTCCCATGAGTTAATTTCCCAGTTTTCAGTTTCAGCAATAAGCCAGTAATACAGTAAACAGACTCCATGCAAGTAATTTTGCACAATTACTATTCCTGGAAGCTGAAGGCTGCTGGTTTGCTAGCTATGTAAAAATAAATAAGTTTACATTTGTCTAAATAGATATTTGATGACAACACACAGAAACAGGAAAACAGTTACCAGTTTTAGAGACAGGTACAAGCTTGTAGCTAACTTTGGCAAAACACTGGGATGCACCTCCTCTTTGGGACCTAATTAAATGCAGACTTTCTCTGGAGTTTCCTGTAATTCATCAGTTTGACAATCTTTCCTGGAATGTCAGTTTAATAATATCAGCCTGATATTTATGCGGGTTCTCATTTTTACTGGAGGAGAATTGAATGCAACTGCCCAAATTAGATGCTGCCCTCCTTTGGGAATATGGATGTGGAATAACTTCCCAGACAGAAAAGAACAGAATAGAACACAATAGTTCAGTTGGAAGAGACCTACAAAGATCATCTAGTCCAATTGCCTGGCCACTTCAGGGCTGACTGAAAGTTAAAGCATGTTGTTAAGGGCGTTGTCCAAACGCTTCTTAAAAACTGACAGGCTTGGGGCATCCACTACCTCTCTAGGAAGTCTGTTCCAGTGTTTGACCACCCGTTCAGTAAAGAAATGTTTCCTAATGTCCAGTCTGAACCTCTCCTGGCACAGCTTTCAACCATTCCCACGCATCCTATCACTGGATACCAGGGAGAAGAGATCAGCACCTCCCTCTCCACTTCCCCTCCTCAGGAAGCTGTGGAGAGCAATGAGATCATCCCTAGGCTCCTTTTCGCCAAAGTCCTTAGCCACTCCTCACAGGACATTCCTTCCAGCCCTTCCACCAGCCTTGTTGCTTTCCTCTGGATGTATTCAAGCACCTGAACAACCTTCTTAAATGGTGGGGCCCAGAACCGCACACAGTACTGCAACATCAACACTGAATACAACGGGACAATCACCTCTTTTGACCTCTTTTTGATGGTTACACTGTGTTTGATGCACCCCAGGATGTGGTTCGCCCTCTTGGCTGCCAGGGCACACTGCTAAGTCCCCTTGAGCCTGCTGCCCACCAGCACCCCCAGATCACTTTCTGCAGGACTGCTCTACAGCCACTCCTCTCCCCATTTACACTGGTGCCTGATGTTACTCCATCCCACATGCACAATCTGGCGTTTATATTTGTTAATTTCATCCCATTAATCATTGCTCAATGCTCCAATCTATGTTTGCAAGGGCTCTCTTCCCTTGAGAGAATCAACAGCATCTCCCAGTTTGGTATCATCAGCATGATGATTGTGCATGCAACTCTGGCATCTAGATCACTGATAAATATATTAGGCAGAACTGGCCCTAGAATTGAGCCCTGAGGAACATCGCCGGTGACTGGTCACCAGCCAACCAAATGTAGCCCCATTTGCTACAACCCTTTAAGCCCTGCTGTTCAGCCAGATCTTCACTGAGTGCACCACATACCCACTCATCTCACAGTTGGACAGCTTGTCCAGAAGGATGCTATGAGGGACAGTATCAAATTAGAGCCTTACTAAAATCCAGAAAAACTACATCCACTGCCTTCATCCACTAGGCTGGTGATCTTATCATAGAAGGGTATCAAATCAGTTCAGCAGGACTTTCCCTTTGTGAACCCATGTTGACTGTGCCTGATGATTGCATTGTTCTTAAAATGTCTTTCAGTAGTACCCAGTATGGTCTTCTCCAGAATTTTTTCAGGAACTGAGGTTAAACCAACAGGTCTGCAGTTTCCTCGGTCTTCCCTCACACCCTTCTTGTAAATTGGAATAATGCTGACTAGCTTCCAGTCAGTAGGTACCTCCCCAGACTCCCAAGATCTTTGGTAGGTGATTGAGAGGGATCCTGCTGTAACATCTTCTAGCTCCTTCAGTACTCTGGGATGAATCCCACCAGGCCCCATGGACTTATGAATATTCAACTGATGCAACTGGTTCCTTACAATTTCACTGTCCACAAAGAGAAATTCACTGTTGCCACAGTCTTTGTCCTTTGACTCAGAGGACTAGGAGAACCAAGGTATATCAGTATTGTTAAAGACTGAGGCAAAAAACCCCATTGAATACTTCCACTTTTTCTTCATCCTTATTTGTCAGCTGACCACCTTCACCAAGCAGTGGTTGAATGTTTTCCTTAGATCTCCTCTTTCTAAATGCTTAAAAAAAGCCCTTCTTCTTGTCTGATGCAACACTGGCCAGTTGCAACTCTAGTTCAGCTTTGGCCTTATGTGTCTTCTCCCTGCATATGTGAACCACAGCTCTGTAATCTTCCTGTGAAGCCTGACCTCACTTCCAGAGATTGTTCAATTACTTTTTCTTCTTGAGCTCCATGAGGAGTTCCCTGCTTAGCCAAGCTGGTCTCCTGCCCTGGTTGCTTGACTTAACGACACAGTGGGATTGCCTGCTTCCTGTGCTTCTAAAAGGTAGTTCTTAAAGACTGACCAGCACTCATAGATACTTAAGTCCTCAAAAGCAGATTCCCAGGGTACTCTGCTAAATAGTTCCCTGAATAGCACAACGATTGCTCTCCTGAAGTCCAGGGTGGCAAGCCTGCTGTCCTTTTTTATTACACCAACAATTTTAAATGCAACCATTTCATGATCATTGTGGCCAAGAGAGCCACCTACCATCACATCTCCCATGAGTCCTTCTCTATTCACAAATAACAAGTCTAGGAGGGCATCTTTCCTAGCTGGCTCACTGAGTACTTGTGACAAGAAGTTATCTTCAACAAGCTACTGGAATTTCCTAGACTTGCTTGTCACAGCAGTATGGTATTTCCAGTTGATGTCTGGGAAGCTGAAATCTCCCATAAGGACAAGGGCTACCAATCCAGAGATTTCTCTTGATTGCCTACAGAATAACTCATCAGTGCTATCAACCTGGCTGGGCTGCCAATAGTAGACACCCACTACAATATCTCCTTTGTTTTCCATTCCCGTAATCCTCACCCAGAAGCTCTCAAATGCGTAATCCCTAACTGTACGGACTGTACCATCAAACCTTTCCCTTACATACAGTGCAACTTGTCCACCTCACCATCCTTGAGTGTCCTTCCTGAACAGCCCTCCATCCCACCACTCCAATTGTGGGACTCACCCCATCATGTCTCACTAATAGTGATGACATAGCTCTGGGAACAGAACAACACTTCCAGTTCATCCTTTTTGTTTTTCATACTGCATGTGTTGGTGTACAAGCATTTCGGAGGAATAAAATAAGTATTTTGGTGAACAGGAGCAAAACCATAAAGACTGACGTTTTAATCAACTATTGTAATAAAAGAACTTCCTAAACACTGGCAGGGCAGGATTCAAACCTCAAAATGTGACCTTGAATAATAGGATAATAGTATTTCATATAAATGCATAAAACACCCCATATTTTGTATCGGCAAGAAATGGCGAGCAGTGTGTTTAGTTCAGTGCTACCTCTCATAAAAGATGATCCAGAAGTGTACCACCAGCCCAGGTGGATGACCATTTGGCCTTGACTGGCAACTGAGGGTTGTTACGACATAGTCACCATATACCTAGCCCTCCCTTTTTGCATTTCTCTCTCTTTGTGGGTCCTGACAACACGCCATCAAACTTACCCCTCAGAAGACTTTCCAGACATCTAAGAATACCTCAGCCTGCCTCTGCAGGGGCAATGGATAAGGATAGGGACGGGACTAGTGCTTCTCAGATTCATAATGCCTGGAAAGGGGGGATTGCCATTGGTTTCTAATATAGAGTCACTGTTCAGAGGCATCCCGGGTTGAACATAAAATGACGTAAGTTATGGATCATGCACTGCGTCACTGCTGCTCCAGGGATTCAGTGTAGTCGTGTTTACATAAGCAAAAGCAGAATGTGATACTATACTAGATCTCTGAAAATATTTCCATTATCTTTCCAAGAATTAGTTGTTTTTCTATAATTATTTCCCAGAACAAACACGAATGAATACTGACACAAAATGTTTCTTTCTTACCTTCACAACTTTTCAGTTGTTCTCAGTTAAAAAAAGAAAATAACAAAGCACATACATGTAACAAAACAAAACAAAAAAACCACTGGAAAAAATAACAAGGAAAGTTACACTTTATGGTATTTAGTCAGAGCTTCTCAGATCTGGAAATGTAATACTTTAAGATAATAACAATGGAAAGAATAAGTGGTTCCATATTTTTATTCTATGATGGGGTGTGAGTCACTCAGATAAAAGTAACCAGTGAAATACCAGGATGTACAGTCTGCACTAGTTTCCTTTATAATCTTTTCATCATGTTTACAGTAGCAGGTTCTGGAAAAATCGGAGTCTCACACTTTCGGGCCTTTAAATTGTAAAAGTATTTTTCAGCCCCTTTTTTTGAAACAAATCCTCATCTAAAGGATGGCGTGTACCGGACTAACCACACCCTCACAGCATGTTTGTCCATGGCTGAAAATAAATGGCATGAGACCTTCCTCTGACCTGTGTCTCTACACCCTTCTTCAGCCCAACGCAAACCTTTCCATTCAGAAGCACACCAGTATGAAATTTGCCCATAAAGATCCACTGGGTATCCCAGCTGTACTGCCAAAAAGGTATGCAATCAACTGGCAGCCAAAATGTGCATGGCTCAGTTGTTTCCACTGCACTGCATGTGTAACCTTTGGGCATGGCAGGTTACAAAGGCAATGGCAAGTGAACAGCCAAAGGGGCAAAAAAATATGAGGTAGAAAAAAACCCCAAAAAACACGTGGGTAGTGAGAAAGGTTAAGACACAAGAACAGAGGAGATAAAAGACGGGGAAGATGGAGAAAATCTGTCTGTGAACCTGCACCGTTAAGGTCACCATACATGTTCCTATCTTACCTGTACCAGCAACTCACTGTGGCTCTCGGTCCCCTTCCCCTCCTAATCACTTCTAGTGAGCTAGAACTCACAAGTGCACATTCTGTTCCTCCCTGGCAATTTTCAGATACATTGTCTGGCTTCAAGCAAGGAAAGCTACGAAATAAGACAATAACTCATCAACCAACCCGCCC
Source organism: Chionis minor (assembly GCA_013398295.1). Taxonomy (NCBI): domain Eukaryota; kingdom Metazoa; phylum Chordata; class Aves; order Charadriiformes; family Chionidae; genus Chionis; species Chionis minor. The sequence goes on from VZSF01004548.1 coordinate 1,468,138, forward strand.
CCACACATACATCTCTCGTCCTCCCTTCCGCAGCGCTCTGCTTGTAGGAAATTCGTGGTAGCCACCAGAAACCCTTAGAAAAAACAAAGGATGGGAGTTAACCATGTAGAAAGTTTTCCTACAAGAGTTCAACCCTCCCCCTCTGGAGTGGGTCATTATATCAACAGTATTGCTCACAGGCAGCAAGGCAAGCTGGTGGGTCTCACCTCTTCCTGCGCAACTGCTTGGGAAGGGAAAAAGACACACTGTGAAGAAAGTAGTCCGAACTTTCTCAGGATGTGGGAAAGTCGAGGGGCTGCTGGAAGCTCATTCTCTGGAGATTATGGAACAGAAAGAAAACACACACTCAAAATTAAGATTCAGTGAAAAGTTTCAATTCCTACCCCCATGGGACAAAACAATATTTCTTCCAAGTTAGGGCAGAGAAGTGTCTTTCTTAGTATTTTTTCTTTTCTGCACTACACTGCTTCAATCATATATAACACAAATAAAATGAGAAGGAACAGCTAGATCTCCACATTGATACCCAAAGTTTTTTCCAAGCTAAACCGGTGTAAACTGGGTTTACACACCTGAGTTATGTCATGTCTCCCCCTTTTATAGGGAGACGGACAGTACTTTTGGTATCGCATATTCTGTGTTCAAATATTTTCCTCCCAGAAGAATCAGTGGACTGAGGATTTCCCAGCTGCGTGCGAGGAAAGATTAAAATCTCTGATATGTATCAAAATCAGACATTTTCCTCCTAGAAATCCTGGACAACTTGGACTCACTGCACACATGGAGAGCTGCTGTGCAGCACAGGGGTAATTGTACTCCAGTAGTTGCTTATTTGGGATCCTTTAACACGGTTCCAGGCCGTGCAGACGTGCCTTCCACTGAGTCTAAACACTTGGCTTATTAGAGAAGTGCAGTTCCTTATGTGCATTTTTGAGGGTTTGGGCCGTCCTTTTTTTCAATTTAGGCAGGGTGTGTCTTTAGAAAGGGAGGAAAGAAGTCCTCTTTTTCTTGGAAGTAACTATATCTGTTCTAGAAAAGAAAGCTCCGGTCTTGAAGTTACTACGCAGGAGAGTCCCAGCAAAGAGCCCAGGACCTGCATCCCCTAAAGAAAGCACCATGAGGAGCTGCGAGCAGACAAGGAGCTGCTAGAGGGTACTGTGCAAAATCTGACGCAATGCAGAAAAACATGGAGTTGTCTGAAATCAAATCGGGAAGCACAGGCCTGCCTACAAGGACACCATGAGGTGGGAACAAGATGTACATAGGCCCCGTATTTCTGTCTGTCATCTCAGCTTTCTCTTTCTAGAAGGTGAAGACTCCTCGTTTAGATACTAACCAAAACCTACCTTTTTGAATTTAAAAGCCATTCTGTTGTTCAGTGGAAGAACCTGTCTAGGGAAAAGGGCTACTCAGAGTTACCTTAAAGCTGGATTCATTTCAGGATCATGGCACAGAAGTCAGCAAATCACATAGAAAGTTAAGTACTAGTCGCACGTTTATATGTACATATCTTAAAACAGAGCGTAAACAAAGAATCACACAAAGAAGTGGCCTCCTTAGGTTCCTCTTCACAAAGATAAACTCTCCCTTGTAACCCTCCATAATTCCTGTAATTGCATCTGCTCCTCACTATAGTTCCTCTTCTGCCCTGTAGCCCAGTGTTGATGGCACCCCATGTCGTACAGGGCAGGTCCTGGGGGGCTCCACCATCGCCTTCTCTCCGTGCTCTGAAGACAAGGATGAACAGTAGTGTGGAGGTTGTTCTCATATCTTCCTTTAAAGAAATTTTTCTTCACGTAAGGTAAGAAAAACTGAGGCAACTCCATTTCCAAATAGTTACTGGTTTGGAAATGCGGCTGAGAAAGGAGATTCATAAAAAAAATCCAATGTCTACCTAAACTCTCATCATGGATTACTTGGTTTGCTGTACGTCCTAATCACTGCTCTTTTCTTCCCCACCTACTGCAGTCTCTTACCTTCAACCAGAGCAGCAAATCAGTCAGTAGATGTAGTATTTTACATTATTTAATGCTGTTCACAAGCTATATATTCCTTAACATAAAACATTTTCATAGTAATTTATAAAGGCAAAATAAAACATTATGGATGGAACACTTTAAGTTAAAGACTTATTAAACCTTGAAATAATTATCACAAAATATTTATTTATTCCACTGAAGGTACCTTCTACAATTTCAGCAAAAAAAGCAATTGTTCATATTTACCCTATTTTTAGAAACAAAACTTGTGGCGGTAAAGACGGTGAAGTAATATGTTCTTTTTTTGAGTTAATGTTATTTACACTGTGATGAGATGAATAAAAACTCTTTATTGTTTAAAATAGAATACATCATATATACATATATGCCAGCAGAGAAGAATGATTTGTAAATATCTAAACCATACCATATTTGAACTAAGACAGTGTTTTGTGACAGGGCTGTATCAACAGCCCCACTTCTCCTAAATGCCTGTTTCAGGGGCATTTCCTCTTTGACAAACAGCCCCAAGCTGTCTGATTTTCAGCAATGGCTCCATCTTCCCCACTTTTAGCAAAACAACTTTTCTGGATGCCAGGGTGCCCATACTGCTTTCTAGGGCTAATTTTAGCCCTAGGTTCTTTACATTGGCTAGATCAGCATGCAAAGCTGTGTCAGAAGGGAGAGGGAAAATATCTGAGTGGGCCAGCAAATACACAGTTCCTACTGCTGTGGGAATGGAGAAATTTTTCCATAGATGGGAGTGCTACTTACATGCCAAAAAATAAAGGCATAACAAGGATCTTTACATCAACTATTAGGCATCATGTTTATCCCACAGAAGAGAGTTTTATCTTTCCCAAATCCAACATCAGAGTAAAGTTTCTCACCAAAATCAGGCCTGCACATCTCTAACAGAAATGTGTCTGAAGAGTCAGAGTCCAGATCTCACATGAACCCAAACAGCTAAGGTCAGTGGAGCACTCAAGAAATTAACTCTTTGCAGTCCCAAACAGCACTTCATAGGAAACACAAGTGGGAGACCGCAGCAAAAACCTGACCCTTGGGTGTTAGACAAGGCCATGCTGAGTAAATCCTGCAACCTGATTCTGTAGGTCCGTCACAGGGCTTCACACTGCCTCCACTCCCTTACCAAATTGGAGGGGACAGGACCAGACTGGAAGAGCTCCCCCTCAGTGTTCCTCACTCATGGTAGACTGACAACCACTTCCTGTGTGCAAGCCTGTGAACTTGTGCCCTTATTCCTTCCTGACCCTGGGATTTCTGTTCTTCTGGTGAAAATACAGCTTTTGCTTAGGACGCAGCCAGCCTGCTCGAGAATCCCGATTTCTCCAATTCCAATTTTCCAGTTTCTACCAAGTGGCCAATCTGTGCCTTCTGAAACACTGCAGTTCTGTCAGGCAGCCAAACCGAAACCTAGGTGGTCAACATGGGCAGAGTAATAATTTCTCTTTCCGGTGAAGCAGATGGGAAAGGGATCTCAGTTCATGGTTACTACTGCAAGTTGCAACAGGATTTAGCCACTCTGGTGCTCAAATAAATTTAGAAGGTAAGATTCTCATCCGCAAATTAGGAAGGGCTTCACTAATGTGGAAGTGATGGGGGCAGGGGAAGAGAGATGTTCACTACAGAAGAAGCCCGGTCAACAGCACACCTACCCTATCAGTTATAACATTGCAACAAACTCCCTAGAAATTAAAGTATCAGTATCAGATCTCAGTAAACACGACACAGCTCAGTGCAAAAATATTCCTGAATAGTTCATCTGAGATCCTACAATTAGTCCAGATCAAGCAGGATGAATTTACCTCTGTTTAACTCTGAATTCCAAACTCTTTCTTCCACATAGACTGGAAAAGGTTTCATATATCTCTTCTCACATCTCCTCATCTGTAGAGAAACATGACTGTTTAAGGCAAAATTAGGAACACAGAGTGAGGTCACAGGGCTTGCCTGGAGGTGGAAGGGCAGAGCACCTGCCGCATCAGCATGGTGGCCACCAGGCAGTCCTTGCACATGTGCAGGTTTGCACTGCTTGCAGTCAGGACAGGGGGGAAGCACAGCTGAACACGCATAAGCAGCTACTTGACTCCAGGCATTTGATTTGGAGGCAGACCAGGACACATGAGCGCTCTCTCACCACCAGTACAAGTTAGGGCCTGACCTGCTGGAAAGCAGCTCTGTGGAAAGGGATCTGGGAGTCCTGGTGGACAATAGGACTGCCACGAGTCACCAATGTGCCCTTGTAGCCAAGAAGGCCAATGGCATCCTGGGGTGCATCAAGAAGAGTGTGGCAAGCAGGTCAAGGGAGGTCATCCTACCCCTCTACTCTGCCCTCCAGTTCTGGGCTCCCCAGTTCAAGAAGGACAGGGAACTGCTAGAGAGGGTACAGCGAAGGGCCACAAAGATGATTAGGGGGCTGGAGCATCTTTCTTATGAGGAAAGGCTGAGGGAATTGGGTCTTTTTAGTCTGGAGAAGACTGAGGGGGGATCTCATAAATGTTTACAAATACTTAAAGGGAGGGTGCCAGGAGGATGGGGCCAGTCTTTTTTCAGTGTTGCCCAGAGATAGGACAAGAGGTAACAGGCACAAACTTGAACATAGGAAGTTCCATCTGAACATGACGAGGAACTTCTTTTACATTGATGGTGGCAGAGCACTGGAACAGGCTGCCCAGAGAGGTGGTGGAGTCTCCGACACTGGAGACATTCAAAACCCACCTGGATGCCATCCTGTGCAACCTGCTGTAGGTGGACCTGCTCTGGCAGGGGGCTTGGACTAGATGATCTCCAGAGGTCCCATCCAACCCCTGTGATTCTCTGATCTCTCCCAATGCAACCACTCTCATGCAGGTTCCTGCCAGGACGCTCAGGGCTAGCAGGGAAACAAGCCAGAGACTTCCCATCACTGTGCCTTCTGTGCTGTCCAATCAAATATTCTCCAGTATTTCCATCCAAGCCTCGTGCATTTTCCTAGCGCTGCTCTCGTCATCACAGAGTGCTCACTCCCAGGCCAGTTGGTCCAGCAAGGAAACAAGCCTTACCAAGTGGATTTCACAGTTACCTCTTGATTTCTTATCCCACATTGTGCTGTGATAAAGGCGGCAAAACAGTGCCAGTATTTGTCACCCCTCCATAAAGATCAGTTAGCTGAAATCCCCAGCTGCTTAATATAAATCAAACTTAACACTAGTGCAATGGTGGTGGGAGTACACTTCCCCTTTTCTCCACAGTGAAACACAGCTCACGTTATTCAGTCAGGCCCACAGTTGCACATTCTCTTTTTCCATGCATCTTGATGGGACACTCATGCATCTCAGCATGCATGCCCAGCACACTAGCAAGGATCTGGGCTCTCTGGAGCTCCTGCAGACAGACAGTCATCTCTGTTTTTTCCCAGGTCTGCCTACTGGTGTCCAGGTTATTCGCCTTTGCTAAACGAGCTTCCTTCTGGCTTGGAAACAAGCTTTCATCTCAGCTACTTTCACTGTGTCATTACTGTTACCCAGGGAGATAATAACAGCTTCACGTGATGGAGTGACCGTTGTGAACTCACAGGTATCAGAGAGGGAAAGGGAGCAGTCAGACAGAGATTGTGTCCAGCTAAACAAGAAAATAACACTCTTCAGGCAAAATCTGTTGCGAAGAACAAGAGAGAGATCAGGAAGGAAGAGACCTATCCAGGACTGAGAAGAACAAGCAGTCAGGGAAGCCTGAACAGGGAAGGACATAATCAAGAAGAAAGAAGCTGAAATCAGAAACACTTTAAGCCTGGGTGAACCCGAATATAAATCAGTCAGTCACTCACAGTATGTTTCTTTACTAAAATATGTTAACTAATAGTTTTAACCTACTGCTGCCGGAACAGGCAATCTGCCTGATACATGCTTCATCTGCCAAGGAGTGAACTTGCTTAAACCCTGTTTCAAGAAAGCAGCGGGAAACACTCTGCTTCCTTTTATCAGCCCACTACATTCAACTACATTGTTTTCCATAAGTGATTTCCTAAGCTGCAACTAGTAAGGAAATCCATCTCCTCCTTTTCCGTAAGGAAACCCAGATTTGCAAGGCCAGGGCTGCAATCCAATTCTTTACTGCCTGGTTCTGTCCCTCCAGGCAGCCACACTTCCCTCTCACAGGCATAGTGACTCGAACACCAAGCTCTCTCAAGCTATCCCTACATATCCCATTGCAGAAGGTCCCTCAGTCCCTGGAGGAGACAGCAATCCTTTCAGCACATGGAAGATGCAGATTGACTCTCTTGCTTCAGCACAAGGTCTTCAGGGGTTTCGGGGCTGGCTAAAAAGCTTGCTACCCACACATTTTCCTACTAAGACAGGGCAGACGGCCTACTTCAGACTCTGTCCAGGCAGATTTATTTTTTTTTGCAGAAAACACAGGAAAGTTGCTGAATATCAGAAGGCATGCTTGCCACCCCAGCACCAGAGCTTTTAGACCTGCTGGAAACAATATGAAACGAGTTTCTTCTGGCATGTAAAATGATCAGCGCAGCATTAGGCAGCTGACTGTACAGAAAGAGACCTGCAGAATGATGTGGAGATTTCCAGCTAGATGTCATGAGATTAGGGCCATGGAAGTAGAAACAGCCTATTCAAAATGGAAAATGGCGCAAGGTTCCAGAGAAGAGGAAGCAGGTGATACTTATATACAGAAAGCGAACGTTGCTCACTGCACATGGTCCCAGGAAAACACATTTAAGTGTGTTTCAACTTTAAGTTGAAAGCTCTTTAAGCCTTTCCAGGTGATAAATATTGGTCATCAACATGCAAATTCTTGTCCAGTGTGGATTCTGCTGCTAACTTCAGCCTGTCTTAAGGAAAAAAAAAAAAAAAAAATCCAGATGAACCCCCCCCCCGCCCCCATATATCCTTTTAGCTTCTAAAATTACCCTGCACTTCCTTCCTTGACATCTTGTTATGCAGCAGTCTTGGAAAAGAACAGTTGAAACCACACTTTCAAAACAAACAGCATTTTGATTGTCAGGGCATCGCAGGAGAGAAGCAGGCAGTCACATGGGATGACAGGACAAGGTAGAAATCACCTGGAAGCATCCGGAGTCTACTTTTCAGACTTGGAAAATGGAACTATGTTGTGCAGAAACAAAATTCATGGATCCATGAAAGCTGAAGTAAAGACACAGGAAAAAAACGACCAAGCATGCATTGGCCACTTCTCCTGAGGCAGCTGGAGCAGCTGTCCTGACCTCGGTGTGGGTGGTCAGTGTGGCCAGGCAGTGAGAAAACACCCAAGGCAAAAAGAAAAGTCATCTGCATACTGCCATCAGAAGTAATACTTTTTTTGCAAACTCCCTCTTTCCTAGACACCCAGCCCTACCTGCCGGGGTTTTGAAGATCCTCTCTTTCCATCACCACGGCCATACATGAAGTTGTCTTCTCTAGCAGACACTTCACCTTCCTGCCCAGCACAACTCAAAACTAAGAATAATGGCATCCTTCAGCATGCCTGGGGCAAAAAGCACACAAAGAGATGACACAGCTGTAGGAAGTAAGGAATTCGCTGTGACTCAAGCAGCTTGACAGGTCCTGCTTGATAGGAGCAGGCTGTCAGCCAAAGAAAACCCAACCTTTTACAGAAAGCCTTGAGATTTCCCGGAGGAAACCTGCTGTTCTGCATTTGTTTACCTTCTGTGAAGTGGCCAGTCTACTTTCTCTAAGGTCATTCAACCCTGCTATGGTACCTCAGCCCCAGCCTGAAATGCCCCAGACCTCACTGTTTTGTTCCTGCCCCGCTCTGCCAGCACAACTCACCTCATGACTGGTGGGCCAAGCAACACTTGACCCAGCTCTGCCAGGAGTTCCTAGGCCATGGCAAGCAGCCCTTTTGCTCTTCTGCATACTGTAAACTGTCTTCTGCCTGAGAAAACCACAGTTAGCCCCACACTGTGCTCAGGGCAGCAGCGCTGCTGGCTTACTACCTTCCCTTTGGGCACGGAGAGGTGACTTAGCTGATCTCAGAGTGCCAAATTCCTAAGAGAAGAAACTACTAATGCAAATCACTCAAGGTGAGCTATGTCAGCAATGAGACTTGCACTTCTGGCCAGCATCCACTAGGAAGTTCTTCAGAAACCATCAGTAGCAAACATTTGTTTCCCTGGGGAAAAAAAAAAAAAAAAAATCAAGAGTGGGAGTTTATGTTGCAGTCTCAAAACCTCTGGAAATCACTGCCCATTCCACTCCACTCCACCAACTGGTAAAGCTCAGACAAGCAATAAACTGCTGCCTTTCACTGTTATTGCAAGACCGAGGACATAATCCCACGGCACTCAGCTCTTTTAGGGAGATGGCAGCGTTGCCATGTCTTTTTAACTAGATCCAAGTTTCTCACTATCACAACTTTTAAGTAAGTGCAAGCAATGCCATGACAAACAAAAATCATTGTGATTTCACAACTCACCTCAAAAGGTCATATGTCTTAAAGAGTACACCAGGTCATTACTGCCTTTCCCAAGGGAATTATTAATGCAGTTAAAGCCCATGTATGATGTTTCTGTCATTGATTTATAAAAGCTCACAAGCAGTGTGCTACAAATGAAAGGAATCATCGCCTTATGTTCAAAGTTGCTTTATTTGTCTTCCTTTCAGCAAAGGCAAATACAGAAAACAGGACACTCATACATCAGTACAGCATGTAACTTCACATAAAGAATAATTAAGCAACCAACATGTCACACACATGCACTACCTCTAAAAATATAAAATACATTTTTTTGATTGACTGAAGATATTTCCAAATCTCAAGTAAACTGCAGCACTGCTGTGGGCAAAAATACTTCTGTGAATTCATCTCAAAAGCTGTTTTGCTTAATTTTTTTTTTTTTTGGAAAAAAAAAAACCAGCACCTTAAAAACCCCCTGAAGTCTCACTTTTTGTACAAAAAGGAAGCAAAGTGGAAATCAAAACTACAAAAAAGCCCAATTTGCAATGAAGAGTTTCTGGTATTGTAAACAAGCGAAAAAAAAAAAAGGACCAGTCGGTGTTTTGTCTGGATCAGACTATTTTTAATTAGAAAAAGTGAAATATATAAATAATTCATATTGCACCTACAACCGTAGTAGCAAATGTCACCCCTCACATCGTCAGTAATACCCGCAGACATATACACGCACACACACAGTGAACTTTTTTCCAGACTCTAGAGAGGCCACTGCTCTGGAACCAACAAAATATTGGTTCTGAACACTTAGTCATAAGTCTTGCATCTCCGAAGACTTCTCTGTTGATTTTTTTTAGAACTGACAGTTTGCACTCTCGGGAAACATATGACATAAAAAGCACAACCCAAAATGCTACGCACATAGAAAGATGGAATATTTCAAATGCACAAACAAACGCTAATCGAACCCAAAAGACAAGAGAATACTGGCAGTGATCTTGATGCAATGCCAACTGTTCAGACAGAAGGAAGACTGAGAAACACCTTAAACATTAGCACTCGACAGCAGAACAAAAATCACCAGAGGACCCCCTGCAGTCCTCCCATCAGCCTATACTATCAGTCAAAGGGGGCACGAAGTCGGTACGCCCAGAGGTAGGCTTGTTTTTAGGAGCCTTCACCCCGTGAAGCAGGCGAGGAGCCCTGGCGAGGCGCTGGGAGGCAGAGGGCAGGGGGAGGCTCCCACCCCTCACAACCACGAAGGCGATGCCCAGCAGCGCTCTGCCGCTCTCCCAAGGAGCCCGCTGCCGCACAGGAAGCGGGGGGACGCAGGGAACTGGAGCGTGAAGCTTGGGAATGGCCAGATCAGCAGGTTTGGGAAGGCAGAGAGGAGCAGCCGGGGGTGGTGGTTGGGGAGAGGGGCTTCGATCCTACTTAGGGCAGCAGCAGTGTTAGGTCCCAGCTCGTAAGAGCAGTGCAGTGCCTTCCTCCGCTACCAAGAACAGAACAAAGCAGTGAGTTCTGCCTCTGTAAAATTCCCCACGGATAGGAGGGACCCTGGAGCACAGGCAGTTTTTTCACAAGTCCTCCTGTTTAAAGGGAAGGGGGTTGATAGGGCCAGGCGAATCTGGCAAATCAGTAAGTGGCTACAGGACTGGCGTCACAGCCAGGGGTTTGGCTTCTCTGATCATGGGACTCACTTTGAGAAACCTGGTCTGCTGGAGGCTGATGGGGTCCACCTGTCAGCAAAGGGGAAGAACACCTTTGGTCAGAGGCTTGCCAGCCTTGTGAAGAGGGCTTTAAACTAGAGTCACCAGGGGAGGGGAACCAGAAACCATCCCACTCCTACCAATACAATACCAGTAGTAGAGTACCCAAAACCTGGAGCTGGGTTGCCGATCAGCAGGAGTGCACCTGGAGTGCAGCTTAAAGGAAAAAATAAGAGCTTTTGGCCAGCAGAGCAACTTGTGTTTAAAGCAACACAACAAAAAAGGATGAAGACAGGGGAAACTATTCTGAACAGTGCATAAAATGACCATGAGAACTATCAACAAACCTAGACCATGCATTTTGACAGCTAAACAAGGACTAGGCTGGGATATTAACATCGATGGTTCAGAAAAGACAGAAAGAAAATGACAGCAAAAGAGAAAGGAAAAGAAAAATGGGGTTGCCGATACTTCCACTACTGGGTTTTGGTTCCATCTCCTCCTCACTTACTTATTAAAAACCCCCACCATCTCAGGATTTGAAAGAAAAGCCAAATAAACTAAATTACTTATAGCTCTTCTTTCCCAGCTGTGGCTTCTACTGCCTCTAATCTGTAACCTGCCTAGAGCCCTATTGCCTTTCCCCAATAATTTTGGCAGATTTGGTGTAGTTTGAGTCCTGTGGTTTTGAGTGTAGCAGGTCTCTCCAGAGTTAAGTAATACTGTCATTAGAACAGTCACATATTCACTGAGGAAAAGGAGTCAGATCAGCTGGATAAGAGAAGGAAAACCAGATACCAGGAAGAGTGTGATGAACTGAGAGTTGCTGCAAGTGAAATTGCAGAGAGATGTTTGTAAGAATTAACCCCCTCTTTACTGTGAGAGCGATTAGCTACTGGAAGAGGATCCCCAGAGAGCTTGCAGAGCCCCCATCCATGGAGATTTTCAAAACTCAACTGGAAGAAGGCAAATACATTGTGCACAGTAGCAGTACCAAGTGGCAAGAGCAAAGCAGATTTTGCCTGGCAGCAGAGGAGCAGACTAAGTGGTCCCTCTGGTCCCCCTTTTTATGATTAAGCGACTAGACCAGATAACAAACATTGTGCTAGGCTTTAAGTGATGAACTCCGTCTCTAGGAAGGGTAGTGTATGGGGTGTATTTGCCTTTTATTGCTGTTTCTTTCCAGCCAGTCAAGTCACTGCTTGTAATGTTGACATCAGGCTCCTGGGCTGTAATGATCTGGTAGGTGAACTGGAAATCCTCCGGGATCCTAGAAAACAAAGGAAAAAACAGGAAAAAGAATGAATTGTGGCCATTGTGTTGCTGCCTCAGGTCTTGCTGAGCAGGCTGCTTGCCCTTGGGGGAGCCGGGGAGGAGGAGAAACGCACAGTGGGGAGAGTGGGGAGGAACAGTCACAAAACTGCCTTTTGGTGAACAGCCATGCTGTACAATGAGTTGCACGTTCCTAAACCACAAAGCAAGAGGCTTCAGTCTGTGTTCTCCCTTGCTTCCTTGGTTCACTATAGATGATACCTCAATCTGAAATTTAAGAAAATACCTTTAACAGCACCGCAGGAGATGCCTACAGAGACACAGGAGGCACTGCTCCCAGTGGGCAGCGTGCACGTCATCCGGCTTGCCCCACACAGACAATGTTCCCCCCAAACTTCTCAAAAGGAATATTCTGAGAGATGTTCAGCCCCCTCATTATTTTGTTATGCTCCAAGGAGAAATAGTCTTAAAGCTGTTGGAGGAAAAAAAAAAATTTCTTCCCCCCGACCCTTGTCACCTCAGGCAACAGAAACTCCTGTTTCTGGAGCATAGTTACGAGAAAGCCTGAAAACAACAGTGATGAAAGTGTCATGCTATGCCCTATGCAACAGTGTTTAATCCTCAGATGGTAATAAACAACCCAGCTTGACAATAACCCCATTCAAAACCATTAACTACCAGCAGAAGGGCAGGTGCTGACTTACAAACGGTTTCACCTTAGGAGGAAGCCAAGTGATCCTACTTGGCAGTAGCTGCCAAAAGGCATACCAGTGTAGAGGGAAGTACACTAGTAAAAAAAGTGTTTTAAAACCCAGGTGTTTATGTTACACAAGATATCAATTCATATGTGAATTCTGGGTTATGATCGTTGAAGGAAAACCTTCAGTTATTACAGTACAACCACAACAACAAACACTGATTTTTAAGTAAATTAATGAAAACAGAGAAGAAGAAAACAAAATTACATTGGAAGACTTAAAGCTTCTTGCCTAGTGATTTCAATCACCAAGATTTAGAAATCAGTCCAGCTTACAGTACTCTATGAAAGGCAACTGCTAGATTTTTTTTGTCTCCTCCTTCCCTGAAAACTGTCTTCCCACCCTAAAATTATTCTACATCACTCTACAGCTCTGATTATAGCGACTAGAGACAATGGGCCAATGAGAGGCAGTTAAAAAAAAAAAAAAAAGACTCATAGACTTTGTCCTACCAGCATTTGGAGCACTCCCTGGGGACGCATGGTGGCACACTAGTTGTTCTGCCCTTCACTTTCCTGTCTCTTTAAAATGGCAGCCAGTTCTCCTCAGAAACCTGGAGGAGATCTATACACACACCAGGATGAAGTTTGTAAATTCTGCCGTAACACCTGTGAGTGCTACAAAGGTGATCAAGGGACAGTAGCATCTCTCTTATGAGGAAAGGCTGAGACACCTGGGTCTGTTTAGCCTGGAGAAGAGAAGGCTGAGGGGGGATCTCATCGATGCTTACCAATATCTAAAGGGTGGGTGTCAAGAGGATGGAGCCAGATGCTTTTCATTGGTGCTCAGTGACAGGACAAGAGGAAAGAGACACAAACTGGAACACAGGAAATTCTGTCTGAACGTGAGGAAAATCTTCTTTCCTTTGAGGATGACAGAGCACTGGAACAGGCTACCCAGAGAGGTGGTGGAGTGTCCTTCTCTGGAGATACTCAATCTGCCTAGATGCGTTCCTGTCCAGCCTGCTCTAGGTGAACCTGCTCTGGCAGCAGGGTTGGACTAGCTGGTCTCCAAAGGTGCCTTCCAACCCCTACCATTCTGTGATTCTGTGCGTATGGTGGAAATTCGAAAAGACCAGCTTAAAAGCCACTCCTGCCCTCAGGTAAATGCTGGAGCTGCAAGCATGTCGTGGCACAGCACCGCCAGCCCTTAAGCTGACTGCAGCCACCTGAACCACTGCTACACAGCGCAGCCCAGAACCTCACCCTCTGCCTCAACCTAAGCATGGCTTGAGATGCCCTTGCTTGCCTCTCCTGAAAGTTTAATAAAGTATCTTGAAAGTAACTGGACAATTGGGATGTCCCTTTTTGAATATAGAAACTGGCAGTTGAGTGCAAAGCCTTACTGTATATTTAAACAGTGGGAAAAAATAAGAAGGCATTTCCAGTCAAGAGACAGGAAATATAGCACAACAAATTTTCTGAATTAATATTAATCTATTTGCACAAGATATGAATGATTTACTGAAAAAAGAAAGAAGGAAAAAAGAAAAAAGGCATTCTCCATTTCCTACTAATACAATACCAAACTAATTGTTCTTTGTTTTCATTAAACTAAGACCATCAACACCTGTTCAAACAATATTTCAGATTTTTGAAAACTTGATCTGAAGAAAGATTACATGATTTTTTTTAAAAAAAAAACATCACATACCTACTACTAAACCAAACTTTTTCTTTTTTTTTTTAATTCTGGAAATCATACTCACTGCAGAATTCAGAATATGACAGTGAGATAAGGAATATACAAAACCCTAAATGGATTTCTAAACTGTGAGAAGCAAACCAATATTCCTGGTTGGTAATACACAAATAAGTTTATTTATTGAATATATAAATCATTTGATATTTCAGAATGTCATTCGGATGTTTGACACCCAATTCATGACATTATTTTTATGTGGCGTTGAAAAAAAAAAATAAATATATGGCACCCTTATTTTTCATGTAGAAGAGTAAAAAAAAAGTTTCCCTCTCCTGATCTAATCACTCTGCATACAGCCAAAGTACTTTGCAAAGGAAAATTATTTCAGAATTGAGCACATAAATAATTGTTATCAAGGAAGTAAAGAAGAATTTGAAACAGCGAGGCAACTATTTATATATCACAGGAGTGCTATTTTTTTCTCCCTTTCAGCTGCTAGGCATTTTATTTTCTGGTTCCGTACAAACCCCTATTGTCAGAATGAAAAAGGGAACAAAGGACTGCAAAATTACATCATAATGAAATAAGAGCACAAATACGATACACAGGATAGAAATGGTGTTAATCACACACAGTAAAGGCCTCCCTGTTTGCAAAGAAAGGGCTTCATTTTTCATAGCCTATACTTTGACATCTCTCCTTTATATGGGCAGGACAAGCTCCGAGATGTCTCCTGTGCCACTACCTTCATACTGTCGGTGGCAAACAGGATTTATTTCATTCTTCCGCACAGAAACGCGAGCCATGTCCCAGGACACCTGAATTCATCCACGTGCCTTCCCCTCCTTCCTCCTCTGCCACTCCTTTTCTCAGCTCTTCTCCAAAATGGAAAGCAGGCTGAGGAGCAGGGGGAAAACACAATGGGAAAAGGAGCAAAGCACCAGCTATTCCTGCCCTCCACAATGAAAACAGGCAGCACTAAATCATGGAAAGCTTGGAAAGAACGTCCATGCTTTCTCTATATATGATGCAGACAGGAGGGTACTGCCAGACACGTTTCTGTAAATAGAAAATTAAGTGACTTACTAGGGAACAGCAGTTATCTGGAAGCAGTGTGTGATTAAACTCAGAAATCTTCTTCACTTGGGTTGCAAAATATTTCTGTATGATGGGCAGCCTGACAGCAGAATTATCCCTCTGTTGACATTTTTGTGTGGTTGGGGTTTTTTTGTTTGTTTTTTTTTTTTTTGCCTTCCTTCTCCCCTCATTAACTCTGTTTAGGTCTGTTTGGCTACTATGCTTTTACACTGTGGTTTTTTGTTTTGGGGGGCGGGCGGGTTTGGCGTAGTGTTAAGAAGGGTAGAGGAATGAGGCTGTTGTAAGCATAGCACTGCATGTTTTTGCTATTGTAGGGAATTCAAAATAGGACAAATATAATCTCCTACTCACGATGAAGCCACACTTGAGAGGAAACCAAGGCGATTCTAAAATGAGCCTCCCCAGCTGGGACACGATGGCCACAGACCTGTTCCTCTGTGAGCAGGGTGCATTATATCCATCTGCCTCACGAAAGAGGGACTTACCTCCCGAGTTCATCCTCTGAAAGGCTGGTATTTAGCTATCACTTCAGGAAAAATTATGTCATCATAAGACCAAGCTGCTACTACGTTGCTCTCAACTACCTAGTCTCTTACTATTAAGAAAAACAGCTAGATGTCAAAGCAAATCTACTGAAGAAACATTCCTACAGACAAAGTCAGAATTGTCAAAATTTTTAAGCCAAACTTCCCCAAACTGAATAAACACTAGAGGATACTGCTATAATGGCTTTTCCAGAAATTATTCCTATCTTTACTATAAACAAAGCAATGGAAAGTGTGCACAAGTACTTATTCTTGTAAAGTTTCCCAAATAACTGGAATGCCCTGCACAAGACTTCCACATTTCCTAATCTTTCAGGACTTCTCTGGACACTAAAATTTAGGTTTCTGATGGCTACGTATTATAGCTGATCAGCCAAGTTGCTATATGCAGCTTAACAAACCTGAATCTATATTATTTGTACCAACTTCCAAACTTAAAAATCCCCCAATAATCAGTATGTCCTAAATTCCTATTCATGTTACTAAGTCATCTATAGCTTGTAACAAAGAAGTATTTTCAATCTGTTTTATAGCACTTGTGTAACTTTTGAGGTACATTGAGGTTCAGCATCTCTTTGAAATACAGTTAGCTGGCTGTATTCAGACACCATCATCTTGAAACAAAGATTTTAATGCTGCTTAATCTAAGTTCCATAAAATTTCCACTTGAAGGAAAACCTGAATGTTTCAATTTCCAAACAGGAAAAAACACATTGCTATGCTGGCACTTTCTACAGAAAGGATTTTTTGATCTGACCTAATCTCTTCTTCTGTGACTCTTCAAGTTTTCTTCTTCTTAACCTGCTCAGCTTTCTTAGGTCACACCATATCTATACCACAAGCTCCAAGAGTTTTTTGTCCTGTCGTTATAGCTTTTTAAACACAAATATACTATTTGACCATTTCTAAAGCTTTCCACTTGGCAAAACATGCATAAGCTACCCAAGAGAGATCAACATACCAATGCTTAAAAAAAAAAAAAAACCAAGAAAAGAAAAAAAACCATGATGGCCTTTATATCCATTTGTGAAATAGCCCTTCCTCACAGACCACCACAAGCCTCCAGAAAAAAAAAGTTTGTGTGGAATTGTATCCCTCTGCAGACTGCTGGGTTCTGAGAACTGACTATAAAGCTTTTTAACTGGCCAGGCGGAAATATGATTATCCTGCAAGTCTTGAAATAAACAACCGATCCTGCAGAAAGCATTCAGGTTGAGACATGCGTCCGATCACAGATGTCACGGGAATTTATTAAGAGTAACAGCCTTTGTTTTGCTTCAAGTCAGGCACTTGGGTTTTTAACTGCACTGCTTCATGTTGGTGCAGTCTACAGTTAAGCTCTATTAGTTGAGGCAGGTAGGAAATGGTTTAACTTTTAACCAGAGGAGTAGCACTGAGAAACCTCCAGCATGGGTGAGGTTATGTCTGGCAATTCATTGCAGCCTACTCATCATACTTAATTTAAATGACAGGAACAGCTAGGTTTGCCTCTCTGCTTGGCAAAGGATGAAGATCTGAGTTTTCCAAAGCTTTTGCATCTGCTCTCACCACAGAGGCTGCTCAGTTTGCTTCCAAACAAGTGACTTTTTGCCAAACATTGTGAAGATGCTTCACTTGGGATGTTTTCAGGGAGAACCAAAACATACATAAGCTTTGTAACTGGAACACAAGGTAAATACCTGAGGGATGGGACATCAACTTGGAGCCCCGGTTCTTCACCTCTTTCCCAAGTGTCTATCATGGAGAGGAGGGAAACAAAAATAAAAGCAAAGCAAAAAACAACCATACTCTCAACAGCGGAAGCAAAAGAGAAGAAACTGAGAACGGTCCTCAGGCACCCAGATAAAAAGCTGTTATTTTACTTTAAATACCAGGCATCTTGACAAGACTGGAAAGGCTTTGCTTGTTATCTAGTGCAGAATGAAAAGAAGTATTGAAGCCCAGATAGTGACCTCAGACAGATGTGGGTATCCTTCAGCCAGCGCTATTAGCTCTCTATTGTGCTGTTACAAAAAGCATGTCCAGAAAAATTGTATGTAGGCGCTGCTCCTCATTCCAACACGATCTGAGGTTAATAGAGGATAAAACCAGAAATGGGTTTTCTGCAAGACTTTATTCTCTTTTGGGTGAATAGACTGCAACCAACGCTTTAAAGAGCGTGAACAGATTTCACAGACAACTGGGGAAAAAACGAGTCATCACAAAAACAGACTAGGGTCCACAGTGTGCCGTTCAGAGGGGAGCTAAGGAGACATAGGGGATTTCCTTGTTACCGTGCAGTATTTGTGGAGTGGTAATGCACTCTGAACAGTGTTAAAAACTACTGTACCTCTCAGGCATTCTAAAGATTTAGCCAGGAAAGTGTCAGTGGAATCATAAAGAAGATAAATTCTAAGTATCTTTCAGAAAAGACCATCCAGAGGAAAAAAAAAAAATAAAAAAAAAAAATCACACAGTGACAAAGTGATCGAACTGCACCAGTATTCAAGTTTTACAACAAACTGATCAATGAGGCCTTCCGGGAAACAGATGTACATTAGGAAGACGGACTACATATTTCCCTAAGCTGTCACCGTATGAAGGAATAGGATCAGCTGTTCAAAATCATTCTGGATAAAGTAATGCTGCCTTTGTGCAACAAGGATCCACGTCAGTACATTACATTTTCAAAGCTCAGGACCAAAAAGCAACTGAAAATACACAGACTAAAACTGATAAAAACTAGACTACAATAAAACAACAGAGACCAAGCGACTTACAAGCCCACTGCGGAAATCATATCCCGGCACCACAGTTAATCAAAAATAAATGGGAAGGAACACAAAAATCTGAAGGTCCTCAAATCCTGCATTTGTTGATAAACTCTAATACAACAAACTTACCCCCACCTGCTAAACGCTGCTCGTCTAATTTACCCCTTCTGCCCCAGTGAACAGGTATTTACATGAAGTCTCCTGCCTGTGACATGCCAGCACACACGTGGAGCCAGGAATCCAGAGGGGGGCGAGACCCCACTTCTCTTGCTGACACAGGGGAGCTTCGAGCTCCAGGCCAGTAGGTATGGGAGAAGGGGCACAACGCTTTCAATTTAAACATATTATGCTTTTCTGTGTCTTATGCTTTTCTTACACGGAGAGGGGAGGGGGCTTCGTTCAAAGTTTCCAAATTAATGTGCAGGCTCTGTTGTTGTGCATCACAGCAACGTCTCCACAGCAAGAAATTATGTCTTGCATGGCACAAAACAAGACAGAAGGACGTGTGAAATGGCTTGGGGGGTTCCAAGCTTGATACCTAGCGGATGGAGTAGGGCATAGGAAGCCTGCTGTGAAGCTAACCATACTGCCTGCTGGGGATGGTCCTGTTGCAAGCTATTCCTGGAACCACACGCAGGCATTGCCTGGCAAACTGCTAATATCCAAGGGCCAGAATCATGTCAGGAGGTATGTTAACACCCTCAGCCTAGTCTGAACACGAATGACCTACTCTCGTCAAGCTGTGTTTCACTGATCACCCTGCCTCGTGCTTCAGGCACCAGTGTAGTCACAGCATCTCAGTGTACTCCTCACCTAGCTTGAAACAAGAGGGCTTTGAAACCCTGCAAGGCAGCACCTGCACTTTTTAGCACTCTCGTTGCCTGGTCAGTCTCTGATCCGCTCTAGTAGGTGATCCCAAACCTCCGCCAGGTCACCTCTGCCTTGAGGTCTCTCCTTCAAGGTCTGCTTAGTATAAGCTCAATTGGTTTTGGAATGGTTGTTCTAGAATAAAGATACATACATCTTTCTTTTGAGCATTTCACCTTTTTCCTCTGATCCTTTCAGAAGGGAATATAAAAATCTAAGAACCAACTCCTTGCCATTTAACTTCCAGGTTGGTCTCAAATTTCAACAGAAACTTTGTCTTCCAAATTGCTTATAGGATCAATGAAAAGCTCACATACATTTCACAATTAAAAAGCTATAGTTGAGGCGTAAGAAGTGTTAATTTCTCTTTCTTCTCAGTGAAGACTTATGCATCTCTGGCAGTAGCAGATTTACCAGATCAACCCTTTGTAACACTAGATGCTGTAAGTCTAAGTTCACAATAGACAAGTCTGATACTCCTGGAAACACTTCTTTACCATACTTCACCTTATCGTCATGAAGCAAGTATCAAAACATTCAGGAACTGAGTTTATGTATGCTGGTGTTTCTAAACATTAGTAGACTTTAAAGGCAAACACAGAATTTTGATCTAGCTAAGCAAGAGTGAAACTACCAATGACCATCAAACCTGCTGTGATTTCTGAAGCCTAAGGCCTACCCTCTCCTCTAATATTTTCCTTTCAGTCTGTTACAAGTAATTAAGACTAAAACATTGAGCTGATCCATCATCAGATCATCACACTTAAAAGGACATTACACGGACTTTGATTTCTCCTTAATTCATCTTTAGGAAGCAGACTCATAGGCCAAGTTTGTGCACACTTTTCCATCCTATTACATGGTTTGTCTTAAAAAAAGACAAAGAGGGCGCTGTGACCAGAGAAAGCCCTTCCCTTGAGGGCATGTCACTGCGCATAAGCAGGTTTCTCTCCCAACATACCTCTTCTGCCAAAAATTCTTTGAGCATACTTACACTCAGCGCTTTTGTGGACCTCCGTGAAAATGTGAAAGACCAGGGAATTACTTCTGCTGAGACTTCTGCCTTAAAGCATGTCCTGCTCTGCTTGGATCCTCCCCTCACAATTTGTAGTCTTGTACTGTCCTACTGCAGTAGCAGTGGGAAAACAGCTCTTAAAATCACATGCAACTGAGGCAACTTCTAATAACTGTAGATGTAAACACATTATCATAAAGCTTACTTGTCCAATATGACAGTCTCATACACCCTCAACAAAGTCTCATTGTTCTCTAGAGATGACCAGACCTTAATATGGGCTCTAGAAAACCCATTTGTTTCCATGCATCAGTGACTCACCACTTCATGTCCTCCTGCATAGCCTCTTCCTCCAGCACAGCATGATCAGAATCAGAACTATGACAATTAAAATCCCCACAGTAATCACCAGCCAAAGCAACGAGGATCCCTCTTCTGTGAAAAGAATAAAAAATACACCAAACTAAGTTAATTTATATAGGGGGAAAAAAAAAATAATTACAGAATGGTTCATGTTGGAAGGGACCTTAAAGATCATCTAGTTCCAACCCCCCTGCCATGGGCAAGGACACCTCCCACTACAGCAGGTTGCTCAAAGCCCCACCCAGCCTGGCCTTGAACGCTTCCAGGGATGGGGCATCCACAACTTCCCTGGACAACCTTTTCCAGTGCTTCACCACCCTCATGGTGAAAAAGCCAAGAGGATGTCCGATTAATGACAACGGTTCCTCACTGAGATTGGGAAAGTTATTGTTAAGCTACATGAAAGCAGCAATTGCTGAAAAGAGAGAGCATCTTCAAAGACAAACGTACTTGCCCACAGAAAATGCTTTGTGAAGAGATGTGCTCATGCTCATCCATGGCAAAGAAAAATATCATTCCCATACCTGATACAGTAGTTGGCACATGTACCTAAGCAAAACTTTACACAAGTCTTGATGCTTTCTGAAGAGTTTTTTTGTTCATCCAGAATTTGAGCATTTTCTTTGTAAAATAAAAGTTAATCCTTTTACTGTTAAACACTTATCACTGTTGTAAAGGCTAAATTAACTTTCAGAAGGAAGACAGGCTGTGTTTTGATGCTTGCAAGTAGCTCTACCCAATATCTGAGCATAAATGCCCCTCTCTGGTTAGGTGTTAGCCCCTTCATTTGACTGTGACTAATCAAAATGCTAATACAAAGGCTCATTTCAGTGCTCACTGATGTTGCTGAAAAACTTTCTGAATTAAAATTTATTTAAATCAAGCCAAAACTATCATGGCTTTTAACAAAGCTAAGTTGAAATATTAATTTTAATTTCTCTTTCTCCAAAATGTAAGACTGTTAATACAACAAGCTAGTAGCTGATTTTTCATTCTCCTAGCAAGGAATAACAGCAGTCTTAGTTTCCTGCTTTCCGAGATACACATTTCCTTTTTAAAAGGCCAAAACAAAAGAATATCGCATTTGAGACAGGAAAAAAAAGATTATACTTTTTCAATTAGTATCACTCAGAATTAATTTGCTTTTGAACTTTCAGAGAGAAGATATTGAAAGTCAGATCTTACTCTTTACTACTGTTACTACAATAATCACTTCTTGAGAACATAATTTGGGAGTTAACCCACAATCCCAAGCTGCTTTTCCTGTCTTCCTAATTTCCAAGTGGTCTTCCTTTTAAGGGTCTGGATTTGGAGATACGTGAATTTTAAACCACCTAAGTCAGTGTTCCTGTGTGAACTGAGAATGGTACTTCAGCTTTTAATATTTCTGTTTCTCATCTATAGAACTGGGGTGAAGGTCTTTCCAGTAGAACAGAATTTTGGAAGAAGAAATAAATTAGCACTACAAGGTATTCACATATTACATTGACGTATTTAAGATTTCCCCATAAAACCAATGTAAGCATCTTCAAATAATCACCTTCCTATCTGCCTGAAAATACTATTCATTCCTAACCATTACTGCAACGCATGTGTCTTAGGAAAAACATCACAGAAACTAAAACATAAACTTACTACGTATTTTGGTATAGTTTGTGTATTAACTGACACATTTGGTTAATTGCTGTTCAGAGATAGTTTGTTATGAACTTTTAAACTTCCACTTCAGCATTCGTTAGGTGTCCCACAGAGCTTTTACTTCATCTAGATAGATATCAGATGACAAATATTTATATCTACCTTTGGACTGTCAAACTATGAAAGCCTGTGTGGAAACTGAAGTTCAACCTGCTGCAAAATGCATAATGCCTCTAAAACCCACAGCTCCCTAGCTGACTGATTTGGCTTTTTTCCCCTGTTGGAGAGGACTCCAATATGTTATCATCTCAAAGGCAGCACTGAAAGCAAAGTAGGGTTTCCTTTCTTCTCACTCCCTTCCACATTTCACTCTCTCTCTATTCAAACATGCTATTGCAAAACACAGAGGCCAAGAGAACGCTGCCAAGCAGTTTGCATTCTTCACCTACCTCCTCTCATTTTCACAGGTAATTCCATTTTTTTGTCTGCGTTGCTTACTCTGCAGGTCAAGTTCTGCACACCGATGCTTTGAGTGTTGTAGATCTCCAGTTTACTGGTGACGGACACAACCCCATTGGTGTGCCTGACTGTCACCACTGTAGGAGTAGAATTGAATAAGTTGTTCCAGGTGATGGTGGGCTCTGGGAGGCCAACAGCGTTACAGATAGCTATCAAGTGACCTTCAGAAATGTTGTAATGGACAGATGCATTGAGACCTTCCAACACACAAATGAGACAATCCATCACCACAATGAGCAGCGAGTCATAAGCAGTAATAGCAGTTTTACCATTATCAGTCAGAGCAAAGCCTACTGGATTCGCATTGAACCCTACGGTACAGGAATGCAAGAAGAGTTCATTGGGTCAGGTCCCCCCCCACACCCCGTAATACAATACTTCTTCCCTCATACTGAAGTTATGTACCCCAAAGTGTTCACTCAACCTGAAATCCCACATTTTAAAATAATCTGTTAAAGTAAAACCATTTCTCGATCCGTGCTGTTCTCCTATCAATGGTAGGGTTCGGCAGAGCAGCTCACAGCACTGGGGTTGTGCCTGGCACCAAGAGGAAACTGGCAATGTTGGTTTGCCGAAATTCCAGTTGGGACTGCTCAGGGGCTTACAAACAAAGATCCCGCTCCTTGCTTTTTAGCTTCTACTCACAGAATAATGAACAAGGACAGCCCAGAGCCAAAGCCACCACAACAGGCTTGAATATGACCCCACAGAGTCTTGCTCACAGCAGTGACGCTCTGTTTCTGCGCCATGTTCTCCTGAGGGATGCCCCTACCACTGCAGCTCCTGGGTCTGCTCAAGGAAATCCTAGGCGTGAGAAAACACTTCTTTTTCCACTACAGACATATCCCTGCAGAGAACCTCACCAGAGACAGTCAGGCAGGTACGTGCCGAAAACGAGCCGAAAGGGAAAGCATTGAAGAGACATGTGTAACATCCTGAATCGTCCATTCTAGTGTCCCAAAAAGTGATGCTTGTCTCATTAAGTACCAGGCTTGTGAAATTCATTCGGTCTTGATAGGGCTCGTGAATCCTTAATCCTTTCATGGTACTGTACGTAGCTATATTATTGTGTGATTTTTCAGCGTCCTTTTGCCACGTCACTTGCAGAACATCCTTGGGTTCCGTCAGGGCACAGCTGAGAGTCACGTTGTCGCCCACCTTCACGTTTCTGTGTTCTGCCTGTGGAATCACTGCAGTGACATGAAATTGTTAGTGAAACGGGTAGATATCACACACATTTCGAACCTTATGCTGATTCTAAAACCTGGATTACCCGCGGACACAATGATTCCATCAATTACATATTGTTTCTATGGTTTTCCCCCACCAAAAAGTCCTTTGGCATCTTCCTAGAAATGAATGATGTTACGTTGATTTACATTGGCCGAGGCTCTGGCTTTCTTCTAAACTACTTAAAAGAAAAAGACATACCCTATTTCTGTACCAATCCCTGCAGACTTCCCACTTCAGTTTTATTAAATCAGCTCATGGCTTCCCATTCTCAGCAAAGACTCAATTTTTGTTTCCTAAAAGCTAGAGGAAGATTGAATGCACAAGAGAAGCACACACCAAGGCATTCTCAGAGAACTGAGCAGCAAAATAAGCTAAAGGGAATTTCTAGACTATGCAGCTTCAGTTTGCAGTGCATTTGAGAGGGAGGAAAAGGGAAAAAAAAAACAGAAGAGGTATTTGTTCCCGCAGGGAGGATCCGCTATGGGAAGTTGTGAACCGAAGTGAGTAATGGTGTCCCGTGTCATTATAGATATGGGATGCTGCACGTCCCTCCAACCTCCAAATGCTACTCCAGGAGGTTTTGTGTCACATCTGCCAGCTCCATGTCTATGCTTCAGCTATCTAACATATGCCAAATAGCACCCACAACCTGTATTTCACCTATTTTTGCCTCTTACTCTGACTGTTGAAGACTCAGCAATCAGAAGCCATTTCCCTGGCCATTTTCAAGCAGATTTCAGGAAATGCAACTTACCATTTGCCTCTCCAAGCCCAGTGCAAACCAGACACAAAACCAGAGCTCGGAAAGTCATTTTGGAAGGGAAAAATCTGCTTCACCTGAAGAAAGATAAGGAGAAATGCGTGACTCAATAACTGATTACCTTCCAGTGGCATCACTTCTCTGGGGTGCAAACATTAACGGCAGTTTTGTTGTGTGAGAGAAACAGCTCTGAGGGCAGATGGTGAGTTTTGACAGGTTTCATTATATAACACAGAAAGTATTCCGGTCATGGTGAGGAAAAAATTGCACGATGGAAGCTAGAAAGGCATTAATCCACCAGAAGCGTGAGGTACTGGTTGTTCAAGACGAGCTGCGGCACTGAGACAGTGGCAGGGTCAGCGTGTGAGATCAAGGGACAAATTCAAAGCAACTTCTCTGAGGACTTCAGGACTTTCCATCTGTCCAAAGCTGCACGATTTGGGGAACTTTTGGGGCATACTGCACCTGCTACATACAAATATATTTCCAAGGTGGGAAAGGGGCAAAAATAAGGTTGCGTTGCTGCTTTCCTTAGTGAACAGCTTTTGACCTGGTTCCTGTTCCCTCCATCAGTTAATATTGCCAGGATACAACTGAATTGTAGACCTCCCTGGAACTAAAGCTGGTGTCATATTTAAGTGGAAATATTATTTCGCATAAAATACCTCTGTAACACACATCACCTACACCTGTGTTTTTTTGCCAACGTCTGTAAAACTACCTGATGCTTCCTGGGAGCACCTTCTGTCAGAAACATAAGTAAAGCCCAACTTTTTAAAGACTTTCACAACACGTGAAAAGAGAGGAGTCAATTGTAAAGCATTTTCTACGTTATCATACAGCTTAAAAAAGGAGGGCTGATAAATATATGAACAAGTTAGAGGGAGGAAAAAAAAAATCTAATTAAGAAACAAATTCCCAGGGAACTTGTGCACACAACGCATATGCACACAACCAGTAGCCTGCTTTTAAATTTTAAACACACTGTGCTAAAACAACTCCTGATGCAACTCCTCAGTTACCAAGCATGAACACAGAGCAAGTTCTTAGGTGTAATATTAGGAGATGGGAATCCATCAGCAGCAAGAATAATGAATTTGCCAGCTGATACAGTACAGCCAGATACTTAAACGGGGCTCTAAGAAAGTCAGAGAGATGTTTCTAAAAATAGGCAAAAATCAAGAGCCGGCACAGGCAGCGAGAGAGAAATTTGGAGTTAGAGAAGTGTTTAGAAGTCTGCAGAAGGTGTGTCACGCCTCCAGAAAAGCACAGCTTTCAGTAACACCCCTCTGTATCTCGCTGCTTTAATACCCGTGAAAGCCCTTTACCCACACCATTGCTCGCATCTGCTGTAACTACCACATTTCACACAGCGAGGAACGGGGCCAAAAAATATGCCAATATCTGGCATATTACAGGGGAAAATATCCAAAGGGGTGTGGGGAAGCCCCCCAGAACAGCCACCGGACCGAAAAACCAAAGACAAAACAAAGTTGTGAGACTACGGCAAGTAACAAGCAAAGCCTTCGCCGTGCCATACCTTCCCAGCCCGCGCCTCGGGGGTCTCCTGGGCCACCGGCTGTATCCCCGCGCTGGATCCGCAGCTTTCGGTGACACTTCTCCCAACTTTTCAAAGCCCTTGGTACTTCTGGCGACCGGCTCCCAAAAACTACTGGCCGCCGCTTGTCCCCGCCGACTTCTGGCGCCCCAGGAGCCGCGCGAAGCCGGCACCCCGGGGGTCCTGCTGCTGGGAGAAGGGAGCGGGAAGGTTCGGGCACCCGCTGCACCTCCCGGCAGCGGCTCCCAGCCGCCTTATCCTCCCAGGGCGATCCGCCTTCTGGCGCGGGCACAGCCAGCAGCCTGGAGGGAAGCAAGGAGGGAGGGAGGGAGGGAGGAAGGAAGGAAACGCGCCGCTACCGGGCGTGTGCGCCGGAGCCCCGCAGCGATCCCGATCCCCCGCCCGTGGCAGCTGGCGACGCCTCCGGTCCTTCTGCTTTTCCTACGGGCAGGATCCCGGCGCCGTGGGAGGTGGCTGCAGGTTTTGGTACAGCTTTTGGCGGAGCCACCGGCTGTAACGAGCTCAACACCTGTGTGCCCAATTCGTCATCCAGCAGTTAATTATCTCCCAGCCCCGCTCTTGGCTCTGGAACTGGCTGGGAAGGGTTTCCTCATCCCCCTCCCCCACCCCGTGTCTTTCCATCAAAGGTTATTAATATCAACGGAATTAACAAATTGATCTTGGAAGAACAAATATTAAAAATAAATAAATTTAAAAAAATCACTTGCTTAGAGCAAGAAGAGGGTAAACCCCGAGACACGGTGAGGTTTCGGTAATCCAAGGCTGTCAGTAGAGTTAATTTGGTCAGCTCTCCGGGACAGATGATCCTACTGCTAGTGAAAACCAGCAGCACAAACCCAAACTTCCTTCTAAAAAAGTTTTGGGCTGCGTTCTAGCGTGCAACTCAGCAAATTGCTTTCATGTTCAGAGCACGCTCTTCTCTGGTTTCCATCTGAGGGGACTGACAGTCACACCAACAATGAATTTTTATTAAAGACTTCTGTGCTCTCATAAACCACTAAAACTAGAATCCAACGGCCAGTGCAGAATATAGTAATAACAACAACAACATCAATAATAAATTTATAATAATGGCCAAGAGCTGTGGCATTGACCATCCAGGTACTGGTCTGTGAACACTTAGTGTTCCAGAAAGTATTTGGCTTTTTTTCAGACCAGATCAGTTTCTTGAACCTATTTATTGTAAGGCTTCACTGGAAGTTGAATGACAGATGTACCAAGGTTTTCCTCAACCTGTTGATTGTGGCTTTTTGTAGTTACCACAAACAGTAATAATTAACTGCAGGTCACTAGCCCAGTAAGAGTCAGCGATAAAATTTTGAGTACTACACTAAGGCTCTGCCTCTTTTCTGGATCCTCAGCCCAGACAAACAAAACCTACCTTTTTTTCTGATGTTAGGTTATAGGAAGTTAGTGTAAAAGAATTCAGCAGAAGATCTTATAGAAAGGAAAGGTCATTTCTTTATGCAAAATCTCCAGGCAAATTGGTTTTATGTCCAGTTTCATACTCTCAAGGTGCAGGCCTTCAAAAGGTCTGACCAGGATCTTCTGTGTTCCTCTTCATTAGTGATGAGAACCTGATTTTGAGGTATGTCTTCTACATAATTTGGCACAGTCTTTTGCTTTCGCTGCCATCTTCCTGTTGTTGGACTACAGGATCTTCCACTGACAAGTTGTTGCTGTAGTAGTTTTATCAGGCATATAGACTTGGCACAATTTCAAGCCCCTGCCAAAATCTGTTGCCAAAGGTGTCTATATATTACTTGCCAAAAGCTCACATAAAACCAGAGCCCCTTTCTAATTTAAAATGCAAACATGTGGGAGTATTTGAAGCATTGTTCTGAAACCCTTCCTAAGGAATGGGGTGGTGTTTGCCCCTTTCCTGAGTCATCGCAGGCTCACCTGTGCATTAACTGTGCCTGTTCTGCCGCTCGCAGTACCACAGTACATAAAGCAGTGCTTTTTGACCTGCAAAAAAGCAAGCGCCCATCACGCTCCCCTGGATCAGATCTAACCTGTTGCTGGAGGCTGTGGATGAGGGCAGTGGCCCTTCCAGCTGGATACAGCTGTCCTTGGAGACATCTTCTCCATCACGGTGCTTCATTTAGTGGAGACCTTCCTCTGCCAATTAACAAACCAAAGCCCAAGCTCCACCACTACCTGTTTTCAACATTTTCTTCTGTCTCCTAGGACTGATGAGTAGGTCTCAAGTCACTTAAATTTCCCTTTGCCAGCCTTCCCCTTTTTGTTTTGAGTGGAAAATGGGTTCTCCCTAAAGCAAGTCAGGTCCCCAACAACTAACCTACTAATTGCTGTTTGAGACTGACATACCTACACCCTTCACATACATTTTTCTTTCCATGAGAAATATGTGTTAGCAAGTCTCCTGTGCCCACCTGCCCTCACTATAGTTGAAGGGATTTCAGAGGGAACTTCAGAGAGCTGTGGACTACACAGCTGAAAATAAATTTATCCAGGAGTGCCCTGTGCCATCAAAGTGACAACAGCAGGGGAGTCCCAGGGACATCTTCCTGCCCTTATTTCATGAAAAGAAAGGGGACATTCTGGGGACTTGAGTGATATTTTATACTAGCTCAACCTGTAACTCACATCTACTGAAGTGGAAAAGTTCTGTATTTATTCAAATTTTACTGCTCCTTCAATGAGCTGGGGAAACTTAGAGAGGAAAGAAGAAAATGATGAAAGGGCCGGGAAAGTAAGAAAGCTTCTTCATTGGAAGAGAGGGAAGAAACTAGAGCTGAGCAAGGAAAGGATAGTTCTGAAGTAGTAGGTGAAGACCAGAGGTAACCCCAGGGCAGAGAGAGGCAAATAGAAAGTACTCCAGGCAGACCAGCAACAGCAAAAAATTCAAAATCTTTTTATATTCATAGAAGAACAAGACAAAAAAAAATATCCCTTTCTGCCATATTCTGTGCTCTCATGTTAACTGTTTCTTTATACAAGGATCTGGCTCAGCTCAACAATCTCTGATGAGTTTTGCAAAGTTCTTTGTACGTCACCTTTTCTGGAGCCGGTGGTGGCCAAGCTGACACCAACTCTTGGCCACGACAAAGCCTTTGAAATTAGCGAGAAAGAGAGTAAGTAGACACCTCTTGTCCTAAAATCCAGAGATTTCTTTGTTCCTCTCTTTATTTCTTCACCTGTAATACACCCTGCGTGCTGGTGGAATAGGCAATCTGAAATCCTTTCTGTCACAAATGAGGTCTATTCTTTATTCTTGCCTTTGCCTTCTGGCTGGACGCACTCTGCTTGTAATATACTCTTTGGTTCTTCCCTTGATTTCTGCACTAATGACCTCTTTTGAGCAGAACCATTTGAGGCAGTAACCAGGGAAACTTGTGCAGGTTTAAGGAAAAGAGCATGGTACAGCTATTGCAAGTTGCCTTTATTTAACAGGGAAAGAAAATAAAGCGTTAGAGGATGACTGTAGTGACAGAAATTCCAGTAAAACCAAACCCAGTAAGTTTTACAGGGCATGTTGCCTGCTGGAGGCTTACAGCAGGACTGTTAGGCTCTGCTGATTTATCTCCTGGCTCTGCTCATATTGATTAGCGTATCCCCCTTAACCATCGAGTTGAAACAATGCTTCCTCAAGCCATGAATTCTCAAATAGGTCTACTAGGAGGTTTGGCCTGGTCCAGAGGATGTGCCACCAGCTGTCATTTTGCTAGCGATTCAACCACATGATTGTGGACAAACTGCATGTGTTCTCTCTCTCAAACTTGCTTCTTCTATAAAGCAACTAAAGGGTTTGCAGTTTGATATCCTGGCCAATTTTCCCAGCACAAACTGCACTGCATTTCCCAGCAGAGAAAGTTCACCATGTGGGTGGGAATCAAACTAGAGAAAAGTTCTGGGGTTCCTTTACAAGGCAAGAAAGGGCCGAAAACCTTTTACATTTTGCTTTGCTTTCCACCTCTAGAGTAGCTGTGTAAAGTGAAAGACATGTAAACTTAATTTTGCTGTAAAAGGAGGTTTGGTATTAGATCAATTGAACAGGAGTGGGGGTTGTCAAGCGTCACGCAGCCATGTATCTTTGGTTCATCTAAGATGTCCATACCCCAGCTCGCATTCTTTTCCTTTCTCTCATTTCCCAGTGAAACCTGTCAGTCATTTTGTGTCGATGACTGATCATGTCTCTCTCACTGAGCTTCATTTAAGTGTCTCTTCTCTGCATGAGGGCCGAGCACCCTGGCAACCAGGGCCTGTGGATACCAGCAGTTGTGCAGACCCTCTCAGAAGCATACTGCATATTACACAGACTAATAAATACGCTTGCACCCCAGACATGACAAATCCTAGTTTCCTAGAGATGAGTAACTGGGAAAAAAATCAAGTTGATAGTCAAGAAAGAAGGATATTTCATAAAAGAAAGGTGAGACAGCCACTACAATTTTTTATAGTAATTTCTGCCATCCCACAGGGCCTCCTTCAGCTCTTGGGACTGGCCCGCTAAAAGAAAGCAAGCTTGGGCATGTTATCTGGGTCTTGGTAGTTAGCGAGGCTGGCGTTGGGACAGCTTTGGTCTCAGCTTTTTGTTTTGTTTTGTTTCTAAAACTGGTAATGTTTTTCCTTCTGAAAGGAAACAACACAATTACTAAGACTGAAAGAACAAACTGATTCCATTTCACCAGGAAGAACCAAAGGGTACTTTTAACCTCCTACCTAAAGAGTAGTGAAAAACATGTCATTTGCCCTGTAGAAACCCAATACCAGACTGCTCTAAAAAACCTCTCAAGTGAGACATTCTGGAAAAAATGAGACTTTTCTGCCTATTTGTTGTCTAAGTCCTTGGTGTGCATTTCACCATATTATCATTTTTCCTTCTCAATCACCAAAGCTAACTTTTTACTCTTAGTAAAACTTGTCATGGTTTGGGCAGGATTGGCCACTGAAATGAACAACAGATGCTTTTCCCCACTTCTGTCTCCAAGGAGAGGACGGAGGGAGGGAGAGACAACTTATGAGTTTAGAAGGAACTAAAATGCTTTAATGAAATGTTAATAAAAAAATAATAAAAAGACAATAATGAAATATTTACAGAACCATATCAAGCTCCCAGGATGATGATTACATCACTGGCAGGTGCTGAGGAAGTCCCAGACTGGACTCAGTGATGGATGAGAACTGTATTCCAGATCTAGATTCAGGATAAGGATCAAAGGCAAACGAACAGACAGAGTCGTCCTTGGATGCTGGCCATTGAAGAAAGAGAGCTGACCCTTTGATCCTCAGCTTTTATACTGAGCACGAGGCAGATGGGATGGAACACCCTGTTGGTCAGTTTTGGGTCACCTGTCCTGTCCGCTCCTCCCCACAGGTGGGACCCCTCTACGCGCTTCCAATTCTGACCCTCCAACAGGGCAAATACCAAAGTTGGCTGCCCTTGGGTGTTATAGCAATAAGAGCCTCTCTGCACACCGTGCCTTTTCATCAACTATAAACATGGGTCTTATCATTCGGAGAGTGAACAGTTTCTGCACAATATATTATTAATTTCAGTAGTTAGAAGAGGCTTAAGCTAAAGAGTAAAACTACTGAACTAAAATTGGTTGTTTTACCTCAAAGCAAGACAAAACTACACTTTTGCACTGGGGATAAGTCATGCACTCACTGCCAGAAGTACAGAGGTGAGGCCATTCCCCTCCACCGACTTCAGCAGGCTCTCAACCACTCAGCTGGAGTACCACTGGCCACTGACTCACAGCACTGAGCCTACACGTTTCTCTTTACAAGTTCCATTTCCAGGGAAAAACTTATCTTTGAAAAGCAGTAGTTGAACTCACCCACCTCTTCTTTTATTGTGTTTCTACATGTATATTGATGGCATCCAATCATATCTACAACTGAAGATCACACATTTGTCCATGATACCATGCAAAAAACCACATTCAGTCTCTGAAAAATCTCGTTTGAGGAATGCCAAGTTGAAGCCCCCTGTTGTAACCTACATGCCTGTGACATGACAGACTTCAAGGGGAGCTGACTCAGTACACCATTTTCAGACTGCAGGGAACAGTTGTCCTTTGAATGCTGAGCAACTCTTGGTTAAAATATCACTTGAGATTGTTTTCTAAAGGTCCATTGACAAAGAAGTCAAGCTTCAGAAAATCCAGCTGTCACAAGAGGCAATCCTTGAGACTTGCAAAATTCTCAGAGGGATTTGGGCAGCCTAGATGCCTTCTCTGGTGCTACCAAATGCCTGCCATTCTCACTTCCCCTCTCGCACACCACCATGGTAGGCCAGCCTGGGTGCTTGGAGAATAGACTTGGGAACATTTCCATGATTCCTTCCCTGGTCCTTTGCAAAGAGTTCTTACTCTAGGAGAGCAAGGCAGGCCTGAAACCAAACATCTAGTTCCTTCTGTCAGTCCCTTTCAAGACCATCTCTTCCAGAGACCACAGTCAGGGTCTGCCACAGGACAACATTCATAAAGTCATTTTGTTGTGTTATTCCTAAATGCCTTTCAGTACAGTGGTTGCAATTTCTTGATACCTGGGATAGGGTTGCCGCATACCAAAAGACTATTTGAAAGTCCAAAGATCAAAAAATAGCACTCGTGAGTTACTGGTTTAGTGGAAGACTCACTGGAGGCGTTTTGCTTTTCATTCGTGATCTCTCCCACTAGAGGGTACTCTGCCATTATAAAAGAAAGCGCTCTGCGCTGAGGCTGCACCGTGACACAGCCTGTTAGAAGGGCAAATACATTGGAGTGACATTTCTAACACACCTAGTGTAATGACACAGAGCTGGAGGGGGAGCTTTCCAGCTCGAGCCCTTAAAAACATAACTTTTTTCAAAACACCCATCTTGGTGTAGTTCTGCAGGTCTTGCTGCGTGCACAGCACAAGTCCTCCTGCGTGATTACCTGTGAAACATGAAAGGGTATCCTGGGGCACATCACCTACTCACCGGTTTGTCTGGTTTGGTCCATGCTGGCACTTGCACTCTCACCTCTGCGTGTTCCAGGTGCCAGACATGGCCAGACAAGCGTAGTTATCAGCCTCCTGCGGAACTGTGACCAGACTCTTTTATCCCTTTACCCCTCCATTTTCCCAGGCCTGTTCATCCCCAAATCCCCCTGATTCCTCCCCTTCTCACCTTTGGTTCCTCCCAATCCCAAAATGTTCTTCCCCTGCATCCCATCATGTGTCCATACCCCTTTAGACAGTGACCTCCTCAGTTCCAAAGGTATTCCACTGGTAACTCAACCCAATGAGTTTCACAGCTGAACCCTGGGGCTGAGGATCTCCCAGAACATCCCTGGGAGAGCCTTGGAAAGGTGCCCCTTCCTCCAAGTCCTTAGTTTGACTCCCCACCTGCCCTTGGGACTCTGTGCTTCTCTGGGCTTGTGGAGGTGGACCTTCAGTTGGCTGATGGCTCTCTTTCTTGTGCTGGGGAACAGCCAGGGTGGTTTGTTATTTGGACTCCCCCGCCTGCCATTGCCTCTCTGTCCTCCTTCACGGGTGTGCAGCTGAGCTCCTTGACACATAATCCAACAGGTTCCCTCTCAAACATGCTGTGGACTTTGCTGTTCAGGTTCTCTGCTTCCTCTGAAAACGAGAGCTTGCAATTCTTTTTCTCTCTCTGGTTTCTCTTCAGACCTGTCAGACATTTGTGAAGCGAGGAGCGTGGTGTCTGCTCCTGCAAAAGACCCAGCACAGTAGTGTGTTAACCTTGACAAAGCTTTACACTATCTGGCAGACAGAAGCGGTAAGACAAGAGGGCTCCCCTTCCCAGAACTAGCAAGATCTTGCAATAAAAAGAGGAACCTTGGGAGGTCAGAAGAAAGTGGCTAGTGGGGGTGACTCCCAGCTGTGGTCACTTACTGGCTTTGTCTGTGGATGCCATCAGTGCTCCAGAGAGCACCTTCATACCAGTGTGACCAGCAGGGCCGGGCAGACTTTTCTGGGAAAACTTCTGTGTGAGGCTGCTGGTTACAGCACCTGAGCTCTGCAGTGCTCCCTCACTTTTGTCCAGATGGGATATCCCATCTACCCTCCTGGACATTTCCAGTACCTCTTTCCTGCCTTTCCACCTAACCGTCGCCTAACTTTTCTTCACCCTCCAGGCCTTCCCCAGCTTTATTAGAGGTCAGATGGGGCACATATGGTGTCGTCTAAATGGTGTGGCTGCCCCATGCATCAAAGACATGGTAGCAGGAGCAGATTGCAGCTCTCAGTGGAAGGGTTTTGTCACCCGTTGCCAAGGCTTTTGAAGGACATAAATAATTACTGGAAGCCTTGGGAGTTTGCATTACCTCATTTTGATAAACTACGTGCTGGTCCTTTGACTTGTCCAGGCTCTCAGCTTCCTTGCTTAGGTCTTGGTGTAAGCCTTTCTGCTCTGCAGGTGTTCTGGCTGCATTACGTCTCTTCAGTCTGAAAAAACACATTAACAAGTCACATAATGCTTAGAAACCTCCTGGCATTTAGAGTGCATCTTGTTATTTTAAAGATGCTGTTACCCCCTGGGTAAGTTTCCAGGGCAGGTATATAAAATCCCTAAGAGGAAAGAGAAAGGCAAATTGCAGGTGAACATAGGCAAGCCATGTCCTTGGCAAGGAAGTAGAAATTAGTCTTACTTTGCTCTTATTCTGTTGATTAGTGTCATGATGCAATATATCAAGACTGTTAAGAACACCACTGCTATTATGACTGCCATGACGATTATGCTTTCCTGATCACCTACAAAAAGAAACCAGAAAGTTCACACAGAACATAGAGGGATGTCAACACATTTCTCATGTCCTCTTTAGAGGTTGGGACTGAAGTGAAACATTCATCAGTTTCTGCTCATTTATTCTCTGAAGAAGAGAAAGGAAGAGTGTAACAATGTAATACTGTGGTAGGTGAGGAATTATTTTATTTTTTTGAATAAATACTGATAATGTCTCACATTTCCCTGGTATCAGGGGAACCAAACCCCAGGCTTTTTTCTCCTGATCTATTTATGTTTCTTTTTCTGTATGATGAAGTTTTGTTACGAGGAAAGTCTCCCATCCTTCTTGAGACATAGCCTCCTGCAAGATCTGCCATACAAAATGTTGTTCCCCAGCATTCAACAGCCAGGGGCCTGCTCTGCTGGGACCCTCCAGCTGTGCGCACTGCTGGAGAGCTGATTGTTTATATTTCTACACATCACTGATCTTGAGCAGATACATACAGAGACATATATATGTATGTACACACAAATCTATGGATTTCTTAGATATATGCACACAGCCACACAGACACAAAGGTACTACTGGGAGGAATCTTCTGCATGGCTTCAAATAATGAAATCTGGACTCCCAGAAAAAAGTCTAGTGAGACCTATGTAAGCAAAAGCTGCACTCTCACGATTGTGCATCCTTTTCTAAGTGCTCCCCACTACTTGCTGCACATCTCTGTATAAACGCAGCCTACCTTCCCTTGCTTTTTCCAGGTAAACTGCCTTCATTTTCCTTCCCTGCGGGTGGTCAAGGAGGCAGGCCAAGGCATGGAGGCTGTCAGCAGAGAAGGTGAGTCTGTTTGCCACTGTTATTGTCCCGTTTGCATTTCGGGTATGGTGTATTTCAGGGGACTCATCCAGATCTCTGTCATCCAGCCAGGTGATATTGGGGGCAGGCTTTCCTGTTGCTGAGCAGACTGCGGTGAGGAGACCATTGGTGGGCAGGTGGGCATCATATTCCACTGTTAGCTCAGAAATTGCTGAGAGCAAAAAGAGAAGATACTTTTTACACTCTGCGGCAAGTTAATGGTCAGAGCTGGATGGCTCAGCTCTCGGTATGGGTGTTCTTACTCAAAAGCATCTCCTGGCTTATTTACCTTCACCTCCACTGAGGAAAGGTATGGCCATTCTGGAGACTGTCCACCCAGGAGCTGCTGCTGCATGGAAAGTCACCATGCATTGGAGGGGATAATGTCTTACCACCTCCCAACTACATCAGACCTGTGCTGAGTGCCAGAAAGTGAAAAGGTGTTAGTGGAAAACTTACTTTGGATGTTGAGGCATATCTCTTTGCTGAAAGAGCCGTGAGGGAACACATTGAAAATGCATCTGTAATAGGACTCATCATCCAAGGTGAGATTTTGGAGTGTGATTGCTGAGGCCTTCATGGTTGCTCTAGTGAAGCGTGCCTTGTTCCGAAATGACCCTATCAACCTCAGCCCATGGTTTGGGCTGTAGGTGGCTATGTTCTGGAAGGAAGACCCGATTCTCTTCTGCCAGGTCACTTGCAAAACATCCATTGAGAGCGAGAAGTTGCAATAGAAATTGGCCTCTCCACCAAGGGCTGCTGCAATAACGCTATCAGACTTCACGGCTTCCTTCAAACCTAGGAACAAGAAGGACAGAGAACTGCTGGAGAGGGTACAGCAAAGGGCTACAAAGATGATTCAGGGGCTGGAACATCTTTCTTAAGAAGAAAGGCTGAGGGACTTAGGTCATTTAGTCTGGAGAAAAGAAGACTGAGGGGCAATCTCATCAATGCCTATCAATACTTAAAGGGAGGGTGCTGGGAGGAGGGGGCCAGTCTTTTTTCAGTGGTGCCCACTGACAGGACAAGAGGTAATGGGCACTAACTTGAACATAGGAAATTCCTTCTAAACATGAGGAGGAACTTTACTCTGAGGGTGGCAGAGCACTGGAAGAGCCTGCCCAGAGAGGTGGTGGAGTCTCCGACTCTGGAGACATTCAAAACCCGCCTGGACGCCATCCTGTGCAACCTGCACTAGGTGACCCTGCTCTGGCAGGGGGGTTGGACCAGATAATCTCCAGAGGTCCCTTCTGACCCCCGTGATCCTGTGCTTCTGTGTGAACAAACCAAACCCCAAAATAAGAGCAAGAAGAAAAGCAATTCACTCTGGGAAGGCTATAGTGCCTTGAAGCATCCAGTCGTGGCGTTCCCATCTTGCAGAGCACTGGAGCAAAGAGCTCCACCACGAGGCTGTGTGGCACACTGGGAGACCTCAGACACCTTGGTCTCATGCATGGCCATCACACAATTAACCTACGCTGTGCATTTCCCACGGAGAGGAGGAAGGCAGCATGGGAACAGAAGGGCAGGCAGACTCCATAGCAAGCACAACAAAGTCAAACTCCAGGCTCATTTGCCTGCTTCTTCCTGGTGGGTTACTCTCAGCTCGCCTTTGTCCCTGGTTGCTCAGAGGTGTCCTGTACAGACCCATAACACAGCAACCACCCAGCAAAAGGGACTCCCACTCCTGAGAGCATCCCTGCTCCCCTCTTGCTCGCACCTGCAGGGCTGCGGGTGAGGCAGTCTCCCTGCAGCTGGAAGGTAGTGCCAACAGCTGCAGAGGGATATCCCCCTGTCCCAGCCTCTCCCAACATCAATGTGCACCCCCCAGACATGTGCATCGGAAACCCAAACCTGCTCCATCCTTTGTGCTGAGCAGCTTAGGGACATGTAAAAAGAAAGGGAATATACAGGCTGAATATACAGCTTGGGTGCAAAGACAAACTTCCCTGTGCCCTCTCTGACCTGCATTTCCCAATTTTGTTGCTGACCAGCCCCCAGTTACCCATTAGTATTTTTCAGTCAGGATGGCATCTGGGTCTCTCTGCTTGCCAAGAAAAAGAAAGGCTGGTGCTGCTCCGGAGTTAACTTTGTGCAGGGAAAGGGAGCTCCACTCACCCGTCTCTGGCTCCTCCAGCTGGCAGCCTCCGCAGAGCAGCAGCAGGCAGATTTCAGCCCAGCAAAGCAGGGGGAAAAGCATCGTGGGACAGAGCAACTGCCCAGGAAAGCTCACCCCCTTTCTCCCCATGCCTCAGAGGGCAGCTGCCGTGCCTGCTTCGTTAGCGGGAGATTTTTCCGCCTTTTTTTTCAAAGTTCTCCTTGGAGGCCAATCAGCAGAGCTGCGGCGGCAGGATTGCAAGGGAGCAGCCAGTCAGATGGGAACCGTCCTCTCATTTCCTCCAAGGATTCGTTAATCATTAATCCCAGAAAAATGCGTGGGGGTTAGCAACACAGCTGCAACTTTGTTCCTCACCAACTGCACTAGTTGCCAGAGCTGGAGATAAACAGCATACCGTTTTTTTGCCCCGGCAGCAAAGCTGCTTCTCTCTCATCGGTCCCCAGAGCCCGGCCGGAGACGGGAAATCAGACCCAGTTGCAGGCACCAGTAGAGGGTCGCATGCATAAGGAGTTTTGTGGAGCTATATCTCTAGTTTCTTTCCTATGTGAAGACGAAGGTTGGTGCCATCATCTGAAATTGTGACCACTTCTTCCCTTCTAGCAACTCTTCACTATCTAGGCAGTAAAATGGGTTCAGGTATTTTTATTACTGTAACAACCTTTACCCTTCAAATCTCACTGCTTTTTCACCCAAGCAAGGATCCTACTGGCCGACTGCACACTATGTGTCAAAACATGCCCCCACCTTCTCACATACAAACCAATAACATACAAAAAAAGACACTTGCAGCTCTAAAAAGTCCCAGTAACAGGTCAGATTACTGGAAGAGAATCTGTTCAACTTCTTACATTGTTTCCCACATCCTTCCTCCCTGAGTTTTCCTTTATTTTTATGTTGTTCTTGAACTTTGCACACAAAAAGAAACTGTCTGGTTTTGTCTTTTCAGGCATTTATCAAAGCCCTGGAAGATGTGGTTGTTTGTTTAAAAAGAACTATCCCATAGAACTGCTTGTCCAAGCCAGACCTCAATGCTTCAGCATTTCAGATAAAGCAGCATGTTTGGACTGTAAGTAGTGGAGAGTTTGACCTTAATTAATTAATTTTCATTTACTGGGAAAGAAAAAATAATTAAAGTCTGCAGAACTGCCCTAGGTTTAAATTAAAAGGACCACTTTCTGGGGGCCACTCTCTTTTTCAAGCTTTAGTTTTGCTATTTTTGCTAATGCCAAAGAAGAGGATTATTAGTGAGGAGAAAGGCTGCCCATCCGCAGTTTTATAGCACTGTATTTTCTCCCCTGTTCTGTTGGTTCATGCTTCTCATTCTCAGTTCTGCTGGAGACTAAGGGGCACCCTACTCCTGGTCACACCCTGAGGACGAAAGGGTGAGGAGGAAAGGAAATGTTGGCTCACTGCTGGCTCACAAGCCCAGGCACACTGGCTGCTGAGCTGAGAGGGGCAGACATCAGCCCGGCAAACATCTTGCAGACACTCTGAGAGCAGGTTATCATCAAAAGGAAGTTAGGAAGTTACAGGGATTTTATACTTTTCATCAGAAACTGACTGGGGAACGTGGAGTGTGACACCCAGCACCACCTCCCTCCTGCAGCATCAGCTCCCTGCTGTGCTCAGCCCTCTGCTTCCCTGGCTGCCTTACCCATAGCCAGTCTCATGTCATAAACCAGCTGGCACCAACTAAGGGGCAAAAAGATAATGTCCGTTGCTAATTAATTCTGCA
Source organism: Chionis minor (assembly GCA_013398295.1). NCBI lineage: Eukaryota > Metazoa > Chordata > Aves > Charadriiformes > Chionidae > Chionis > Chionis minor. The sequence continues at coordinate 1,507,701 of VZSF01004548.1, forward strand.
GACTTTGCAAAACAAGACACTTCCTCATGCACTTCAGTGGTACATTTTCCAAGCACTCCTTAAATTCCTTTTCCCAAGCTCTTGGCACATCTTCTCTGTGGCTTGGTTGTCAGACTGGCCAAATTTATCAAGCCAATTAGTCCACTAATGTCCTGCAGAAATGAGATGCTGCAGAATGGTATAGACCCCAGATAACACTCTCATTGCAAAGCTAATCTTGTGAGAAGTGTTCCTCCTGTAAGCAGTCCTAAGGACTTCTTTTCTAACAAATTGCCAAGCTGAAAGATTTCCTGGGGAAATCATTCCCTCATTTGGCTCCATTTGTAGCTCCTTCCCCTGCCCTCAGGCTCTGTGGGTGCCTTTTTGCCCTTGTTCTCTGTCCTTCCCTCCTTCCTCCTTAACTCCCACTTCCCAGCTCAGCCTGGTGAAAACCCTGGGATGGAGAAGGGCAAGAGGTGCCCACAGCGAGGGAGGAGTGATTCAGGCAAGAGGACGGCATCTTCAAAGGTGTGATGAGATGGAATAACATCAGGGAGAAGAAACAACCTCGAACAGACCAGGAGAGTCAAACTACGTGGCTGTGTCAAGTAACAGCCAAGCAAAGGACAAACTTTCTGTTGTTGGCAGCAGAAGTATAGTAGAGGGTTCCCAGATCTTCTCGCTCACCTTTCACGAAAAACGCCTGTCCTGCTCGCAATGATTGATGCTGTTTCCTGGTGGCTTCTAGCTTCAGTTTTTCCAAGTTAGCCTCCAAATCCGTGTCTTCCAGTTCCACAGCAGAATGACAGAGTCACAAAACTGACACTAGAGGAGTTAAAACTTCATGATGACCACAGGTTCCTTCTGCTAGGCCAGAGCCCACTGGAGAGCCTGGGGTACCACCCTTCTTTGGGATGGGATGTTATTACCCATGACCGTAATAAGAAGCCATAAAATTCAGCCCCAATCCTTTTGTATCTTAGTCTGAAGGTTTCCACGCCAAAGGAGCCTGTAGGGAGCTCAGCACTTTCTGTTGGTGGTGCAGCGACATCTTGGTTTCCTTCTGCATACCTGAGCTAGACTTGGAGGAATGCTTTCCGATTGTCTTGATGTGGTCAGAAATCTTTTATAGAATCATAGAATGTTATGGGTTGGAAAGGACCTGAAAGATCATCTTGTTCCAACCCCCCTGTCGTGGGCAGGGACACATTCCACTCGGCCAGGTTATTCAAAGTTCTGCCCAACCCGGCCCTGAACCCTTCCAGGGATGGGGCATCCGCATCTTCTCTGGGCAACTTATTCTAATGTCTCACCACCCTCAGAGTGAAAAATTTCTTCCTAATATCTCTTTTAAATCTACCCTCTTTCAATTTAAAATCATTACCTTGCATTCTATCACTACACTCCCTGATAAACAGTCCCTCCCTATCTGTCCCATAGGCCCCTTTAGGTACTGGAAGGCTGCTATAAGGTCTCCCTGGAGCCTTCTCTCCTCCAGGCTGAACAATCCCAACTCTCTCAGCCTGTCTTCATAGCAGAGGTGATCTAACCCTCTGATCATCTTTGTGGCCATCCTCTGGACCCACTGCAACAGGTCCATGTCCTTCTTATGTTGAAGGGTCCAGAGCTGGATGCAGCACTCCAGGTGGGGGTCTCACAAGAGCAGAGTAGAGGGACAGAAATCACCTCCCTCACCCTGCTGGCCACGCTTCTTTTGATGCAACCCAGGATGCCGTTGGCTTTCTGAGCTGCGAGCGCACATTGCCAGCTCATGTTAAGCTTCTCATCCACCAACACCCCCAAGCACCTCTCCTCACAGCTGCTCTCAATCCATTCTCCATCCAGCTGACATTTGTGCTTGGGATTGCCCTGACCCACATGTAGGACCTTGCACTTGGCCTTGTTGAACTTCATTAGGTTCACACAGGCCCACCTCTCAAGCCTGTCCAGGTCCCTCTGGATGGTATCCCTTCCCTCCATTGTGTTGACCACACCACACAGCTTCTTGTCAAACTCGCTGAGGGTGTGTGCAATCCCAGCATCCATGTTGCTGACAAAGATGTTAAACAGCACTGGTCCCAGTACTGACCCCGGAGGAATGCCACTTGGATATCGACCTGTTGACCGCAACTCTTTGAGTGTGGCCATCCAGCCAATTCCTTATCCACTGAGTGGTTCTTCCATCAAATCCACATCTTTCCAATTTAGAGAACAGGATGTCATGTGGGACAATGTCAAATGCATTGCACAATTCCAGGTAGATGATGTCAGTTGCTCTTCCAATGTCTTTACAATAAAGATTTTCAGAAAGAAATGTTGAAGTTATATACATAGACAAATACCGAAGCATTGAGAACTGGTGTGTTGCTTCTATTAATAAATCCCTTCTAGAAAGGAGAGAGCTGATGTTTAATACCCTTAAAATTAAACTTTTCTGAAGGAGATATGCCAAGATCTTCAGAAAACTATACTAGAACGTTCCGCTTTTCCTCTCTTTGTATGTAGGCTCTGGTATTTAGAGAAAAACCTTTACCAAAGAAAGATATTTCTTTTTACTCACCTGATAGGCAACTTAAAAAACCACCCCAATCTCACTTATGAAAATAGCTACATTCCCATAGACGAGGAAGGCTCAAGGCCTCTGAGGCAAATTGGTTTTGTTAAGCCTAAAATATAACACTCTGTGTTTATGATAAGATGCTGGACATTATGTTTGAGGGATAAAATCAAATAAAACATTCTGAGTGAAAAAAAAATTACTTAGTTTTTCATCTAAAAGTTGAGTTCTTTTTTTTCTGAAAACTTTCCATTGCATCTTAGTCTTTCGCGTACAATTTCAAGTGCTCTTTTACTAGACAGGCTACATTTTCTTCCCTTTTCCTTAAGAAAGGACAAGAGAGGGAAGTCAAAACTCTGGATTGTGTATAGGTCTTAGACTGAGAATTCCCTCAAGCTTCCCAGAAATTTCAGGTGGCTTTTTTCAAGTCTGAGCAGACTACAATAGAGTCCACCCACAAAGAGCTTAGACAAGAGTTCAATGCTCCTTTCACACACAGCTTTCTATGAGCAAAGATGAAAGCAGATATGAGAAGGCCCTTTGTAAGGCTTCGAAAAATATGACTAATTTCTGGTGCACTAAGAGTGAAAACAAAAATATGCTTGATTTTTGTCTGCCTGGTTCAATAGTCTCATTTATGAAAGAGAAAGCGGCACTCAATTAGTGCATTTCTCTTATTTCAGCTGATTTGCAGGGGCTCAGTGCTGAAAAGTGAACAAAAAACAATAGGTTATATTTTATTCCATGTCTGAGTTCATAAGAAAATTTACTTGTGTAGTATCTAGTAGATGAATCATTCTCCCAGGGCCACACAACAGAGAAATGATGAATGATGCTTTCAATCTTCTATCACCAAAACAAAGGATTTTTTCGCTGTGTAAATTTAGTTGTATACCTCTGTGCTAACAGTGGTTTCAGACAAAGAATATTCGTCCTGTTTCAGCCAGTGACTTGCAAAATGTCTAAGGGCAGCATTTTAGCTGCATTTCAAAGCCACATCTTCAGCCAGAGCTGCTGGGGCAGCTTTACACCTTACTGCTCTCTTAGAACAGGGAACTCAGTACCCACACAGAGAAAAATACTAACACAGTACATCTCTGGAACAGTCTGGCATGCCAAAACAGGAACTTGGACATTTTATACAGCCTAAGGACCCTTTATGACATACCTATATAAATATACAATACAGTTTAAAAGAATGCTGTTGTAAGGTTCTACATAAGTTAAAACCTTAACACAAGCTGGCTAACGTCAAGATCAAAGAATCCCAGAGCCAAGAGGTCCACGCTAAATAATCCCATTTGCTTTGCAGAGAGAGACACATTACTCAGAGGCAATTTTACCCAAATAAGAGGCAAGCAGCAAGTTGATATTCCCACTTACCCTCTTTCCATCTGTTAGGAAAAATTATGCCCTGCATCGACACCACATGACACCAGCCCTGGGCTGGACAAGTTGCAGCGACAGGAGGTGCCCAAAGGTTGGGTCAGACCAACAATTGGCCATCCATGAGACAGGTGAAAACCTAGGCTTTTTGCATTTTGTTTTGGGGTTTTTTTGGGGGGGTTATTTTGGTGATGGCAATAATTGCTCAGAACATTCCTGTACAGTAAACTTTGAAAATATACTCTTGTTTCTATTTACTTACAAAGTTAACCTGCTTCGTATCACTCGTATTGGAACAGCCCATTCCACTTTAATTTCTTGCCAGTTTTATTTTTACTTCTCAAGACCTACACAAAATTTGCAACATTTCACAGGCTATAAATAATATAAATACTGAGTATCTGTATAAACCCATTTGAAATACAACCTTTGAAGAATTACTACCAAATCGTTAACAGAAATAACTGGACAGACAAGCACAAGATAATCACAAAGAAATGTCAGTACAGGAGTTAGGATGTTACCTACCCACAGTAAAAACTTCTTATCCCCCGCCCTCCCCCAGTCACATGCTAGTTTATTCCCTGAAGTGTGACTTGTATCTATTTCGTACTCTATTTTTCCAGCTAACAGCCAGTTAATTGCGCATAATCTGTGCTCTTACATTCATTCCATTGCTACATGAAGCCAAAGTCCACAGCACTAGCAATACAGCATTTCATGGCACTGCATTTTACTGCCTGGCTTTGTATAGCACGAAGGTGAACACGTGTATTGGTTTTAGGAATTCTGCCTTTGGATGCCATTTGCTGTTGTCATTCTACTACTGTGAAAGACAAACAGATCGATAACGCCTTCCTTTCTTGTACGGTATTTTGCTTGGAAACTACCACATCTTCCTCTTTCACTCAGTCTCCGGTCCTATTATGCTCGTAAGCAGAAACCTACAAAAGCTTTTCACAATTCAACATTTGGCTAAACAGAAAAAGAAATTGCAGTCCTGCACATAAACAGATACTTTCAGGACTCCAAACCCTGCTTTCCCTCACTCCAGGTGATCAGTTTGTAGAAAATAATACTAGGTAATCTCTGCAATCTCCCTGGCTGTATAAAGGTGTGTTGCCAGCTTTGTGCCTTTCTCTCTTTCCTCTAAAAACCCTTTTCACTACCCTTGTCCAGACTCCCTGTTTCTGGTAGAGATTCATTTCTCCTTTTTTTTTAAAAAAAAAAAAAAAAAAAAAAAAACAACAAACCCAGTAGTTTAAACATTAGTGGAAACTTTCTTTTAAAACTCCAAAAGAGATCTCCAAAAACCCCCTGAAGGGCAGGTGTGGACCCTGCTGAGCGGCAGGGGCTGATGCTGCGCAGCCTGTGCTGGAGGAGCGCCGGGGGCTGAGCGCTGCCCTCCTGCCCCACCAACCACCCACCCACCCACGGGAAAAACCTACTTCTCCCCCAGCCCCTTCCCTCACAGAGGGGGAGGAAATTAAGCTGCAATTGCGGGAAAGCTTGGGCAAAATGCAGCTTCCTCCGTTGACAATTTCGGGGGTCAGGAGACAAATTCCTGGTTGTGACAGTTGCAGGCATTTCCCCTTTCCCCGTGCTCGCCAGCTGCGCTATCACTAAGCGCTAGGGAGCCAAAAAAAAGCCTCTTACGACAAGGACTGCGTTTACTCACCCACTCGCTTTCATTTTAGGTTACTTGGCTTTTTCACAACAACTCAGCCTGATTCATCTGGAATGCACATTCAGAATAGATGGGCAAGGAAAAATCAGATGACACGCACTTGCTCCAGGAAGCCAGGAGGAAAGGCGACAGCTTGCACCGGCTGTCTTCATGCTGCCCACAAGACCACACGGGCTAGGAGGGGAGCTCATTTCTGTTTCCCTGGCTCTGCAGGGAAATATTTCACAAGCATAGGGTAGGATTTGGGGAATTACAAGAGAACTGCCAAGAACGGACCTGTGGTTAGAAGCAATTAATTTTAAGCAATAGGTAACACATGTCACCATGGGCAGCATCCACCTCCTTGCTCCAGCCTCCTGCTGCCACACCCACACCCACCTCTAATCAATTAGGGAAATTAAGAAAGGGGCTGTGGAAACCACAGAAGAAGAAGAGAAGGAAACACCTCTGTTCCCCTTCGCTTTTGTATTACTTTCTAGGAAAGGTTGGTGGATGTTGGAGTTGGCAACTTCCTCATGCCTGATGACTCCTGGCTTGAAGCCTGTTGTTTCCAGTGCCTGTGTTACAAGTTGAGGCTGGCTGCAGTCTTGGCCCGGTCTCTCGTGTCCTTTGGGGAACAGGTTCAAACACCTGAAGCTCATGGAAGTGCATTAGGCTGCTCCGTGGATCTTCTGCACCCTGGCTCCTGGTGGGAGTCTCCTTTAGCCCATCAGCAACACCTCCCAGGCCGGCATCCCTCCAAAATGCTGCCTGGCTTCATCAGACAGTACCACACCCAGTTTTGAGCTCGCAATGTTAAAATATCAGAAAGGAATAAACATGACTTCCAAAATCCCAGCAAATAGAAAACATGAGTTTCATTATGCAGATCCCCACAGAGAATCTGAGTATAAAATAAATAATTTACAGGCTTTTTTCTACAAAACGGAATACTATAGTGTAAAAAATAAATAAATATCTCTTCTAAATTGTCCTTTTTTTGTATTTCCCTCAGAGTCAAGTCACAGCAGGTTTGCTTGGAAGCCTGAGGTGCCATTGTAAGAAGTTTCTCTCTCACACGCATAGGGCGGGTAGTTGCTCAGGTGTTCAGCGGCTTGGGTGGCACCATGGGAGCCTGCCTTCCCACAGCTCCATACTGCCCGCACTTCTTGGCCTTGGTACAGACAGGAAGAACCTAACAGAAGAGAGATTGTTGGGTTTTTCTTTCCTTCTTCAAAATATATGGATACTTTAAGTGTGTGGGCAAAGATCCAGGCTGGGTGCATTACCAAGCAGTTCCTTGCAACTCTCTGTGTGAGGTGAGACTAAAGTTTTCCCCTCACAACCCCCACAGCAGGCTCCAGCTTGGACCTAGGGGCATGGCACCATGGAAGAAGATATGTATGGCATTTTCTCCCACTGCTTTTTGTCTCCAACTCCATCAAAAGTAAGGGTGCACGCTCTGGGCGTATCCCATGAGGAGGCTGAGGTGCCTTCAGCACAAAATGGGGTTGTGATTTTCTGCAACGGTGCCACCTCATTCAGTTTACCCCACCTCGAGCTTGCCTCCTTCATCCCCCGTGCCAGGATGACCTCGGTGGGCAACCAGCAGTGCCTCAGCCCCTGCCGTGGTGCAGCACTCTGGGCTCTCCATACAGCGGCACAGTCTTCCTCTGAAGACCCCATTTTGTTTGAAATGCCTCCTCAAAGCTACTTCCTCCACGAGCTGCACTGGCCATGCTGGAGGGAGGCTGTTCTGGGAGATGCAGAAGACTGTGCAAGGGTACGGCCACTGCTTGCACAAGTGTTTTGTGCATAAATACAGTAACGGAGTGATGCTTCCCCTGCAGCACGACTTGTCATTGAGAAAGTGTTTTCTAGCTGTCATCGCTGTCGGGTGCCCGTGGGCCTGGCTAAGCACCTTCAGGTTTCCCCTTCCCAGCATGCTGCTTCCTAGCCATCTGGCTGGGGGCTGATCCCTTCGTCCCCCTCCGCCCCGGCTGCAGCTCGGGCTGGGCAGCACGCAGCCAGCCGCAGGGTGGCCCGGCAGAATCGGGTCCCGGCGGTCAGCCCCGCCGCCGGTGGGGGAGAGCCCCGCGGCGGAGCAGGGGAAGGCAGACCTACCCAGCACGGCTGGGCTGGGTTTCTCTCTGGGTCACGTAGGTGCCGGAGGCAGCGGCAGAGGAGGAAGGCGAGGAGGAGGAAGGAAGTCAGGGGGACCAGCACTCCCGCCGCAATGGCGATGGCCGGTGCCACGCTGCTGTCCAGACCTGCGGGGAAAGAAGTGGGTACTCAGTTTGCGCACGAAGGGGAAAAAAAAACCCAAACAAACCCATTGCAGACACATCTCGGCCAGTCCCTGGGGTGGGACAGGGCAGATATGGGCGCTGGGAGGACATGCCAGCATGCACACAAGTGGCACCACGGGCAGGCTGGGGTCTGATGCCATGGTCGGGCACGCGGCACCCAGCCCCTCCAAGCTACCCAAAGCTGGCACAATGTGCTGGTGCACCAGGCTCTGTGACAGGGAAACCCTGTGAGGCCTCTGCAGAGGCAGGGAGGCTGGAGCACACCGTGGCACGCCAGGGACCCGACGGGCAGTAAGATATTATATGCCATCACCCAGGATGTCTGGCTGCTCCTCAGCACCTCCACCATGCCTCCCTAGCCCAGACCCAGCTGCTCTTCCAGGTGCCTTCCCCACCTGCCCGCCAACTCTTGGAGGAGTTTCTGATCTACCCCAGGAGGTGCTTCGTGGTCTCCTCCCTGCTTCAGGGCAGGAGCACGGTTACATACTGACCCTGCACCAGGCTGTCCGTGGGCAGGACCAGGGTCACGTTTAGAGAAGGGTGTTGGATCATGCAGGCAATGGGGTACTCCTGGAGGATTTTGGAGAGGGTGTGGGTGAAATTGCTGATGACAGTCACGGTCTGGTTGCCGAGCCTGATGTGGTACTCCCTCGGTTTCTGCTGCAGGAAGCTGGGAAGGCGCCAGGTGATTTTTGGAGCTGGCTTCCCTGTTGCTGAGCAGCTCATCCCCACCACGTTCTCCGGGTCCTCAGCTTTGTCTGGACTGGGTATAAGCTTAGCCTCCACTTTGGGATTCGAGAGAGCTGTAAACAAAATGACAAATCTGTAAATTTCTGTTCACGTTTGAGCAAAGAGCATCTGTATTTACTATTTTATCTTGGGGGACAACCTTGATATCTAATCTTGCCTCTCCCTCCCCAAAGCCCTGGCAACGACACATAAACATGAAAATGATCAGACAGCACTCAGGAAATTAAGAGCTTGGCAAAAAACCAAAGGACAAGGGTGTAGAAGCATCCATGTTTCAATTCTGTCATTAATAGCAGCACTGCAGCATCCCAACTGAGAAGCAGCGATTATGGACGAGCAAAAAGCAACCATGAAACCACGGGTCCTCCTCTCTCTGAAAGGGCTGAACTGCTCCAGTGAGTCAAAATTCTTGTTCTTTTCCCTTAAATGTATCTGCAGGATCAGCTTTATTACTGCTAGACATGTATAGACTTGTGGACCAAAGTACTAAGCGCATATATTTATGCAATACAGTAATAGTGAATTTGTATGTGGTTACACCACAGGATTTCACCTGTGGAGGTTTTGTACAACTTTCTTCCTGCTAGTGTCACGTTTTGGGGGCATTATGGTATCCCTCAAAGCCTTCATTAAAGATCATTCGTTCTGAACTCCTCCTCACTCTAGAAGATTTGCAGATACTGTCACATTTAATCTTAGTCAGCAAGAAGTGTGAACTACAGGCGTCATTCATGCTTACTCACTCACATGAAGCCTGCTTGTTGATTCCTATTTATACAAATTGTATTTGCAAAGAATAAAGAAAGGGGAAGAGGGCAGGAACTCCAGGGCAGATCTGAACACATAAGGACACACTATCCCCTGTGGGAAATCACCTATTTATTCCTCAGTCATAAAATCATACCATAATTTAGGTCAGAAGGGACCTCTGGAGGTCATCTAGTCCAAGATCCTACTCAAAGCCAGTCTAATTATCTCAGTTTGCTCGGGCCAAGATCTATAAAGGCAGGTAGCTTCATTTGGGAGTATAATCCACAGGTTTCCATACAGCAGCTCACCAGTCTGCCTTCTACTTCAGTGCATGTGCTGATAGCATAGGGGTCCAAACCACACTCTACTTATAGCAGCCTGTTTCTGACAATATTACTTTTTTTTTAACCATTTAAGTGCAGTGGCAATTCTAGTTTCATTCAAGTCTGAGTTAGTATGAATGCTCTATGATTAAAAATGTACCTCTTACTATTATTTAGTAGTAGGCCATGTGTATATTACTATTTACATAGCAAAAATAATAGTATTTATGCTGAAATTATGTTTTGTCCCAACACTAGCGAACATATCACTATCACTTAGCAATCCCACTTTTAAACAACAACACAAAAAATCCGTTTCTCCTTTTTAGGAAAAACGATTATTCTTCCCTTTTGGGAGATAAATGAAGATTTGCCTATAAATGAGGTGTAGAAGAAACCGAATGATCTTGTTAAAGGGGAATAGGGCTTGTGCTAGGTGCATAATGGTGCCTGTAACCTCCTTGTACAATTCCAGATGCATCTCATGAGGTTATCTGGATCTCCCAAACCCTAACTACCAAGGGGCAGAAGCAAGATATTGTATACTATTAGTCTTGTGCTTTCTTTAATGGCTAGACCTCATTTATTTACTACGGTCATGCCTGCCTGGAAAAAAAGAAGTGGATTTTTTTCATTTTTTGCATCACCCATAGATGGAAACTCAAACCTCGCTAGTGTTGCTCTGACAGCAACAAGAAAAATGTGTAGGGGGATTTCAGCTGGAACTTCTCAAAATCTCCCATGTATGAAAATACAAATGTCATAAACAGTTTATGTTTTGATTAGTAAATGAACCCTGAACTTCTTCTTTCGCTCACGGGATGCACAAAAATAACATATCCACCCACGGCATTATCTTCAAATATTAGCTTGCAAGATCCAAGAGCAGTAAAGGAAAGTTGTCACAGATGTTTCCAGAGGGGATGAGAAAAATTGCTCGGTATCTTGGCAGAAACACACGCACTCCACATCTGCTCTTCTGACTAAGCAGTCCTCTCTCTTCTCAGACTGGACCCCAAGGAACAACTATCAAGTGAAAAAAAATCCTGTAGGGGTGAGCTTCCCCTCAGCAAGTGTCTGTAATAGATGCGCAGTCAAAACCTGCAAGTGCTTGCTTTTGCAGTACAGCCCTGCTGCACTGTTTGTTAGCGCGTGCCCACTGTTGATGTTTGATGGATACGTTTATATTAACTGCATCTTTTGTCTTTCATCAAAATGTTTGTTTCCAGGAGAAAAAGTACCCGCAGGAGTTTTTGTGCGCAAGTACTCACATTAGTAGCTCTTGCAGAGCAGTAATGCAAACATTCACAAATTCAAGCTGTGGCAATATTCCAAGTATTTGCAAAAAGGTCTTTCCAGGGATGAACATCAGTTTTGATTATCTGTAATAGCCTTTTGTAATTAAAAAGGGACTGTCAGGTCATGATGCGCTCTTTACATTTGAAATCTTGACAGTGGTCTCAGAGAGACTGATAAAAAAATTCAGGAATTGCAGCATGCCTCATGATGACAAACAGCCTTTTCCAACCACATGGGTGTTCATCAGCAACCCCATGCCTCAGTTCCCCTGTCTAAGAAATAGTGATGTAATTTCTCTGCTGTGCTCGAGCCTTCTAGGTGAATGGTGCCATCTATGATGAAGGCAGAAGGTCCCTGAAGACAGCCCAGACCAGGGAATTTTGTAGCCCAGTGAGTCTTGGCCATTCTCACGTGGCACATCCCTCTCTCTGTACCTGCTAACTGTATCTCCTTCCTGGGTTTCATTCTCATCCTCTGTGGCAATGAAGGTTGGCAAAACATTCTCAAAGCACAGCAGAGGGAGAAGGGGAGCAGGCCATTTAAAAGAGACCTGTCAAGCACACTCGAAAAGATTCCGTTCCAAAATGGTTTTCGCTACAGGGTAGGAAATTTCTGCTTCTTCTCGGGTTTACTGTTTTCAGCCAGGCAGGTCTGAGATTCCTCCAGTCATACCTGTCTCTTTTTTCACAGTGGGATACCCAGTTCTTGGGCAGTTTCAGTTCCCCTGTTCACAGCGATGGTGCCGGTCCTGGAACAGCCCCTCTTGCGAAGGCTGTTGTAATCGGGCAATTACCAGCTCGTAAACTCCCTGGCAGTCCCCTCTTGAGGGCAAAGCCATGGCAGCGTTTCATTTTCAGCTGGTGACTCTGTAAGGCGGATTGGTCCCCTTGCCCTGAATCTTTGGACCTTGGGAGGTTCCTGCTGGCCTCATGCTCCGTCTGGGCTTGTTCAGACAAGTTGTTACCATCATTACGAGTTGGGGAATAAGGGAGTAAAACTGTGACTTTTAAGTAGCATCACATAAATTAGCTTCAATGAAATATGCTGTATGCAAATGAAAAAAATCTTCTGTCACAGTTCCAAGCACTTAGTTTATTCATGATTACCCTCCAGGACATGTTCAATAAAGCACATTTCAGGGAGGCCACCATGATCCCTGTGACCCAGCCCCTGGCAGTGGCCCGCAACCCCACGCTGGCCCAGCAGGAGCAATGGGCTCTTGCCTGCCCTCAGGAGAAGTGAAACCCTTCTCAGTGAATGTGTTTTCATCTGAGATACAGGAAGAGATGCTTGAAGGAGTGTGTGTAGCAGCAGAAAACCTTTTTTTTTTTTTTTTTAAAGTAGTGCTCTGCTAAAGGACAAATAACAGCCACAAGGCTGGTGATTTGGGAGAATATTTCCCCTTCTTGGACCAAAAAAACCCCAAACAAAACAAAACAAATCTAAGTCTGTGTTTAGATGTACATGATAAATGAGAAAGGGATCCCTCTGTAAGGCACTTCCATATTTTCCTGTAATGTATAAATCAGTGTTTACCCTCTGAATGACTCAGGACTGTGTGTTTTTAGGAACACCTTCCTCTTCATATCTGAAATATTGAGTGAATTCCTCCCAATTTCTCTCTTCTGCCTCAGGAGCTTTCCCAAGAGAGAGAAAAAAGAACTTTTGTTCCAGATTTGGTTTTCCCTTGTATTTCCCCCCTGCCTTTCCCCTATTGCTTAAGTCAGCTTTCCCCTATAAGCCATGGGCATCTTTCTTTCCACACAGAGGACTCCTGGCACACAGGGGTGCGTGGGCATGTGTCTGTGTCTTTGTCAGTAGAAGGTACTAGGATAACCAAAATACTCTACAGGGGTCATACCACCAGTGGCAGGTCCCAGACACTGATGTTTTCCGTATGGGACATGATCTTTGGCCAACATCCCCACAGCAGAGTCAATGATGAGAAAGTCAGGAGCTAACAGGGTGTCTTCAGGGCATGTTTAATGTCTCAGCTTTCTCACTGGCAGAAAACCAAGGCCTTCCCTCAAAAGACAAGCAGCTTTTCACTCTTGTTGCTTTTGACTTCATCTATTTGACTGCATTTCAGCTTGTACTTGCTAGCTGACTATTGTCAAATATTGCCACCTTGACTCATGATTTGTTTTCTTTTTTTGAAGCTCATTGGTACTGATCTGCACAAGATATTTATGTGGCAAAGTTCACAAGCTGCACTGTATTTCAGCCTTTTGTTTTGCATCCCTTTCCTGAACCCAGCCTAACTACTGTCATTTTTACTGTAGCTTCAAAATCAGCTACTCCGGTCACACATACACCACTCTGCCTTTTGAATATTTTGAATTTTTAAGACCAAAGACAAAGTAAGAACAAATGCCTTGTTTCCAGGCTTAGGAGGTGAGAGCAGCAGTGAAAGGAAGCAGAGGAGCGTGGGGTTCACAGCTGCAGCAGGCCAGCTGTCAGCACAGCACACAGCCCGGGAAACTTGGAGGAAGTCATGGGTTACATGTCAGTTTTTGGATCTTGGTGTTGTTGACTTAAAGGGGAAGAAAAAGGACTGTTGAATGTTGTTTTCCCATCAAATGTAAAACCAGAAAGGGGGGAAGAGCTAGAGAGGAAGCTGAGCCACCTTTCCCGCAGCAATTTGGCAATGACCATTGGTCAGGGAAGGTTTTTCCCAGGGAAAATGACTTGGTCCTCAGATGACAGCCCGCATGCAGTTATGATGCCTTACCGTAAACCTTGAGACACATCCTGCCGGTGACAGCCCCTGAGGGGAACGTGTTAAAGATGCACTTGTAGCATCCTTCGTCTTGGAGGGTGACTCCATGAAGGGAGATGGCTGAGGCTTGTAACTCACTGTGGGCAAATCTCACATGATCAACATAGTCCTTTGCTATCTTTTGGCCGTTCATTGTACTGTAAGTCGCTATGTTGTCTTCAGCCCCATCCGTCTCCTTCTGCCAGGTCACCTGTAGCACATCTTCTTTTGTGACTGACCGGCATGAAAAGGTAACGTTTCCTCCTGCCTGGACTGACTGGATCTTTCTGTGCATCACCTGCACGGAGCCTGGGGGAAAAGCAGGTGCTGCACTCACTGTTTCTCACCACCCTTGTGCAACCCATCCCCAGCAGAGATCCCACAGCCCCTCACCCTCACTCCTGAGAAGAGCAGCTCCAGAGGGTCTCTCTGCCCTTCCATCCAGGGAAAAAATGAAAACACAGCTCAAAAGAACTTCCCTGAGGATTTAGCTGGACCTGATGCCTCTCACATACAGCGTCTCGCCAGTCTGATACCTGTGCTGTAGAGAGTGCCACTGAGAAAGGCAGCTCCAGTGGCAGCAGTGACTGATTTCTGTCTGCTAAGACCTTTATCCAACGGGCATCCATGGATTCCCTAAACGTTCAACCATGCTAATGCCCAAATAGCCGCCAGTGCATTATCGCGCTCTGAGGCCTCCTGCAGCACAGGAGAGAAGGAGTAGTAAAGCTGCCAAAAACTCTTACATGTATCACCACACATTGTGCATCTGCATTTGTCAGAGACTGACAAGAGAACAGAAAACCAGAAGGAAAAATCAAGGTAGGGAGGACCAGAGACAAACCGCATCTGTTTTCTTGTCTCGGACTTGAGGCCGTGCGGCTAGGAAGCATCTTAGACCCTGATGAAAGCCCACAAACAAAAACTTTCACGGTGTAAATCCATGCTATTAAAGGTCTCCAGGGGGACACAAAAAAAAAAGAAAAAAAAGAGAGAGATAATCAATCTCCTCTTTCAATTCACAGACGCGTGTGGAAAAACTATTAAGGAGTCAAGCAAACAAAATGGATGCTCCCAGTTTTGACAGCTCAGCTCCACAGTCCTTTCAGGATAATAGTTTTTAAAGTTTACTTTGTACATCAGCGTGGGAAGGGAGATATCAGCAGGGACAGTTACAGCACTGAAAACACATAATTCACAAGAAAAGGAAATATCTTTGCTGGTTTTAAAGAGGAGTGCAGTGCCCAGAGGTACGCTTGTCTAACCACCCCACCACCCTGACCCCGACAAAGCTCGCTCGGATCCCATAGCCATGGCCAGGCAGATCTCTGCAGGAAAAACCAGTTGTGAAGCTGTGCCAGTCATTTTGCTTTTCAGAGCTCAGTAGTGCCATAGGCAGCATACAAACCATGACCATGGAATCTTGTTCAAAACAGATTTAGGCTTTTCTGCATGATTTTTAATTACAAAGACAAATATTATACGTCCATGCTTTTAGCAGCCTGAGCAGACACCTAGGAGCACCATGTCCATCACCTCAAATAATTCTGTCCTGGCTAAAGCAAATCAGTGCCATACTCTAACCTAAATCTCAGCCACGACAGGAGATGAAATCAAACTTCAGTCATAGGGGTCATCGGGAGCATTTGGACATTTGCCTGGTTTATGATTTGCGAATTGCAATAAATCCACACATCTGTCTGCAGCTTATATAAATGCACTGGTGGTAAATTAAGGACAGGATGCTGTCAACACAGCCAGCAGTGACATGTCTGAAGCCTCACGCAAGCGGTGTGGTCGCTTGCAGTGCCAGAAGTGCCCTGCCACTGCTGGGCTCATTCCAGGGGCATGGGAGGGAGGGGGACCACAGCACCCAGAAGCATGGCAGCAGGCTGGCAGGGCCACCGAGGTCCCTAACACCATGACAATAACCAGACAGACAGACAAGGGAGTTACCTGATGCAACAATCCAGATGCTGGAGAGGAGAAGACAAGCGACTGAGATCATCTTAGCTGTGTGCTCGGCGAGACGAGTGAGGAACTGATCCATTGAGCGTGGCTTCCTCTTTTTTTATACGCTTTGGTCTTTCTCTAGGGACATTCCCCTCCCTGCGCATACGGTAAGAGGCACCTTGTAAAAATCTCCTGCCCTCCAGCGCCCAGTTGAATAATAAAAATTTCAGGGGACATGACAACAAACGTTGAAGATTTCCCAGCCAGGCTGCTAGGCAGACAGGGGTAATGGTGTAACAAGGCTGGGTTTTTCACAAGTGCCTTTTCCACGAGGTTAGGTTTTTGCAAGTGTCTAAGTAAGAGCCCAGGTTTCTAAGCTGCCCGTCAGTCTGCGAGGGGCAGGAGGAAAGGCCACCTTGGCTTTGACCTGAGCTCAGCGAAAGGAGATCAGGTTAATAGTCATGCTGCAACGAGTAGTATAAATGTCCCCAACAGGTAACTCAGCAGACCCGGTTAGGGGTCTGCACCCCACGTGTAAGTTGGTGGAGACCCATGAGCTGCTGATGCTGCTGTAACACAACTCTTTTTCCAGGTAAGGAAACCAGAGTGAGCCAAGCGCCCAATCCTGGGCCTAGGTCATACGTTGTCTCAGGGAAAAAGCAGATCCTTCTTCTCCCTTCTTCTCCACTGAGGTTACCCCCATCTCTGCAGGTCCATGCTCCTTCCCCAGCCCTGTCCCTCAGAAAGACAGGGCTGCCGTCCCCCAAGCACATCGCTTCCTCTCCACCATCACCTGAGGTGACACAAAAATAGCTCACACAGCTGTTTTGAGTCACTATTTTTGTGCCTTTTTGCTCACTCTTTTTTACACCTGTGTTTCTCTTTTTCTGCTGGCTGCAATCATGTTGCTGAAACCAACACAGCCCTCAGCCCACGGGTCACTCACACACCATGTGGTGGGACAAGCAGCTGGCGACACCTCATTTGCTAATCAAACTTGCACCGGTAAACTGTGTTTCACATTTCTGCTTTCTGATTAAGTGGCTTACATTTTTGCAAATTCTTACTACTCCAAATGACTACGATTGCATTAAAAGTGTTTTCTTTTAGTTGAATTGACACACAGGTTAACCTTGAATCATGCAAATAGGTTGAGGGAAACCAATGGGTCCAAATCATGATGTGGCAAAAAAATTTCTCAGATGGGCTTACACATCCACAGTTCCTTCTCTCTTCCCAAGTGGTAATTAATGATCTCAAAACAGAAACAGCTCAAGTATCAGTATTCCTCTAAAGAAACATTCTGGGTGCGCTTTCGAGTAGGTTCAATAATTCATTCCCATTACTGTACAAACCATGACTGCTTCATAATATTGTCTTTTTCCTTTGAGGTATCACATCTCATTTTCCTTTTCTTGAGTTGTTTTCTTAGTTGCATTTTCCTGCAAGATTTCTGAAAGGGCATTCTGGCCTGACCAAAATGTGAAATCAATGAAAAATAGTTCTTGTGGGGTTTGCCAGACCATTTTACAGCTATTAAGCAATGCAAATAGCACAGGCAGGCTCTGGACCACAGCTCTGGACCAATTCAGAAGGAAAACTGGCAGCCTTGAAATGGAGATTCACAGCAGACATTTAATTTTGGATTGTCAGCCTCTGAGAAGTTCCAAAACTGAAAGAAACACTGAAGATTTGCTGAAACTATGTCCTTTTGCACCAAAGCCTCCTAGCAGGGTGCGAGTGATCTCTGCAAAGATTCAGTCCAGGTTTTGCTGGTGTTCCCAACTCAGCTCTGCTACAATTTTGAAACAAAATATTAAGGAACTTTCCACAAGCTTGCAGCGCTCTTGATGAAGTCTTCACAGCTAAACTTCACCACTTAGTGATCAAAAAAGGGACTGTACGTAATTTAAAAAAGAACTGCAAGCCCAGTTGATGTATTTTTCTCCTCATAGGAAATGTTCTTGTCAGCTTTAACCGTTTTGGGGTTTTTTTTCAGCCAGAAACACTCTAATCTTCCAAAAGTCCTCCCAAACAACCCTGATAACCTGGGTGCTGCTACAGCAAACACCTTTCAGTAAAGAGCAAACATTCTTAGCGACATCCAAGCAAATGATAGAGGTGGCTACTGGGGTCAGACAAATGTGTTGACTTTAAATTGTTTACAGCATCCCCTACATGGTGATAAAGAGCCACGTATGCTGGCTGCTTCTTCCAGGCGCTGCCTCTCGCCTGACAGCTCCCGATGCCGCAGGGAAGCCGGGCAGGCAGGGACCTCCTTCCCAGCCCACGTGCGTGGGTGTCTGCGTGTGCATCAGGCTGCTGCAGCATCTCTTTCTGAGCACCCACTGCCACCACCCCCACTCTCCCTCCAGGGACAAGCCAGTGTCAGCAGGCGATTCATTATTTTAAACGTAAGGCAGGCAAGACCGTGAGGGCCACTCATTAACTCCACCACTTATTTCCATTTTGTGAGTGTATGTTTAAGGGCATTTATTCAGGCAGCTCCTGATCTGTTCATCTTTGCACGGACTTTTGGTGGATTACAGACCTGCTCCTTGCTTGCCAATCAGATTCCATGCTGCTTCAGTTGCACAGCAGCTTCATTTCTGAGAACTGCACAGCATGCCTGAGCTTCAGGCACTTCACAGAGCCAATGAAAGTTTGGAAAAAAAATCAGGCAGTTCTGCAAACATTTCTTGAAAAACCCAGTGATTCACATTCTTCCCTTTCTTCCTGCTGGACTAGGATGGTTTCTCCGGTTCCCAGTAAATCAAAAAAGGCCATACAAGAATTAATTGCACAGTCACTAAGTGACAACATTTCCACACAGCCCAAGTGACTAATCATATCGATAAATCACCAAGTTGATCTTCTGGAAAATGTTGAGAACGGGAGCCACTCAGGCACAATTGTAGTCTAAACCATC
Organism: Chionis minor; assembly: GCA_013398295.1. Classification (NCBI taxonomy): domain Eukaryota; kingdom Metazoa; phylum Chordata; class Aves; order Charadriiformes; family Chionidae; genus Chionis; species Chionis minor. The sequence goes on from VZSF01004548.1 coordinate 1,526,360, forward strand.
GTTTTGTCAACTATCAATCTAAAACATTGTTTTTTCAACCATCCAAACCCAGGTTGGCAACTGGGTAGCCGCCTACCCTGTCAGCAGGATTCAGTGCCGCCTCTCAAGGCATTGCCTGTATAGAGAACAAAAGAGAGGGATATGGTTTCATCCACTGCTGAATTGTAGTGACTTTTGGGGGTTGGTCCATCAGTACCAGTGGTAGGTGCCCCTATTGGGAAGCAGCTTGTTAAATGCAATTGAACAGGCCTAGCGCTTTATAACATGCTAACCAATAGTCCTTGCGTAGATTTTTGTAGAGTAGTAGTCCTTTGTAGAGGCAAATCCCTCTACACCTCAGCTGGATTTGGAGAGCTGCAGCACACTGGGGTAAAGAGAGTAGTTGCATCTACCGACGTGTGCTCCAGCCTGTGTCGCTGCATTGGGGTGGGCTGCGGCAGAACCTGCGGTCAGTAGCCAAGGGATGCTGCAGGACTGGGCAATGCTCATTTGGGCAGGGTTACAGACAAAATGTCATGTTTGTGCATGAGTTTTAGGTCAGATGGCACAAGGGTAGGTTGTACACAGCCATGGCTGTTTATCCTTGGATCGTATGTTTGACTTGGAGGTATTTGATCTGTGGTCTCTTCCCAAACTGGGCTCCTCTGCTACCACACCGCCGTCAGCCGCAGTACAGGATGGCAAATTACAGCTGCGGGTGCTGGAATCTGGTGTGGGACTGCCTAGCAAAGTGCAAAAGAGAATCAAAGGAAGGCGGCTGCTTAGCTGAGACCTCGCTCATGGTGGTGTACATCTATCTGCAAAAGCACATGTTATTGGGGGACAGCATGTGTTGTGAAACTGCCTGGTTAACCACCCGACACTTCTTACCTCTGTGTTTTGATAAAATTGCTGCAGACACCTGAAGTTTTACAGAGATTTTTTTTTTTCCTTTTTCAGCAACGTACCGCAATTACGGTGGGTGAATTAAACTTACTCCCTGAACCATCAGCCCTGCAAACTGTATTTCTGGTTCTTCTATTTTTCTTCTTCCTTGTAGCTCAGGAGGAAGAAGAAGGGATAAAAAAAAGACAAAAAGGAGAGAAGGAAGCAAATCCAGATTGCATTGGAAAGCTTCAGTAGCAAAGGCTGTGCTTCATTAGGGTTTGAAGTGTTTGGGTTTTACCATTAAATTTGTCATACCATTTCTCAGAAAAGCATGATGGCTAGGCATGTGGTTTCCTCTTGCCGAGAGCACCCCAGGTTGTTATTTCAGTCGAGGGATCCTAGAGGGAGTCCACATTGCAACCTGCTAGTCACTTCATGGAGGCCACCAGCAGCAGCACGCTCGTGCTGGCCTCAGTGCCCCAGGAAGCCACGTCACTCATCCATTCCCCCCCTCTTCCTCTCCCACCCCCACTCACCAGTGCTTGCCTGCAGTGGAGGCTTTGGGGTTTGGTTTTCTTTAGGTGCACAATATCTGGGTGCTGCATACATGTACTGTGCGAGAGATAACGAGCCTCGTTGGACACCGAGTTTCATGCTGTAACACAGCCAGTACAGAAAACAATTCAGCCAGCGGGGAAACCACGCCAAAATTGGCTACCCGAGGGTGCAGAGATCCAGTGGAAGGATGGGAAACTGCCTACCAAAAATAAGGTAGGTTCAATACCATTTTGTATTTAATTACTAAACAAGAGGGCTAAGAGAGCGATTTTATGAAAAACAGGATAAAATTATACCTGCAATAGGTCAACCTTAAGGCACCATGAGGAGACGCTTGATTAAACAAAGATAATTTAGCAAGCAAATTAAGATGAACAATATCGTTCTTAGTATGTCAAAGGGTATTGCCTCAGGATGTTTTTTTAGGGAGGTGACTTCATCCGTAGGCTCCCAGCGCTGAGAGCGTGCTGAAGGGAGGAAGGTTGTTACGGGTGAGGAACACAAGGAGCAGAGAGTACTTGTAATCTGCTCCTGGTTTTCAGGTAGGAAAATTACACTCACAGGTTCACCTTGTCATCTCTTGTCCGTTGGCACCGCCTCATAAAGACAACTCTTTATATACGCTGTATATAAATAGATTAAATTATACAGTATGTTTAAATAGTGCACATGGTATATATAAATATACTATAGGTATGTACAAGAGTGGTTAGGAACAGATTGTCTCCTAAGGAGTTGTGAAGACAGAGGAGGATGCTCAGCAGGAGCCACCTAGGACAGGTGGTTTGTGCCGGAGACGCTCAGTGCAGGGACCCCGAGCACTGCTGGCCACCGGCCAGGCTGCCCCTCTGCTACAGCCCGTGGGCTGCCATCGCTGCCCTCACCACTGCTCAGCACAGCACTCTTTAATGTCACCCATAGAAAGGGGGAGTTGGCAAATCATATTGGAAGTTTCCCTTTTACCTGGAATTATGTTAGCAATTTGCCCTTTACCTGGATATGGTAAAGCACTTGGATATTTCTGAGTTTATCCCATCCAAACAGGACAGGCAGGAAAGCTCGTGCTCCCGAAGCAGCACATTACGAAGCAGGGAAATAAAGTCACATCGCTGGAAATTTTAAAATAATAGTAATGAGCCCCAGACAACAAAACTGGCTGGCCCAGGCAATGACTTTTTTCACTAACATGAACAGAAAGCGGTTTGATTTGGGAAAGCAGCAACTCAATGTGCTATCTTAGAGCAACCCGGGATTTTCAAGGAGGGTGCCTAGCCCCACGTGCATAAACATCATGCAAGGGGGAGGGTGAGAGGCAGATCCCTGGACACAAGCGGGCGGGAGCTGGCACCGCAGCTGGCAGCGCTGCATGGGGTGTCTGGGGCTGGCCCGCCTGGGCTGGGGGACGCCACCACGGTGCCACAGCTGCACATGGCGCCCTCTCCCTCCAGCTTTGCTGTGTTGTGGTATGCCGTGGTGTTCTGCCTCGCCAGGCTAGCCACAGGCGTAGGAAAAGTCACCTGGAAAAAGGCAAGACTGCTTCAGAGTAGCGGGCGCTGGACGGCTCTGCCACCCAGGCATCCAGCCCCTCTGGCCATTGCTTTGCTGGGTATCCATATTGCTTCTGCTGAATACCGCCCTCGGTCTGTGCCTTTGTACTTCCAAGGGAGAGCCACCACTGCTCTCTGGTAAAACCTCTCCTAGTAGAAACAACCAAAAAGCCACTGTGTGGACAGATGATTTCCTTGAAGGTCCTCGGAGAGGAAAATCCCCTCTCTTTCCCATTGTCTTCTTGGTAGATCAAAGAAACAGTTGTGCAACCTCTCAGTGCTGTACCCTCACTGCTTACTTGGTCTTAAGAAGCTCAGATGAGGCACTCGTTTGCCAAAATTAAATGTTCTGCTTGTTTCCAAAGAGAATGTATCCCTCACCTCCTTGCAGGTCTGTAGCCAGAGGTCTAAGGCATGACAGCTTTACCTGGCCTTGAGGGAAAGGGCAAAAGTCTCCAAAGCATGAAGCCTTGCTCTCAGGAGCAGTTTGACTCAAGGCCCACAAAATCTATGTAAAACTATGTGCTGGGTCCTCACCTGTGGCAGCAAGGAGCAGGGATGAGCTCAGGTGCCTGTTGGATCACAGCCCCAGGCTCTTTATCTCCCAAGCTTGCTGACTCCCCATTGCTTTAAATGCCTGTGTCACACTTATAGACGGGACTTCTGCTGCTTTTTAAAACATTCCTGACTGCTTTTTAGGATCAGGAGTCAAGACACCGCAAGCAAGCTTTCCATAAAGCAGCATTGAGGGGGCTGTGAAACCCATATCCCCCATCAGAGGGGAGGGAAGGGGAAGAAGGTCCACTGCCATAAGAGGCAGCACGGTCACGGTGCTGTGTCACAGCCTGTGCTCAGGCAGCTCCACACTCTGCTTTCCTCACTTTCAAAACCTCTTCTCTAACAATCCAGCGCCAGGAGAGCTTAACACAGGGAAAGCATTGACTAGCTGCCCCTGCAGGGCAGGGAAAAACTGCAACCCATTTCTTCCATCATCTCCTGTTGATTAGCAGTGCCAGCTCACCCTGAGTTTTGTGTTCACATCACTCCTCAGTCATAGCTGCCCCATAGCTGATAAAGCTGTGTCTTTCTGAGGAATCACAAATCTTGTTCAGAGGGGTGGAGAAATGATGAGGGTGGGTTGTTGGAGTTTTGGGTTTTTTTCCAGGAAACTGCCATTCCTCTGCAGTGACTCAGCATCCTGGCAAAGCTCCGGCACTGTGGAGGTCTGGCCGGGGCCAGTGCCACTCACCAAGCAGCGGGAGAGGCAGAGAGTGGGGGTCTGCTGGGAAGGGGTCCTCTGCTCCGCAGCACAGGGCAGGCTCACAGTCAGGCTAAACAAAAAGCTCAGGTTACAGCATAAAAAGTTTATACCTGTCTTATAGCAATCAGCCCATCCGTGCCAACCTGATCCTGTGATCCTGAAGGTGCTTAGTGCTGCTGCAGGATCAAATCCATGGTGATCGCACTAAGGGTTCCCAAAGTGCCCCGTTTCTTGTCTTGGACAGCAGGCACGTACCCACCTCCAAAAATCCTCCCCACAGCATTTTGTTCTGCATTCACAGCTTATACGGTTGTAAACCCACATTCCTAGGGCATGAGGCTCCTGCAGTCATGCCATCCAGCTGTCAGCATCTCCCCTGAGTAGCTTTAATCAGATCTGTAAAAAATTAAAGTGGGTGGGCACCCGCAGATGGGGAAGTGCCTACAAGGCTTGGGAAAACTGGCAGCAGGTGCAGGAAATAACCCCAAATTACCAATCCACTGCGAGTGGCAGGCAAAGTTCATCATCCTGAGGTACAGCCCATCTGTTTGTAAGGACCAGCCATGGCTGAGAGGGTCACGGGGAGGAGGGCCCAAGAGCCCTCCTGGGGTAGCAGGAATTACAACGTACTGAAGCGATGGGGCATTGGGCTTGCTTTCTCAAGCAGCCAGCCACAGAGCAAGGACGGCGCCTTTTTTTTTTTTTTTTTTTTTTTTTTTTGCTTGGTCAGGTGGTGTTTTTTTGAGGGTTTGACAGTTTTGCATCAGAGGTTTAAGGAGCCAGGGAGGAACTGGCTATTTCTGGTGGTCCAGCTATTTCTGGAGCAAGGGTCCGGCTATTTTTGGACCCGTAACCTCTGGTTTAGGTAGATCAAGTTAGATGGAGACAGTAGCTGCAGTGGCTCCCCAGTAAAGTCCTCCCTCCTGAAGGCTAGCGGTGCCATGTCCCACAGCAGATCAGAGGACCGTCATATTTCTGAACACCTTCTGGACTGGCTTCACCCCTTATGAAGGTGGCTCGGTGGATGTGTGTGTGACTTTACCAGCAGCGTCCCACTGCCTCCCTCTAGGAAGTCTCCCTTCAGGGACAGAAAGGGCATCCACCACCTGGTCTTTTGGCACTTTGGCAGATGGGTCTGAAGTAAAATCAGACTGAAAGCAACCTCACTATTTCAGACCCCACCATTTATCCATAGACCCCACTGCCTCCTCTGTATTTGATTCCTTGACCCTTTTTTCTTCTTCTTATATAACCCCAACTCTGCCACTTCATCCTTTCTATTTGGAGAGCTTACTTTTTAGGGGCGCTTCTATATTTGGCTTGACCACTTCCTGAGTGTGACAGCCTCTGGAGCCTGTACAACAGCTCATACAGCTGCTCTGCAAACAGCAAAGTGATACTATGGAAAGAAGGAAAATGAATTTTGCCTTTGTTTTCATTTTAATAGTTGATTCACATTTCTCCTCATTTGATACTGCTGGCCAGAACTATTTCCCAGCAATTTGAATGATGAAACTATCCTTATAATTGCCTCCAAAAAAAATCCCCAACAAGAGCCAACCCCCACAAAAAAACTTCCAACCACAAGCATGTTGGGGTGTCCTCCTCTGACTGCTGGGCACCTGCCTCAAAGGAGCTGGCACATCTGCAGTAGGACTGCAGATGTTGAGAAATGCTTTTAGTTCTCAGACCACGCAACATGTTTTCCCACCAGATAAACACGTTACTGACTAAATAAGAAGACTTTATCTCAGGGTTGTGCAGCAGTTTACAGGTCTAATTTCCTATGAGAACAAACGGTATTTATCTTTTGATAGTTCAGGGGAAGAGTTATCCAGGTCCAACAACCTTTCCATCCAAGCAAGGGACTAAAAAATCAGAAGCCAACTGAATATAAACAAGAAAAAGTGGAATAAATAGATGATCAGAAAACAAAAATACTTGTATCAAAACCATGATATCTGACAGTTACAATATACTCCTAATGTGAATTATGTGCATTATAAATATACATAAGAAGCACATAAATATTTTATTTTAAATGTATCTCATAGGACTTTTAGGACCAAATTGTATGAAATGTTCACACTGGTACCTCCAATTAAACTAGAGGAGTTTATGCTCAGTATAGGCAAAATGCTATACGCAGTTCAAAGGAAACCAGGTAGGCCACATCTTCATTCCCAGCTGTAATAAAAGTGATCCAAATTCTCCCACTAAACAGGAAGTTGGGATGTTCTCTAATATTTGTAAAACTTTCTGCTACTCTTATAAGAACACCAGGGACGTGTGCAGAAATAAATTATTTCATGCTAATTGCCAAACTTGGGTCGTATATGGAAGATCTAAGAGCATGTGTTTAGCAAGGAAAGTATCAATAGCAACAAAGAATGGTGATATTGTCTATTTACCTCCAGTCCTGGGAAAGAAAAATAATATGCAAACATGCAATTAGAGACTGACTCATAATACACCTCCACGAGCAATTTAGGTGCATTTCCCAACTCCATATGGCTTGGCAGCTTTACACTCCCTTAATATCTTTCTATTATGTATGTAAATCTAATAGACAAATATCAACACCACATTGTAAAATGTGTATAAATTATCTACAGGCCTTTTACAAGCACAAAATTGTAAACGATAAGCAATAGTGCACACTCCAGCAAGCCTAGCTCTTATTATCAAAAAGCTTGGTAACACAGCAGTCCGGACTTTATTTAAAGGATTTTAAATTTGACAAATAATGTCCATACTTAAAACTGGAAGTACAATCTACTGCTTCAAACAGCAAAGGTTATTTGCTACTGGAGATTAGGTGTGTCAGGAACTGGCCTGTCTGCTAACCTTGCACTCACCTGCAGGTTTGCAGTGCATATAGTGCAGTGGCCGTGTTTCTCTTCCTTTTGATTTTGACCAAGACACACCAGCGCGTAGATTGATGTGAATAATTTGGGTGGGGATGGAGCTGGTTCTCTCATATCTATTCACAATATTTACTGTTCACTCACCCATCTGGAGGTATTCAATACGGGCAAGCCCACTGTTCACTCACCCATCTGGAGGTATTCAATACGGGCAAGCCCAGAAAGGTTGATTGCTCCTCAGAACCACAAACTTTGCTGACCTACTGCCAGCCTGCCTGGAGGGAAGGAGGTCGTAATTCACAGGAATGGCTAAATGCTGTATCACCTGCCACCAGCTGCCGGCTTGTCCCTGCCATTCCTCCATCCTCGGACCTGTGATTTGTGCCTGTCCTCCCCTGGAGCAGCCCCTGCTCCCGCAGCTCCCAGGGCAGGGCTTGGTGCCCACCTGGGGCTGCCTCCCAGGGAGGACAGGGGAAAGACCAAGAGGGCAGAGGCAGAGAAGCTGCATAAAGTGACTAGTCCAAAACGCTGGTGGAGGGGTCTCCCCACGTGACCATGGACACCCGGGGGTTGGCAGTAGGGAGCAAGGACTAACCAGCAGCAGACCTAACCTGCCCACCCTTATTTCCATCCCCTAGGTGGAAAGTGCACATCCCCATCAGGAGAAAAAGATACTCCCACAAGGAAAGTAAGTAAAGAGGGTCCTCAAGTACCCCAGAGGTGGAGGAGGCATGGCATGGCATGGCATGGCATGGGTGGGGGCATGGGGAGCCCTCCAACAGCACCCAGCATCGCTGCAGAGGCAGCCAGTGGGCGCAGGCATGGCCGTGGGCAGCAGCCATAGGGAGGCATTTTGCATCCCAGCTGGGAGAAACCCACTTGCACCCAGCGGGGGCTACCTGCCCTCTTGGTCCCCCACCACACCGCACTATTTGGGGCCTCTTTGGGTTTTTTTTTTTATTTTCTGGACAAGGCAGCACAAGGGGGAAGCCATCCCCCTCCAGCCTCCTAAGCCAGGTGTGCCTTGGCCACCACCTCGCAGCTGCCTCCTGCGATGGTGAACTTGGCCTTGGTACATTACAGCTGTGCCCGCGGGCTTGCAAGCACCCGAACCGCATCTGGGGAACACCTGCGCAATGGAGAGTTACACCCCTGCTTCGTCCCCTGCAAACAAGGGGAAGAGGAAACCCTCTGGGGGCTGCAGGAGGAAGGGTTTGGTCACATGCCGGCCCCCCGCCCCCAATACAAGCACAGTTTAGGACTTTTCCTAAGCATGCGTCAGTATGAGGTATTCTCGTAACAAAATATTTTCTGCATATTTAGTATACAAAGTGGGAAGACTCGTGTAGTGGTTATGATCACGTGTGTTCACGTGAATCATGAGGTCTTGGTTTCGGTTCAGACTGTTACCTTTTCCACCAGCGGGTAAAGCCTTTCACATAGGGATGGTATAATACTTCCACTTTCACAAGTTGCGATATTTGCTTAGGGAGAAACAGCTTCTTGTTATCGTGTAAATCAGCAATTTCATGGCAGTGTCAATGCAGCCCAGTAATGTTTTAAAGCACTGCAAGTTCTCTTAGACAGCAGATTTAACACAATATTGAGAGACTGACATCTTTCCTTCAGTCAGGTTGCAAAACAAGTACACTTAAAAACCCCATCATCTTAGGCAAAAGTGAAAGCTTAGTTCTGAAATTTTACAGGAACAACCAATAGTTGACTCAACCTTATAACAAGAACCAGCTAGGCAGATAAAAATAAAGCTGAGAGAAAGAATGATGCAAGCATCAGCCCTCTGCCATTTAGATGCTTAGGGGACAGACAGACAAATTTTCAGAAAAACCCCAACTTGCTGAATCCATGTGCACAAACACCCAGTGCGCACTCGGGCACGTGGCACATCATGTAGTGCCTCTGTGCCCCAGTGCCCAGCCAGCGATCCCAGGCAGAGTTAAGGCTGCATTGACCATAAAGCTGAAATACAGTCAGAGAGCAAGAAAGACCAGCCATTTTTGGCAGGTATGTAAAACTGATTTCAGTTAAGTTAAAAAAAAAAAAAAAAAAAGCAACAAAACCAACCAACCAAAAAAAAAAACCCACAAAAACCTTTTAAGGTTACACATCTAGGTTTTATTAAGGTCAATGAGCAGTGCTGCATGATGTAAACATGTGTTAAACTAAAGAAAAGATAAATATTGAAAAACCATCAGATTTATTTAACCCTGAGATTCAACACTTTCCCCAACTGTCACAGTACCTCCTGCTTTTGCCCAGCCTGTGCTCAGTCTGTAGATAAGTCTGAGTAAATCCTGTGCTGCAGAATGTCCTTGCGTCCTGTTGCCATACCAAAGGATAACAATCACCTGTGTTTTCTTTCTCTTCCCCAGCACAGACCTACAGCCATTCGCCAAGTACCACCAAGGTAATGACTAAAAGTGAATGCTTTTGCTGCTCTTCAGGGCAACTGGCTCCAAAACATCCATGTATCAGAAAGATGAGGTGTCCATCACATTCCTGTGGGAGACACAAAAGCTCATATTTGGGGTATTTGCTTGGGATGCAGAAAAACATCAGTTTAAGCCTATGTGTAAAACAAATGTATGTACACAAACAATAACCATGATAAGTAGCCCCACTCTTGGGCAGCCAGTGGCCAAACAGACTGCAGCACTCACCCGTAATTTCAGAGGCTGAGTGTGTCACTGCCTCGAATCAAACAATTCAGGAGAATGAACCTCATGATCATGTCCTAGATGAGTGTCTCCAGTCACTGAGTAGTTTATGGCTGCGGGGGTACTTCTCTCTCCTTCCCTTCTCTCCTCTGCTTTCTGGTAGCCAGTGTAACCTCTCTTGCCTAGTTTCATCAAAACTGGCGTGTTTCCGCAGAAAGTTTCAGTTTCAGCATGACGTCTTCTAATAAAAAGCCATTTAAATGGACTGTTGCCAACTAGCTTTAGTAATAAAAGAAGTTTTCACTTGAAAAACAAAGGGAGATTTCATACTTGGAGGCTTAAAAAGTTTGGTTAATCTTTCAATTGTAAAAAAAATAGCGGATGTCTCATTAAATGGCTAAGTCTCTCTTGGAACAGAATAAGGTTTCCTTTTCCAAAGACCCACTGCCTCCAGAAGGAAGAAAAGAAAAAAACACAACACAAAACACTTGCACTGTCAGGTTGAACATTTAGTTTCTTATAAATCAGAAAGGCTCAAATGGCTGCACTGCAGGAGAGGACGCGCAGGTAAGACTGGCGTGATAAACACATTGCCCAGTCTATGTTACTTCCCTGCTTTGGGGTTAGATTCGGGAGCTCTGGCAACGCACCCCAAGGTAATTTAAGAGGTAACTATAAAACTTGGTGTGTGCCCTGCTCCTCTGCCTAATCTCGTCAGCCTGGAGGCAGGGCTGGGGGAGCAGCCACTTCCCAGCTGATGCCCTTCGCAGTCCTGTGTACTTACTTGCCTGTGCTGATACACTGGGCTCCAAGAGGCAGCAGCCGAATACCTGTGGTTTGCTAACAACAAGTAAGTAGTCTATTTTAGCAGACGGTAAGTGAAATTGCCTCTTGAATGACCAATGATGAACCATAATCAGAAGCCCTATGTACTGCAGAGCAAAGTACTGCCATTTAGCAGCCCAACCTCTTTAGGGTTTTGGTTTTGGGGTGGCTTTTTTTTTTTTTTTTGTAAAAATGACATCATTAAAACAAAAGTTTGTGCCTGGCAGATATGTGGGTGTTTAGCAGAAAATTTTGAAGGAGTGGGCAAGGTGACAGAAAAGGGTGTGATTAAATGAGCTCATCATTTGTACATGTGAGTGTGGGGTGGACCGTGGGGGAAGAGAAGAGGAGGGGGTGGAACTGTAATGAGGAACTGCCAAGTAGCTGTCTGGTTTTGAAAGTTTTTGGTATCCCAAGTAAAAGCCCCAGAGTGTGGTTTGAAGACAGTCCTGGGTATGTTGTTCGTGCAATAGAAGAGCCATCCCTTCTGAGTATCACTTGGCTTGTGAATAATGAAAGACTCAAACAAAATCTTGAGTCTCCACACTCGCTCCTGCTGCAGCATCAGCATGTGGGACAAATCACGCCACCTCTGCCCTTCAGTTTCCCTGCTGATAAGAGAAGGTCGATGATAAGAACCTTTCAAAACCTGTAGACTGGAAGAGTTCTGGAAAATGTGTCTATGGCTAAGTCTTAGGTAGACCCATATGTTGTAAGGGACAAGGCAGTCCAGGCTTCACTCAGTGGATTTGCAGCCAGTCACTCATGCAAATGAAGAGCCTGCCTGGTTTTGTTTCACAGGCACATTAGAAGAAATGCTGCCGCCCTCCCAATTATTTGCAATAGTAGCTAGGGAAGAAGAGAGCCATACAGATAGGTAGGGAATTCCTTTTCTTAAGCAAGTCCACTCTGATTTCTCTACTCCTTAAAACTTCTGGAATTTCTAAATCTCAAAATTTTACAAAGCCTCAACTCAAAACTCAGGAATTATTTTCAGTGAAGTGCCCTCAAGGCACTTCAGATCAGGAGATCTGTGACACCAGGCAGAAGCCAAATAGACAAAACAATTTATATAAGTTGGGAAAATCCAAGACAGATTCTGGAGGAACTCTCTAACAATTATTTCTCACTTACAGGTTTGAAAAATAAAAGTGAAACCTTTGGGTTTATTAACCTGTGGAGCAGAGGCCTCTGTTCCACTTACAGAGTACGGAAAATAGCTACAAATGTTAGCATGAATTCACCAATACCCACTTAAAATACTGCTACTACTGCAGACAATAGAGGATGCCACTACAAAGCCCATACTTACTCACTGGCTTTATTACCCAGCAGGCTCAAATCAAAAGCATCAGGGCAGACAAAATTTTAACTTCTGGCTCCGAGTACTTAGTCAATTCACATTGTCCCTTTAGATTTAATGAGTCATCCTGCTAGCTATTTAGATGCACTACCACCCACAACCCATTAGCAAACACCTTCAAGAGGCAAAAGGAAGGACAAGTCTAAACAGAGTTGGGAAGACATTTACCCACACATTCTTACCTCCTCCTCCATTAATGATTCTTCCTTCTCCTCCTCCTGTTTTCAAGGACAGCATTAGATGAGGGCTGCCAAGGAGTAGGTGAGCCATCGCTGCATCTCCTGTGAGGCCAGGGCCTCTTCCAGGAGAGTGCATCTCCTGCACGCACACTCTTGGGGTCTCAGTTGGTTCCCACACCCCACCAGTCTCCCTGGCAGCTGGCTGTGACTCCCCTGGCACTCCCTTTATTCCCCTATTTTCCTATGCTTTTTACTCTGCAAATCACCCTGACTCCTCCCTTTAGTTCCTCCCCATTTTAAGTCTTGTGCAAACCCCACATGCTCTCCCCTCACTCTGTGTGGTGTGTGTGTGTTTGTGTTCACCCTCCATCCATACCAGGTGCGCACATGTTGTTGGGTGCTCCTGGTTTCCAGCCACAGCCTGGAGAGTAGGGAAATGACTCTAGATTTACAAACTGTTCTTGGTACTATGTACTTTGGTCAACACTGCTGCGCAAGCAAGCACACAGTCTAGACCAGATTTGTTCATGTTGCAAACTTCTTCATGGTATAATCATGGTAAAGCCTCTCTCTCTCTCTCTCCCCACCCCATACCCCCTCCTCACCAGGAAAACTTTGCCAAAAGAGATGCTATGAATTCCAGCGAACTGTGGTACTCTACTGTCAGCCACAATGTAGAACATGAAGCCTCTGTGATTAAAACTGATAATCAGACAGAATATGCACTTGTCAATGTGCCCAAAAGGAAGGAGTATCCCATCAGCACTGAAGAGCACGGTGAATATGACTATGTCCTGATAACTTAAAAAGGGACACTTTCTGCTCCCAAGGCACTCTTTTACTTGAATGTTTAAGCCAGCAGCATGCAGCCTTGCTAACCACCCTACCTCTGCCGTCATGTCTTCAAACAAACATTTCTCTTGTTACCAGGCTTACTCATTAGGACACATCCGCTGCTCATTTCCAATGAGATAAACCTGTTCATGGAATGATGATCAGAGAAAGAGACATGGACAGGGTACAGGGCTTGACAATTAAAGCAAGAGGAATCAGTAGAAACTGCCATCATAAGACAATGTTTCTCTATAGAAAATAAGGTCCTTCATTACTAGAAGCAACTCAGGCTGCATATTTTTCTGGAATTTTACAGTATTGTTTTTTTAAAAGGAGTCTGATGGAACTACCAGTTGAACACCCCCCACCCCCCCAAATGCAATAATAACATCCCTTGTTATTGGTTTTGTTTGTTTCTTTATTTTGTTTTTTTTTCTTTTGGGGTGGCTTATGTTTAAAATGAAAGGTATAGACCCTGTGCTAGGTACACTTACTCTTTTCCAAAGTTTCTCTGGCCTGCTTGATATATACCATTATATATACCATGATACAATGTACAATTTGCATAAATAACTAATTTCTCAAGTTGCCCCTCCAGCCCCTTTTAACACAATAGTACTTGTCTCAGAACGAAGCTTTAACAAATTTGGAATTAAATTTAAAAAAGCAAAAAACTGCACACAAAGCAAGAACTCCAGCCACTTCAAACCACTGCCACTTAGAAGACTATGAAACCTGTGAAGACCCTGATGCTGCACAGCCACTAACCGCCCACCTCTCAGGAGAAGATTCCCAGGTGTTGCCTTTGTGACACAGCACTTCCAGCTCACCCCTGCTGGAGCCTCAGAATTTGTCTCTCTGCAATGCCAGAACATAACCTCCCCATAGCCCGTCACCCCTCCGCACAGCGTTTGTGGACACGCGCACAGGACTGAAACCAGTTATTCAGCTGTTCACCAGAGCTCATGAAGCAATTATGTGTCTGTCTTCTTGCTCGAGTATGTTTTTTTTCCTGCTCCCTCCACTTTTATAATAAAACAATTTGGAAGAAAACGCTGAACAGTGGTGCCTTTGTGCATCCCACCTGCAGTTTCGGCGCTGGGGGTGATCCCACGGGCGAACGGGTGCGTGCAGCCCTGGACAGACACACTGCTAGGACGGTGCAGGCAGCACCGCCCCAGGTACCGCTGCAGTGACGGGCGGCTGACTCTGCCCAAAATTTGTACAGGCTGCTGTTGGCTACACAGATGACTGCCTGCTGTGGGATTTTAAAGGGCTGGTCGTACAAGCTGAATTACCAGAAACATCTTTTCTGTTCCTTTTTAACTGTAGCTCAGTCCCCTCAGTCAGCTATGTATTACCCACACTCCTTCTGTTAAAACTAAGAATTCACAAAATATCCGACTTGATGAAATAATGTGTTTTCACACTACTTTGTCCCTAACAGATGAGGTCATTCATCTGGTTATTTTCTTTTACATGATCAATTTACCTCAAAGAGATAAAATCAGATACTACTTTTTGTGGGGTTTTTTGACTTTTTCTTCAATTAGAGTTCACAGTATGACTGGACGTAGACAAGTCGGACATTTCCTGTTGAATATCATGACAACTTGCTACAAGTCCACCTTCTTCTTTCTTGTGAGTTGATGGGGTAAAGGTACAGGGATGAAGAAGGATGGCTGGAATGCTTGGCACCTTCATTTTTCTGTCAACTCCTAATGCACATAAAGGTATCACCATAAAGATGCATAATCATTATATTATTTTTCAGTTTTTAGAAACAGAATCAAGATAAAGAAGTGTTCAAGGGCAGATTCAGTCATCTTAGTAAGAGCAGTAAGATCAAGCAGCATCTCAAAGGCAAACGATTTCTTTGCTGCTGGTATTTTCATAGCCTGCTACCTCTGGGCCAAACGATACAAACCATGTATTTTAGCCTTCCCCAACTTAAGAATCAGAAGGACTATCTCCTCTAGTTGTATGCTGCATAGAATATTGCATCAAGAGAAATTACAGTTCTTACAGCCAACGTTACATGTTACAAATCAAGATGGGGTTAGAGTTAGCCACAAACATGAGAGCCATGTGAACTACTAATTTGGTCCAGGCAGTTTCCCAGGCTCAGTTAAAACTCAAGCAACAACAAATAGAGGTTTGAGCATACAGCTGAGTCAGACAGACACTTCATACAGCTCTCAGCAGTTAGAATTCTGATGGTTATTGTGCAAGTCAAACAGCTGAAAGACTGCAGCTGCTGAAGAATGAAAACAACCACTTTAAGAGTAAAAATAAATAATTTAATGCACCATAAAATTGTCATATTGTTCCTTAAATAAACTGGTAATATTAGAAAAAGAGAAACAGAATTTCCCATAAGATATTTCTCAAAATACAAAAGGTTTCTTAAAATAAATTTGTCAATCCAACAGTACTAACAGTTATGCTGGCTACAAACAAATAACAAGAAGCTATACTTCACTAACATGGTAGTGAATCCATCACATTCCACATAAAGTTAATGCTTATTTTTTAATTTTCATGTTATAGTCAGTTACTGACTATAACTCTCATGCCACACTGGCCTACATGGCCTGCTTCAGCACCTTCCTCTTGGCATTGGTCCACCTCATCTGATCTCTTGTCAACAAGAACAACTATTTGCTGCCTTATTAAGGCAAATATCTTCCATCTGTTCATTTCTACCCCACTGCAGGGTCAGGGATTATAATTAGGATATAGACTAGTTTGTCGTTGAATTTACAAATGTGAGACAAATAACTGTCTTTTTATAAGGACAGTGGCTAATTATTAAAGCACACAGCTAATTTAACCCTTTCAAGATTCCTCTTGCATTCAGATGTGTTAGTGAACAAGACACGTTTCTTCTCAATGTTTCTTCCTTCTTCATTTCTATTTCACATTACAGAAGAGAAAACTAGAGCAGATACCACCTTATCCAGGAAGACTGTAGGATGAACAAAGGAAAAATGAGAGTTGAAGCTCATTTAAGAAGCTAGTGCAAAAGTCTTGCATGTAATTAAGTATAATAGGAAGTATATTTAAGTTTTCAGGCTGTTTTGAGAGGAAAGAACAATAGGAAAACACGGCACATCAAGTTGGCAGGGGGAAAGTAACAGACATGGGCTTAGGTAGAAGTAAGCATTAAGGATGAATCTGTGCAGATCATTTTGGATAATCCAAGAGCAGAAGAAAGGAGCCACGTGCAAGATTGCTTTGAAAGCTCATGCAGGGAACCCAGATTTAACTGTAAGGCAAGATAGAACGGAGATTTCAAAGTCAACAGAGCATCCATCAGGCAAGATACACAATTTTCACAAGAGTGAAATGGATTATTGATATATCAGGACAACAATAAAGGAGGAGGTAGTGATGTTCTATGAGTACAACACTGTTATAAATATACCACATTTTCCATTTACAATATTGCATCACAGAAAGTATTTACAGGACAACATCTTTAGAAATGTTTTTACTGAATTAATAGCTCCCTACCCTGCAATTACTAAGAAATAGGAGAAGCTCATCTTTTCTGGGTGGTGAGGAAGAAGAGGAGTCTTTCCAACATTACTCTGAAAATTAAAATGTCACATTATTAACATTAAATGAAACTTTAGTTAGATATTTCAGCATGTTCTTTCTTGTCCCTTTTGCAATATGTTTTCTATGAATCCCATCAATACATAAGGAGCAAAAAGATACCAAGAACTAGAATTCATTACTTGTTGCTCTCTTGAATGCCAAGAGTACAAAGAAAAATCAGTATAAGCTAAGCACAAAGGTTACTTACATACACTGTATGATGATGTGTTAGCCTAGGACTATTCTGAAATCATGTAGGTGTGGCTCAGTAAGTGGGAGGTGAGAGGGAGCAGCTCCATACATTGTTTTCAGTAAAATTTCATTGGGCTTTTATACTGACATTTCCATCAAGACAAATCTAATTGTATTGGAATCACTACCTAGTCACTGGCAGTCATTGGAATCATTACTCAGAAAAACTGGAAGAATGAACGTTTGGTTCCTTTAAAAGGTATCTCTGTGCATAATACATTTTCCCAAAAATCTCTGAAAAGGCAAAAATCATGAGAATTTTTCATCCTTGACTTTGGAAAAAAAAATCAATCAGAAGTTGACTTAGGAAACAATTTTAGTTATTTGGTTCCCTGTTATGGTAAACACACACACAAGGAGATGTGTGGTGATGTATGCATAAAATGCAAGAGGAGAGCTGAAGGGTTTGGTTGGGGTCCATAACTAACCAGACTCATCCCTACTCAGTTTCTATTCAGAGGACTAAATAGTTAATCCTAGGTAATAAGCTAACCATAGCAAGACTTTCTTGAAAAGTGAATATTTTACAATTTTCTAATATTGTTGTGCAAAATATATTTCCTAACAAATCTCAATGTCTTTCCAGAAATATTTCCTTTTTTTTCCAAGTAAAACTTCACAGAATCACAGAACGTTAAGGGTTGGAAGAGACCTCTAGAGATCGTCTGGTCCAACCCCCCTGCCAGAGCAGGTCTCCCTACAGCAGGTTGCACAGGATGGCGTCCAGGCAGGTTTTAAATGTCACCAGTGTCGGAGACTCCACCACCTCTCTGGGCAGCCTGTTCCAGTGCTCTGCCACCCTCAAAGGAAAGAAGTTCCTCCTCATATTCATACGGAACTTCCTATATTTGAGTTTGTACCCATTGCCTCTTTCCCTCTAAAGTCCCTCTAATGTGCAGCACTTACATGTTAATGTGAGAGAAGTTGGGTCAAGCTTTAACCTGTTACATTCAGATGTCCCAGGATTAAAAGCATCATCTTCATCATAAATATTTTGACGTAGAACATTCCTTATAAAATCTGGGTTCATCATGTTTTCCATAAACCCCTCTGTTGATAGTGGTACGGAAAACTCTAGCTGATAAAATACAGTGGAGTTTTCATTACTGAAAAACAAATAAAGTCAAGTATTAATGCCTTCAAGTCACCACTGGATCTTTTTTGAGAAGACTGACTTTTCATACCAGTGTTGGTGTTGATTTTTTTTTTAAACTTGTTTTAAAGAAAAGCATTATAAGAGTCCGTCTCTGGAGATTTCATTTTTGCGGTCTACCAAATTCCCTACCTACAACTCGACAGTTATATTTTGTACACCCAGAATTTAAGACATCAGATAAGAATTTGGATGGGGGAAGGAAAAAAGAGGCAGGGGGAGAGAGAGAGAGAGATCAGCTAGTCAATATGTATGCAGAAGTACAGCTATGTATTTGGTATGTAAACTATCATTTTTACTCATAAGGCTCACTCATTGTACAGAGCCAGTATGCCCAAGGCTGGCAGCACATGGGAACACAATCCCCAAAGTGCCCTCATGGTTGCCCCTTGCCCCAGCCCAGGCAGGTCTTCCCCTGTCCTTGTTCTCTCAAGGGCCTTGGGCTTTTGAAAATCTACTTCCCATTAGTTTCTGCTGTCTTTCTAATCCCCTTTGTAAGAGTGTTTTTCCAGAAGTCCTTGGGGAACCTCTCTGACTGCCTTCCCTTGCCTCTCTGCTATCTTTCCATGGCAGAACCATGCTGCAGTTGATCTTTCTAGCCCCACATTTCCCTCTGTTCCTCAGCCTCCCTCCTATTGTAAGTCTGTTCCCATTAGCCTTTGGCAGCTGAGCTGCTTCTTCACATGTCAGCATCTCCCACCCAGGCTAGCCTAACCTCCGCTCTGCCACCTGCTTTGCCTCTGACTCCTGCTCCACCAACCTCTCCAGCATGCT